>BLBF01000007.1:37583436-37617865 GCA_015471245.1 Laticauda colubrina | reverse complement strand
ATATATATATATATATATATATATATATATATATATATATATATATAAACAAGTATTTAAAGATACAAAAATTAAGAGTTTGTTAGGGCCAAGACTGCAAACTGTTCCAGAAACAAATCTAAATGGATTCTTTTGGAAGATCTGTAACACACATTCGCTAAAATTAATATTTTTTCATATGAGTAAGTACAGGAGACAATAGGATGAACACATTTCTGCCATTGCAATATGACACAGAGTGCTCTTGCATGGAGCAATGATTTCATTTGTTCCTGTTGGATAAGTGAAAAGCTAAATCTAGGCCTTTGATGCTGTTCTTTGTGGTTGTTCCTTACCATGGTCATTCACTGGACAACTTGAAGTGCTTTATGCATTTGTTTTATTCTGCCATCAATGGCTTAGTATGTCTTCTAAAATCTTTCTACTTTGTCAATGGGGCAGTAACTTAAGAGGATGCCAGGCTTGGTGCTCTTCTGAGAAGGTATCATCTCTACCTGACATTGGACTTCAAGACCTCAAATGAGATCTATTTACTGAACCAAGATCTCAGGAAGAAACTCAGCAACCCATTTAGTGACACTTATCAAAATGCCTGCTTTTTGTTGTTTTACTTGCTCCACAAAATATATTTCATTGAGATTTTAAAAACTTGACCCAACAGAATAATTATGAAAAGAACCACCGAAAAAGTACCGTAGAAGGAGGACAAAGGCATGGAAACTTGTAAGATACATGAACTAAATTCTTATCGCACCTTTGCTAAATAGGCAAGGAAAATAGCATTATTCATTATTAATTCATTAAAAGCTAGATATCAATTCATAGTGGGCAACAGCAGTAAAGAAGGCCGGGGAGCCTGGGTAGTGTTTTCTTCTCTCCTTCTCTGGGCCTGAATGTAAGTATTAATAAAGCAATCTAATCTTGCTTTATGTCAGTTCTACAAGTGTTGAAATAAATGTGATTGAACAGTCTATCTTTTTTAAATGTAAATTTACATTCATTTTACATGCAAATTTACACATGTATTTTCTACACAGTTTTATCCAATCCAATCTAATCTAATCCAATCAAATCAGTTTTGCATTGAACCCAGCATTGCAGATTTCAGAGCAACAGGCAGTATAAAGGATAATCAATCCCATTCAGGAAGTTAGAATTAAGCCAACTTGATTAAATTTGGAAAAATGCTTTGTTTCTCCTGTGCCAGCCTGAGAAAACTGATACAGTTCTGATTTAATTAGGAACATAATAAAAAAAATAAAATCAGATTAAACATTTCTGTAAATCCAATGTTCATCAAATCTTGGATATTGATATGTGGGTAATGTAATTTTTTATTTTGAAAAAAAATTGAGAACTTTTTTCAAACATATAAGCACCAAGTTAAATGTCAATATCAATAAATACTTAGCCGTGATATTAAACTAAGCTCCTATATGCCTGTTAATGATGGCTTGTACACAAGAAAGGTATTTGTATGCATTGTTTCCACACTTTGTTAGGGCCATCAGATCTAAGGCTGCATAAATCAAGCCAGCTCACCATATGGATTGAATTAAAAGCAATGCCTCCAACCAGGGGTGGGATTCAAATTTTTAACAACTGGTTCTATGGGCATGGCTTAGATGGTAAGCGTGCCTTGGTGGTCATGTGACTGGGTGGACATGGCTTGGTAGTCATGTTATTGGCTGCGTGTGGCCAATTCAATACCACTCACATCAAGGCACACATCTCCTCACCTGGTCTCATGACAGTGGGCATGGTGCAACAGTGGTAAGTGTGAAAAATGGTCATGTCACTTTTTTCAATGCCATTGAAACTTTGAATGGTCACTCCACACAAGCAAAGTACCAGCAAAGGAGGGGAAAAAAACTCCAGAGAAGTTCCTGAGACAGGAAGTCTGGTCCTGCCAAGAATGTAATAAGGGTTAACAGAGAGGCAGTTTCTGTAAGCAACCCCAGAATGTTTCTTTCCTTCCTTCCTTACAGGATTAGGCCAATAATTTCTTCTAACAACTGGTTCTCTGAACTGCTTAGAATTTTAACAACCAATTCTAGCAAATAGGTGCAAACTGATAGAATCCCATCCCTGCCTCCAACATTATAAGTCACTATAGGATGGCAGTACTGGCATTCTAGCAGCTCTGATATGCTTTCACTTCAGTTAGCAAGAAGTTGCTGTGAAAAAAGGTTGCATTGCTAGCATTCTTGAAATAGAAGCCAGTGGTGAGTAATTGTCTGTGCTGACAGTGCACTTCAAATAAAACTGAATTTTTGACTGCATTTTAAATAACATACCAGGATGGAATTTTTGACTACTGACAAGAGTCCACCCTATTTAAATTCACCACCAAATGCAGGTTATTTACGTTGATGACTATGTAGCCTTAGTGTGTATATGCTGAGTCCAAAAAGATGAAAAGATGAAGAACTGGGAAAGAACTTGTTTGTGTGATCAAGAATGAAGTGGACAACTTATGATGGTTATCTATGGGCTTCCTGCAGGAGAAATTAATAAACCAATCAAACATAATAGGTAGCTCTCTTCAAAATAAATTATTTTTAAGCTCAGCATTACACAGGAATATATAGGTCACAATATGGATGTAGATTTGTACAGATGGAATATTTGTAAAAAAAAGGATTCTTCATGTGCTGATAGATGAGATGGAAGCTTCAAGAGTGGAGATTTGCCAGCAGTTATTTCACTTATGTGAATGTAGATGAGAAATTGCTTCACGTATCCTGATAGCCATTGTTTCATTATTATGACCCAGAAATGAAGTATCAGTCCATGAAATATCATCACAAGCTTTACTTATGGCAGGGTTGTCAAACTCATGGCCTGCAGGCCAGATGTGTCGTGCACTGCCCATGCCCATGCCTGGTTTAGCAAAGGGGGAAAAAGTCACAATACGTCACATGGTGACACCGTGACGATGCAATTTTGACATCCCTGATCTATGGAGGGGGTGGGGGTGAGGAATCAATGTAGAGGACTTCAAACTAGATTGGGAAGTGAGATGGAGATCTTTCACTTCCTTTCTAAATACCACGAATCGCTTGTACCTTCTATGTGTAGTGTTAACAGATAACAGATAACAGATAATCAGAGTTGGAAGGGACCTTGTAAGTCATCTAGTCCAACCCCCTGCCCAAGCGGGAGACCCTACACCATTTCTGACAAATGGCAGTCCAATCTCTTGAAAGTCTCAACTGATGGTGCTCCCACAACTTTCGAGGGCAAGCTGTTCTGTTGGTTGATTGTTCTCACTGTCAGAAAGTTTCTCCTTATTTCCAGGTTAAATCTCTCCTTGTTCAGTTTCCATCCATTACTCCTTATCTGGCTTACAGGTGCTTTAGAAAATAGCTTGACTCCTTCCTTCTATAGCAGCCCCTCAAATATTGGAAGACCGCTATCATGTCTCCCCTGGTCCTTTTCTTTACTAGACTAGCCAAGCCCAGTTTCTGTAACCATTCATTGTATGTTTTAGCCTCCAATCCCCAAATCATCCTGGTTGCTCTTCTCTGTATTTTTTCAAGACTCTCAACATCTTTTTTATAATGTGGCGAACAAAACTGGATGCAGTACTCTAGGTGTGGTCTTAAGGCTTTATAGAGTGGTATTAGTACTTCCCTTGATCTTGATTGTATCCCTCTATTAATACAATTTAGGATTGCATTAGCTTTTTTGGCTGCTGCTGCGCACTGCTGACTCATATTTAGCTGGTTGTCCACTAAGACTCCAAGATCCCTCTCACAGTTACTGCTATTGAGCCTGGTTTCACCCAGTTTATAAGTGTACTTTTGGTCTTTCTTGCCTAAGTATAGGACTTGATATAGTGATATAGGAAGTAAGTGAGCAAGACCCAAGTTTTTCTGTTACTGCAATTGTGAGATTTGGGGCAACTGGAACATTTTATGGGGCTTTTTGCCAGCAATTGTATTTTGCTCCATTGAACTTTCTGCTAGGAGCCAGATTAAGTATCAAGGTGAAAAAGCAGAGCTATTACATCATAAAAATAACCTTTGTGGAAGATTAAGAAAACAATTTAGTTTCTTTTTCTTTTATTCTGAGAGGAAAGAGAATTGTTTTTCAGTGCAGAATTAAGTGGGCGGAACACCTCCTTGCTTTTTCTATTCTGATATCAAAGACTCAACCCAGCTAAGGATTGTAATGAACCCAAAATAAACTGCATGATGCTCTTCTTTATCTGAGGAGCCTCAGATTCCAACTGCTCATTTGTTTAGCAAGGAAGACCAACTTTAGTCCACCGAAGGAGAATAGTGTGGGGGGAAAGGACAATATTCAATAGCAATTGATGTGTAACAAGTGGGAAATGACTGGACTAAATTCAACAAAGACTTGGAAGAAAGAAAGTATTCCAAGAAAAAATTCAAATTCATCTCTTTAGGTAACACAAACTCAACTCGATTTCTTTGGGTATTGATTAGAGAACACCCCCCAAAACATACATACATACATGCATACATACATGTGTGTGTGTGCTTTGGGAAATTCTTTTTTTCTATATATAAAGATGATATAGGAAGTTTATAAATAATAGGATCAGTCCTCTTCAATATTCTTTGTTTGTTTAACAGGTTTGAACATGAAGTGCTTTGAAGTTCTCATAAGAATATGATGCAAATAGTCCTTGAAGTCACATTCAACCATATGTTCCAATGCAAGCTATTGAAACAATCTTTTTCATTAAAAAAAAATCTGGTGAATAAATTGTTTTTTGTAAATGGTTTGCTTTGGTTGATTTAGGATCATAGGCTTTGAACAATGAACGTAGGCCAGCTGGATTCATGGTAAACTGAATAGCAATTTTGTGACTGTGTCTATGCCCAGTCTTCACACATTATGCTGAAAAGGACAAGAGAATCTAATGGCTACAAATGCACATTTGGAGAGCCTGCTTTTTGAAGCCAACATGAGCTGAACATATACTGTATTTATATATATAAAATCTTCACAAAGTTTCAGTCTGAAAGCATGACTATTGGGCTGGAAGCAAGTGAGTTTGATCTTTTTCTCAGTGAATGAAACATGAATGTGGGATGACCAATTAAAATTCCCAAA
This sequence comes from Laticauda colubrina, assembly GCA_015471245.1. Classification (NCBI taxonomy): domain Eukaryota; kingdom Metazoa; phylum Chordata; class Lepidosauria; order Squamata; family Elapidae; genus Laticauda; species Laticauda colubrina. The sequence continues at coordinate 37,612,777 of BLBF01000007.1, read as the reverse complement.
TTACAATTCACTAATTTGTGTAAGTCAAACATGATTTATTCACAAAGATTTTAAAAATTGGAATTAAGCAGCAGAACAAGATGCTGTTGCTCATATGGAAATAATAAGCTGTCTTACACATGTGGTAAGGATGCATGAAAAAGGCAGTAGGTTATTATCATTGGAAGCTCTTCTCTTTGTCTTTCAGCATCAAGTCTAATGTAAAATCCAGAGATGAATTGTTCCCCTCACTGCAAATGGGAAAAAAAAACACAAAGAAAATGTGTTTAATCTTTATTGAACTACCCTGCAAAATTGACACAATAGTACAACCTGAATTGATGGAGGGTTGGTACAAAGTCCTGAGTGTGGAAGTGGAGAAAATTGATGTTAAAATCAAGAATATTTTTTTTCCAAGAGACTCTTAACTTCCACAGAAGACACACATTTAAAAACCTTCCATCATTCATGGGACTGACTGCATTGGACTACATTTTTAATTCTCTGAGATTTACTCCTACTCTTAATATTTATTCTGCATATTTATGCCTAGATGATATTTCAAAAACGTCCTTCCAATCAAACGCAAAAGTGAAATTCAAACATAAACAGACAGAAACTTGTGTAGTTCCATTGCCATTATAAACTAAAATACTGCACAGCTATGCAATGTAAACTTTGTAGTTTACATTATCCTTGTAAACTATAGCTCCTTTTTTCTGCTTTTACCCAGCTGTGGAGCAGACAGGGTGGGTTAATCCATGTCAGAAGAGATAGTTGAGTAATTTTTGCTCCATCTTTCCATTCACACAGCAGCAAGAATTCACATGCATTCCAAATGAAATAATTCAGAAAATCTCATAGTCCAGTGAAGATGGGGATGCAAGAAGGTGGGGAAGGATGAAGAAATATGAGAGACATATGAACAAAGTCTTCCCTTCTTATCAACAAGTAATGTGTCTTAAGTTGTTCCTGCCCTGGATTCATACTGGCTTGATTCTAATTTTTTTAAAAAAATCTTAACTAGTGTCCCTTTGGCAATAATTTACAAGGTAATTCATTCTGAATGGCAGGCTACCCTAAACACACATCCATTTCCACAAAGTGGAAATCAAATAGTGTGTGTGTGTGTGTGTTTTATGACTACCCATCCTACCATGGGGTAACTCTAAGTAGCTTACAGTGGTAAAAAGTTTCTAAACATATACTTTAAAACATAAATAAATTAAAACCAAACATTAAAATCTAAGGACACATGTGTAGGGTAGGGACAGTGTGGACAGAGGTGAGATCTATTATTATCTAGCAAGAACTAGATAATATCTAATGGCACAGTAGTTAGAATACTACAGTACTTCAAGCTACTTCTGATGACAACCGGCTGCCTGCAATTTAGCAGCTCGAATCTCACTAGGATCAAGGTTGACTCAGCCTTCCATGATCTTTCTGAGGTAGGTAAAATGAGGACCCATTTTTGGGGTGGGGGGTGGGGGCAATCTGTAAACTGCTTAGAGAGGGCTGTAAAGCACTGTGAAGCGGTATACATAAATCTAAGTGCTATTGCAATTATTACTCCATCAACCACCTCCAGTGTTATACTCTCCTCTTGGGACCCCAAGCTAACTGGCCAAGACAGGTCTTTAGGCCCTTACGAAAAAATAGGATTGGGGCTGACCTCAGGTCAGGGGGCATGATGTTCCAGAAGGCAGGAGAAACTGCAGGGAAGGCCCTCCTCATGGATCCAACCAGATGGAATAATCAGGTTGATGCGACCCTGCAGCATGCCTCCTCTGCCACCATGAATGGGATGGGCCAATCGGAGTGGGGTGAGAGTGAGACAGTCCCTCAAGTAACCTGGAGTTTCTGGGAATGAAATCCTGGGAAAATGATGCACTCCTTCATTTATTTATTTATTTTTAAAGGCTAGGGGGAAAACTAATTATGGAGGAAAAGAAAAATCATTATTAATTTTTTTCTGCTTCTTTCACACTGGTATTTTTATGTGTGCTAAGTAAATACCATAGCTTCAAAAGGGTACTGGTAAAACAAGTATAGAATATATTAGAATACTAGGTAAGCATCCTTTCAGTTGAAGAAATTGCTCTTCCTATAAAAAGTAGCCACTGAATTGTGGTGGTTAGTCTGCAATACACTAGAGCATTCTGCTTCAGGAGTAGTCTTTAGTTCAGGAGTACTAAAGTTTGCCTAACAGGAAAATGGATACTTTGAAAGTAGAGCAGAAAAATGCAGCCTGAGGTCATTGTGATAGAGACTGGGAATGAATAATAAAGAGTATAACGGAGTATAATAGAGTATTATAAGAGTATAATAATAAAGAGCAAAGCAATCCATTTTTGTCCTCCACAAAAATAACTTTTCCCTCCTGATGATAGGATAATTGGAAAATGCAGGTAAGTCCTGGGAAACCTTTTCCCATCTGTATTTGAGTATCTTCTTGATATGTTTTAGAAAATTGATACTTTCATTATGTAAATATGCTAGAGCAAGGAATTCAGAGTTTCCATTTATTGTGAGTTCTGACAGTTGAGAATGTGTCACCTAAATTGTATTCAGGCATAGTATTATATCATAAAATGAATGTCATTCATTTTAGGACTCAGGACTTCATCATTGTAATATTTATCTTGCAATATTTAATTGAAGAAAGGTTTAAAAAAGGATGTATCTTAGGCTAAATCGGTGTTTATTTAATTGTTATGAATTAACATTGTGACAATGCATCACAAGGAAGACAGGGCAAGTTTAAATATTTGATCATCTTTGTAGATATCATTTTATGTTTATTACTCTTCAAATGCAAATTTGTTTGGTCTCACAGAAAGAGAGGAAGATTGGATTAAAAAAAATTAGACTGCTGTCTCTAAAAACAGACTTATTTTCATTCTCTGATTATCACAATAGATGAATACATATGTGTCATTCATTTTGCTGCCTGGTTTTTGTTTTTGTTTTTTGCTATTTATTTGCTATTTGTTGTCTACTGCCCTGATTATGATGAAAATGCAATATTTGTACAGAAGTCCTAATTTATATGATATTGTGTTAGTTCCCCCCCCCCCAATTACCTGCTCAAGTAAATATATCTTAATCAGAGTTTGCACCAGGATTTACATTCTCTGGGATGCAGTATACAATATGCGTTTTTGTGTACATGTTGCAGCATTCTTTGAATAGTGTACATTGCAAAGAAAACAAAATTTTATAACATGTAAAATTGTTTAGGAATTTGCAAATCCAGCAATTTTTAGATGTTTTTCATCCCTCAAAATATCTGTGCAATGCTGTGGGGTACCCACGCAAAATTGGCTCCATTAACAATTCCTCTTTCAGTAGGGTAACTTAGCAACATCTTAGCTAACTTTTGAACATTGGGCTCCTTCAGATTCTATAATTATGTTGGTGCATTAGGCAAAATTCTTGGATTTACAGTATCTTTCTCTGCAGCAAGTCAAGTGATGTAAAAAAATAATTCATTCATTTAAAAAATTTAGGACAAGATCTCAGATAGTTATCAACATTCCCAATTCATTCAAACAAGAATATCCCAAAATATGTGTTGCCTAATAACTAAAATGCTATTCAATATTTCCAGCAGAAGGGCATGAGTGTCAACATTTGTAACCTCTGCTCAAAATATCCTTTGGGTTTCTGAAGACTGTGTCCACAGATTTTCATATGGAAGTCCACTGATTTCCATAACAATAAACTAGTGGGACTTCCGGTTTGAGCTACTTCGCTGACTTATCGTAACCGTGATCATGCGCCAAGCCAGCTGGCTTCAGGGCTAAGCCACCCCATAGAGGTGGTGAAGAGGGGGGAGACTGCCAGAAGGGTTGAGGAGAGCTGCATCTCTCCTCCTCAGCTGGCCATTACTCCCTTTCCCGAAGGCAGTTGCAGCAGTGGTCAGAAATGAAGAACTCGACCGGAAAAGAATGTGCAGGAGGAAAATAAGAAGAGAAAGTCTTGGTTGACTGGGTTAAACTGCAAAAGCAACAATGCAAGGTACCCTGGAATTTAAACTATTAAAAAAAATAACATTGTTCCCGAAGAAGATTTTGAAGCAGTGAAGGAGAGAGGGAAGGGAAAGGATTTGCTTTTATTTTTTCTCTTCCCTTCCATATACTGACAGCTAAGAGACTTAAGCAAGAAACTGAAAAAAAATCCACTTTGACATCAACAGGCATTTAAGCTGAAAATAAAATGTCAAAGGGTTAATAAAGATTTCTGGATACTTAAAAGCTTTTAAAAGCAGGAAAGGAGGGAAAAAGAATAAAAGGGCAGGATCTGGAAAACTAGAGGAGACTGCCTGGAACCAAAACCTCAACAAGATTCCTAAAAGATACATTTTAACTGAAACTTGGCAACAAAATAGTAGAACTCCAGAAAGAGAAAGTTGAAAAAAGAAGCAAGAAGAAACAGCTTCGGATTATTTGGATTACTTGACGATCTCTGGATTTTTGGTTACTGCATTTAAATGACTGAAATCAATTGGGTGGTTGTTTAAAAGTGTTTAAAATGGCACCACTTTTAGAAGAACTGAAAATGGAACTTAAAAAGTAAAAAGAAGATGCACAAGAAGGGAGAGGTTCTTTTGGCTTCGTATTTCAACTCTGAGAAATGGAGAGCTGGAACTATGAGAAACAACAAGAAACGCTTGCAGAACAAGAAGATTGGGACAAAGAAGAAGCCATCTTTAATGATCAACTAATTTTATGTGGGGGGAAAAAAGGAAAGGGGGGAAGAGAATGAAAAGTTTAAGATTTGAAAAAACAACCAAAAAAAAAAGAAGAATAGTTGAAAAATTAATTATAATATTAAGACCCTGTCACATTGGCCGACGGATGCAAAACGTATGTAAAAAGGACACAGCGGACGAGAAAATGTTCCATCTGTTGTTATCCGCTCTCAAAAGTGCCCCAAATTTGCATAAAAAAAGCGGACAACAACAGAAAGGAACGGACGGGGGGAGGATGTAGCGAGGATGTTAAATGGATGCTCCACAGAAGCCTAGCGGATGGAAGCGGATGGAAGTGGATGACACGTCCGCAGGGCTTCCGGGGGAGCACAGTGAAGTGGATGCGCAGCGGAAGGAGCGGATGCCTAGCGGATGCAAAGCGTTCACTGTGCATGCGGGGAGGATGCATTGCGTCAGCCCCGCGGATACAAAAGGGAAGCAGCTCGCAAGCAGGTCACCATTCAGAGGAAAGACCTGCTGCCAGACACATCTCCAGCTAACAACCATGGGGAAGAAGAGGAAGCCTGTGCCTACTCCTGCCAGCCCTGGCAAGAAGGACAGGGCCACCATTCCACCCCCTGGCGCTGACTGCTTCTGCTGGGGCTTCTACTGCTGGTGCTGACTCTGCTGGTGCTGGTGCTTCTGCTGGTGCTGCTCCTGGTGCTGGTGCTTCTGCTGGTGCTTACTCTGCTGGTGCTACTCCAGGTCCTGCTGCTGCTCCTGGTGCTGCTGGTGCTACTGCTGCTGCTGCTGGTGTGGTGGACCAGCCCCCAGAACCTCAAAGCCCTACTGATGAGGGCCCAGAAGGCACTGCCAGAGGGAGTAAGAGGCAATCGCGCAATAGGGAGAGGAGACAGTACTCCATTGAAGAGGAACATGAGGATGAGGTGCTCGAATGGCTGAGGAAGAATGAGTACCTCTGGTGGAAGGGACACAGGCTCTATCGAGACACCAAGCAGAAGCAGGCAGCTTGGAGAGCAAAGGTGGAGAGCCTGGGCTACACTTCAGAGGTCCTCCTCAGGTGGTGGAAGCACATGCACACGTGGTACGGGAAGCTGCACCTCAAGAAGTCTGGCCAGGCCACGGTCAAGCTCACCGACTGGGAGACCTACATGATGGCCAAGTGCAGCTTCTTGGAGGGTGAGGTCCGCCACCAAGGAGCAGCCCCTCTGTCAACCCTCTCTCTCAGGTAGCCCACAGAGAGCCAGTCCTCTTCTGGCCAAGAGTCAGCTCCTGTGTCCAGGCAAGTATCTGTGGAGCGCACCACGATGGAGACCCCGCCGAGAGCTGCACTCCCCGTGGCGGAGCACATGGAGAACCCCCTGACGCAGTTGGAGCAAGAGGAGGCCACTGCCACCAACCCACACCCACACTCAGCTCCACCTCCACAGAAAGCAGGCAGAAAGCCAGACCGGAGGGACAGAGCCACACTGTCCTGCTGGAGATCAGGGACACCATCAAAAGCAGCGTAGATCTCCTCTCTCAGCTGGTACACACCAACATACCATCCTCCAACCGCAAACCCTTCCTCACCTACGTCAACCAGACCCTCATGGACATGTCCGAATCACAGTACCAGGTGATAAAGGAGAGGATCACAGGTCTTCTGCACCACCCTCCAGGCCAAGCTGAACCTACTCCGACCCAGTCCAGGTCTTCTCCTCCACCCCAGGTGATGTCACAGCCCTTCCAAGCTTTCAATAGCCCCTCCCCTACCAAGGCTACGGATACCAGGAGTTCCAGCAGCACAGGCAGACCTTCCCAGTCCAGGCACAGGTACATTGCACACCACAGTTGCCACCAATGCCACCAATGCCACCAATGCCACCGACGCCACAGATGCCACCGACACCACAGATGCCACCGACACCACAGATGCCACCGACGCCTCACCTCACTCACCTGCAGACCAGACAGCCCCACTACACTGCTCCTTCCTCCACCCCACAACCAAGCCCGGCCTCAGAACATCTGTCATCGGTCTTGGGACTGACACCCTATGTCATGGAGGAAGGGGCTCTCAACATCACAGGACTGAGCCAGCTCTCTGAGAGCTTCCTCCACACACCATCCCCTGTTATCCTCTCGGGGCCAGGCACCCCAATGGCACCTCAGACCAGCACTCCAGCCACTGCCACCACCACAGCAACTGGACCCTTCACCCCTGAGACTATGGGCATGCCTCAGAGTGACTGAGAAGAGTGCCAGAGACTGGGTTGCTACCTGTTGACTTTATCTTTGCTTGGGACACTTTACTTGGGTCATTTTGCTTTTACAGTTTGTTATTAATAAAGTTTGTCTTTGCTTCACACACTTGGTTCAGTTCATTTAGTAAATAAAGTCTTGGTGGAAACTTTTAGAAATGGTTTAAGCCTTTGCATGCTTGTGGGATGGGTAAGGATAGCAGTGGAATGGGCAGGGATACCTGTGGAATGGGTAATAGCTGTGGGATAGATAAACCTCCAGAGCAAGCATAGTGGGACTGAATGGTCCACCCTCCCAGATGCCACACCTATGGCCCTTTACTATCAATAACAATTTATTCATTGATCAACACATTTCAACATAAACACAACTCTTTATTAAATGTCCTGTTCATTGTAGGGCCACTCAACATACATGGCCCAATCTCATCAGTGTGATGAGACAGGCTCAAGGAAGCATCCATTAAGCATCTACCATCCTGTCTTGCCACTCCACTGCTCCAGCTGGGGAGTTGCACCAGTGTTTCAGGAGGTTGCGCTGCTTCTTCCCTTCACGTGAAGCTCTGTTGGGGCCTTGTACATCCACAGTATCTATCAGGTTTTGCCCTTGCCTCCATTCACCAGGCTCCATGTCCCCATTGCCTTGTTGGCAGTCCACGAGCCTGTTCTGCAACACCGGGTAGCGGGTGCACATGAGATTGTGCAGGATGCAGCAAGCTGCCACGATGTTTCTCACAGTCTCTGGGTGATGCTGCATGGTGGTGAGAAGTACCTGGAACCTGTTGGCCAGGATGCCAAAGGCGTTCTCCACCACCCGTCTTTCCCTGGACAGTCTGTAGTTGAAGATCCTCTCTTCATGGGCAAGGCATCTGGAAGTGTAGGGCTTCCTGAGGTAGGTTCTGAGGGAGAAGGCGTCATCCCCCACGATGAACTAGGGCACATCTTGCGTGTCATTGGGCAGGGGGTCTGGATATGGGAAGCTCATGATGTGGTTGCGTTCCAACCCATCCTTGAGGTGACTGGCATTGTATACCTGGGCATCTGAAGCTGACCCGTTGCCTGAAGCATTGATGTACATGAACTTGTAGTCAGCATCGACCATGGTGAAGAGGATGATGCTGAAGAAGCCCTTGTAGTTGAAATAAGTGGACCCTGAGTTGGCAGTAGCTTTGCAGGCCACGTGTTTCCCATCTATGGCTCCAAAGGTGTGGGGGAAGTTCCACCTCTGATACCACTGCTCTGCAACTGTCTTCCAGCCTTCTTCAGTGGAGGGGCACTGGAGGAGCTTCTCCAGGTATTCTTCGATGATGGCCTGCACCACTTCTCTGACCACAATGCTGATGCTGTTGTGTGGCACCCTCCAGGCGTACTGCATGTTCCTGTACGTGGTTCCAGAGGCCAGGTGGCGCAGAGTCAGTGCCACCTTCAGTCCAGGATCCAGGTTGGGCCGGAAGTTGGTGTTTGCCTTGGTCAACCTGGGTGTCAGCCGCTCCACAACTTCGTCAAACATGGCTGGTGGTATCCTCATAAAGTTCTGGAATGCACGAGGGTCTTCGTTCCTCAGCTCCACCATCAGCTTGTCATACAGTCGTACTCTGCTCTTCTCGCGATCCATCTTCGGACCCAGACACTTCTTGGATGCCTCCTTTTCTTCCCATAGAACAGGTGAAAGAGCCTGTAGAGGCCTTCGCACTGTTGTAGAATGATGGCGGCTACCAAAAGGAGTGTGCGACGATCCATGGTGGACATGACTGGATGCTGTGGAAGAGCAAGAGCCAGATGAAGGTTGAAGAGGTCTGCACAGCAGGGCTGCTGGACTGAAAGTGAGATCCAGGTGATTTCTCCCCCTTTTTATAGGAAATATCATTTTTCCGCTAGGTGTCCTTCCACATACTCTAGGCATCCTCCAGACATCCTAAATATCGGAGATATGTCCCCTCTGCGAACGTTTTTTCCGTTTTAATGCTTTGTATGTGAGCTTCATCCACTTTCATCCTTTCTACATCCATGCTACTAACGCTGTGTGTCTGTTCCGAATCCGTTTCACTTCCTCCCTATGTCCGTTTTCCGCTGGAGCGGATGTGAGTTGCGCGGATGTGCAGCGGATGCCTAGCGTATATAGCGGACGCGTAACGGATGACAATGGATGTATAACAGATGTTCCCCGTAGGCGTAGCAGATGTAGAACAGATGCGTTGGATACTTCATCTGCTCAAAAAGTTTTATGCAGCTCAAAACTTTTTGAGCAGATGAAATCTCAGTAGATGGATGCTGGACGGATAGAGAGTATGAAAAACATATGCAGTGAGTACAGAATGGATGCATCGCGTTAACCAAAGGATGGCAAGTGTTTCTCTCCGTTTTACATCCTCTTTCCATCTGTTGGTGCAGTGTGACATGGGCTTTAGAAAGAACAGAAGAGGGGATTACAGGGGCTTCCGGTTTGAGCTTCTTCAGCGACAGACCAAAACCTCATCTCTGTGAGGCTTCGATCTGTGCTCGCCACTGGAGCTCCTCGAGTCAGCTGGTTTTGGGGCTAAGCCACCCTGTAGAGTTGTTGAAGAGGGGGGAAACTACTAGCAGGGTTGAGGAGAGCCATATCTCTCCTCCCCTGCTGGCCATTACTCCCTTTCCTGAAGGCAGTTGCAGCAGTGGTCAGAAATGGCCACCACAAAGAATAACTCAACCAGAAAAGAATGTGCAGGAGGAAGAAAAGAAGAGAAAGTTTTGGTTGGCCGGGTGAAACAGCAACAAATAGGGTACCCTGAAATTGAAACTATTAAAAAAAAATAACATTGTTCCCTAAGAAGATTTTTAAGCTGCGAAGGAGAGAGAAAAGGGAAAAGATTTGGTTTTCTCCTTTTCCTATACTGACAGCTAAGAGACTTAATCAAGAAATTGGAAAAAAATCCACTTTGACATCAATAGGCATTTAATGCTGAAAATAAAAAGTCAAAGGGATAATAAAAATTTCTGGATAATTAAAAGTTTTTGAAAACAGGAAAGGAGAGAAAAAGAATAAAAGGACAGGATTTGGAAGGGAGGAGACTGCCTGGAATTAAAAAAGTATTTACAGCAAAATCTCAACAAGACTTCCAAAAGATACATTCTAAATGAAATATCACAACAGAAACCCCAGGAAGAGAAAGTCGAAAAAGAAATAAGAAGATATAACTTGGGAATCACTGGATTACTTGATGATTTCTGGATTCTTGGTTATTGTTTTGAATGACTAAAATCAATCGGGTGGTTGTTTAAAACTGTTTAAAAGTTTTAGAAGAACTGAAATGGAACTTAAAAAGTACAAAGAAGATGCACAAGAAGGGAGAGATTCTTTTGGCTTCATATTTCAGTTTTTAGAAATGAAGATTTGGAATTATGAGAAACAACAAGAAATGCCTGCAGAACAAGAAGATTGTGACATAGAAGCCATCTTTAATGAACAAGTAATCTTAGATGGGGGGGGGAAGGAAAGGGGGGGGAAGAGAATGGAAAGTTTAAGATTGGGAAAAACAACTCCAAAAAAAATAGAGTGAAAAATAAGTATAAAATCAGAAAGCAACAGAAGAGGGAAATGCAGAAGGGAGAATTAGAACTAGAGAGACAAGGGGGTAAAAAGGGGAGGGAGAAGATGAGAGGGAAGAAAGAAAGGAAAAGAAGTTATAAAGGACAGAAGCAAAATATAGAGAAACAGAGCCTATTTAGAGATAATGGGTGAAAACTTAATGGAAAAAGGGATTCTGCAAAGGTACATAAGATAGTATGGTTATATTAGAAACAGAAATAATTTTAGAAAATATGAAACAATGTATGATTAAACTGTCTGATAAAATAGCTATCGTAATTCAGTAGAATGCTTGTCAATAAATACATGTAACAAAAGGTATATTTAATAATTTATAAAACATATGTGAAGAGAAATAAGGGAAAATTAATTATGGAGATTATATATGTTTTTAAGGAAGTATATTTAATTGAAAAGAAGTGTTAAAGATGTTAAGATTTTAATTATCATTAATGATAGAACTGAACTGGAATGGAATGAGGGTTTATAATTATATATATTTGCAATCTTTCTTTAAAAAAAAAAAAAAAGAATATAGTATGTATTATAAGAATGCACCAAGCAGAATTTGATTGGAAGTTATGTATTATGTATTATATTGAAGGTCATAAACTTAAGATATATATTGAAGTTTAAATAAGAGTTGAATAGATGTAATTAAAAGATATAAAAGTGTCATACATCATTTAGTAACTACAGGAAAAAAAATTGTTTAATGAGAAAAGATAATATGAAATTGAAACAGAACAGACAAAAGTATAAATATAATGATTTGAATTGAGATGAGATAATCAAAATAAAATTGAGAAAATTAAAAGGGGAAAACTATATAGAAAATGTAAAATAGTATAAGATACAGAATAGAATACAAAAAGGAGCATGAAATTGAGTTTGTGTCTGTATGAAGAAGTGAAATTAATTTTCAAAAAAATATGTTTTATTTGTATTATGTTTTTTTTGTGAAAACCCAAATAAATTTTTCAAAAAACAAAACAAAACTAGTGGAATAGCTTGTCTTCAGAAGTTGTGGGTGCTCTATCACTGAAGGTTTTTATAAAGAGGCTGGACAGCCATTTGTCTGAAATGCTATAGGGTCTCCTGCTTCAGCAAGGGGTTGGAATAGAAGACCTCCAAGGTCCCTTCCAACCAGTGGTGGGATTCAAAAAAAAATACTATCAGTTCTGTGGGCATGGCTTGATGGGAATGGTGTGGCTTGGTGGGCATGGCAGAGGAAGGATACTACAAAATTTCCATTCCCTCCCTACCAAACTAACCTGCTTTCTAGCTCCATTCTCCTGTGCAAGGCAACAAAAGAAGACCCAGCTGATCAGCTGGGACTCAGGAGGCAGAGAATAGATGGGGCTGGGGCCAGTCAGAGGTGGTATTCCAAACTACTCAAAATTTCTGCTACTGGTTCTCTGAACTACTCAAAATTTCCGATACCAGTTCTCCAGAACTGGTCAGAACCTGCTGAATACCACCTCTGCTTCCAACTCTGTTATTCTGTTATCTAGAAGCTTTATATACTTATGGTCCTAAAATACTTGAAAACCTATATTAGAATTTGGACTATATAATTTAGACAACCAAATGTGACAAATTATTATTACATCAATATTTTTCCATTCATGGAGTGCACAATGGAAGTTAAGAGCAGGGCCGGCAATAGTGTCCATTGTTGTGGATCACATAAAAGGAGTCTGGCAATTACTGTATAGCAGCCACTGAAACCTAGTTTTTTAAAAATCGTAGATGAGGTAATAAACCATCTGAAGGGATAATTTGCTTGGTTTCTAAACAGAAGCTGATATGATGACGTGCATGTCTCTATGTCTTGATATAACCACACTTACAGTTTAAAATGTTTGTGTCCTGCCCAGGCCAAATTGACTCTTAGACAAATTAAAACATCTAATCTGGACTGGGATTGTTTGGCAATAACTTGAAAATCAGAGCAGTGGGCTACTCCATCTTCCCATCAGACAATTCCCTGCTGCTGTGCTCTTCTCCATTCATTCTCAGGAAGGCAACTGTCGATTTCCTTCCTATGGGCAGATACAAATAGATAGATTTGTATATGGCTGTTTGTATGTATACAGCAGAATAGGTGACCTTGGGTTTAATCATTGTCTCTCAGCCCAAACTACCTCACAGGATTGATATTGTGGGGAAAATAGGAGGAAGTGGTATTAGGTATGTTTGCCATCTTGAATTATTTTAAAAAATAATACAGGTGGGATTTAAAAAAAAACCCTACTAAATCAAAGGTAAGGTAGCAGATTTCTCTTCAGGCTAAGTGGATATGCTTAAACTGACTGCACTCAAAAGAAAAAGTATATAAATATTGACATTTTCATCTTCCCCTGCTTACAGATCTGAAGTTACTGAAAAAGAATATCTGATTCTGAAATGTTGATTCTAAAGTTAAAGTGACAATGACAACATGGGCTATTAAAATCTGCTCAGCTGTAAATTCAGCCTCAGTTTCAGTTTCAATTTGCTGCTCATAAAAGCAATATATTTTCAATGAAAAGAAGGTAAAAAAAATCAATTTCATTTGTCAATTATATCATAGATGGGTCTCTCAGTTTGGAAACTAAATCCCTATCCATTTTAAGCATCTGAGATAATTGGGTCAATACTAAATTTTGATACAATATCTTTGTGGTACTCAGGAATTGCTATTGTTTTACCTCTTATAGGTCAGTCCAAATAAACAGCTGAGTAACTATAACCACATCATTTCTCAAAGCTTTCAGAATCAAGCTCTTTATTTAGAGGGTGGTATAAAGAGTCATAGTGGCTCAGTGGCTAAGATGCTGAGCTTGTCAGTCAGAAAGGTCAGCAGTTTGGCAGTTTGAATCCCTAGCACTGCATAACAGAGTGACCTCCTGTTACTTGTCCCAGCTTCTGCCAGCCAGCAGTTAGAAAGCATGTAAAAATGCAAATAGAAAGATAGGGACCACTTTGGTGGGTAACAGCATTCTGTGCGCCTTCAGCATTTAGTCTTGCTGGCCACATGTCCACGGAGACATCTTTGAACAGCACTGGCTCTACGGCTTTGAAATGGAGATGAGCACCACCTCCTAAAGCTGGAAATGACTAGCATGTATATGCAAGGGGAACCTTTACCTTTATAAAGACTTATATAATGAGATGACATCTCTGTGTCTCTCCGTATATAGTATGTATATATTCCATGCAATGTATTTATTCAGTTCCACTGGCAAAAAGATAAGAGCCCACCATGAAGGCAGCTGTGAGATATCTGTTGGATATGCTTTTGAGCAAAGGTGAACTCACACAAAGGGAATGTCTGGTGTCAAGGGATTTTATTGGCCACATCTCTACTAAGGTCAAGGACATTTTGGCTTCAAGACAGATCTCACATTTGTATACATTTTTTCTCACAAGGATGCCATATGAATCTTCAAATACTTCAAATAGAGTCATTTATGGCCCTTCTCAGTTTCTAAACATTATTAAATATCACTCCATAATTTATTCTCTAGTCCCTTTCCAGATAGATCCAATTCACTGGAAAACATGGACACAGCTAGGAAAAGATAAAACATTGCCTTCTCCTTCAAAAAATTCTTGTCTGATTAGCAAATAGTTTATAGTTTGTGCATAAGGATTGTTTTCGCTGTGATGCTTCTACTGCCTTTCTGCCTCTGATTATCTTGTGGTATGAAGTAACTGCTTTGTCTTTTTCTCAGAAGAAGAAAAAATGCAACTCTCCACCCCACTCCCTTTCCTCATATAATGTCATCATGTTCCTACATAATTATTGTTTGACCTTGTGAGCTTTCTCTGATTCAAATCCTAGGAAAACTCTTAATTGTTTTATTATTTTTGGGAATTATTGTGGAGGCTGTTTGGATGGAAATTTCTGAATGGTGCAATGGAAGGGAGCGCCTCTGACCATTCTTTTGTTCTGCCTCCTCTATAGGGAATCCAGCCATGTATGAATAATAGAATAACAGAACAAAATAACAGAGTAGGAAGGGGCTTTGGAGATCTTCTAGTTGAACCCCAGTTTCAGACAAATGGTTGCCCAATCTCTATATTATTATGTGTGTTATATGAATCATTATATGCAATACAAGCAGGCACTTCAAAAGGCTACATGTTCCCCCAGAGTAAAATATATCAATTTATTCAGCCCCGGATACAGCCCTAGAGGAATTTATCTTGGAATAAAACTCACTGAATGTAGTAAGACTTATTTTGAGTAAATATTCAGTGATAAAAACTTCAAAAACAAACTAGGATCTCAGCTAGCATCTCACTTAAGGTGCCAAAAAAGGATTTAAATTCTTCTAGCAAGGACAAGTACAATTGCAGAATTTAATTCAGACAATTTGCCCTCTCTTCCCTTTGTGGGGGTACAAATAACAAGTTTTAATAAGATGGTCTTCTGAAAACTTGTTAAGCTTCTGAAACATTTTAGACAAAATTGTGAAAACCAGATAAGAAGAAAAGGAATGATCTATTGCAATAAAATAATATGCATACAATAGGAATCCACTATTTCTCTAGGCCAAAACAGACTCTCAGGAGAAAACAAAAATATAAGATTTGAACTATAAGAGGAAGATATGCATCATGATGCTGTATCATGAGCATATTTCAGAAACTTTTGTACTTAGTAAGGATCAGTTTTGTGTGTGTGTGAGAGAGAGAGAGAGTGGGGGGGGGGAGATGGACAGGAACAATAATGTAAAAATAAGAAAGGAGCGAATAAATGTCTTTCCCAAAATAAGACTGGAAAGAGACCTATCTAGACCTACTCTCATCCTTGACATTAGAGTCCATGTCTGTCAATATCCATATCTCTTTGTGTGTTTTTCCACACAGTGCAGGTCTGTCAAAGGAGTAGAATAGAGTAGAGTAGAGTGAGTAGAGTAGAGTAGAGTAGAGTAGAGTAGAGTAGAGTAAAGTAGAGTAGAATTGAATTGAATTGAATTGAATTGAATTGAATTCTTGGCCAAGTGTGATTGGACACACAAGGAATTTGTCTCAGATGCATAAGCTGCCAGTGTACATACGAGCAACAAGTGATAAATCATGATCATAATCATCAAATACAATAATCATAAACTATAAGATACAGGCTGAGGTCAATGACTCCAACATGTACTGGACAGGAGACTGGATTGATCACCAAAGTATGATTCTCGGTGTTTTTTATGGCTGCTGGGTAATTTTGAATCAAAACTTTCAAGATGATGCAAATACAGTATCACAAGCCTTGCTTTGCCATAGTTAATATCTGTTCTCTTTTTTTTCAAAAGGTTCAAATGTCCTGGTAACCATGGAATAAAATCTCATCTGAATGATATGACCTTTTGACCTGTCAATTTCTGTTGTTTCTTTCTCATGTTCAATTTTGTTATCTTTTTAGAATCTATTCCAAAAATCTATTCTCTATGAGCCATTTTGAGAACTATGTTCAAGGCATAGAGTCAGAGAATAAATTTAGAACAAATAAAACAAGATTCCACCAGAAACATAGAAGAATGGCACCCAATTTTCAAAATAAAGAAGTTTATTCTTTAATTTTGAAACTGCTCAAGCTTTTCATTTATGATATCTTACTCATTTTCAGCTGATAACTGCCTGTGCTGATCAAAAAAAAAATCATCATGTCCTGAAAATGTAACATAGACTTCTGGCCTGGTAGAATTTATTAAGTTACTTGAAAGCTTCAATTGTACTTTGCTGAAATAGTCTTAGGTCCAGTCTCTTATCCAGCCTTATTTTTTTAATATGAGACAAATAAATAAATTGTGGAAATTCAGAGGCATCTGTGGAATAGATCATTTTGTTACTGTTTTACCATTAATAAGTGAATAAAAATAGTCTATGTTAGTTAAAATGATATTACAGTATATGGGTAGTTAGCTATTGGGCACTCACTACAATGCATGGAACGCCAGTTTGGTGTGATGATTAAGGTGCTGGCCTAGAAATCAGGACACTGTGAGTTGTAGTCCTGCCTCAGGCATGAAAACTGGAAGGGTGAATTTGTGCCAGCCATTCTCAATCAACCCACCTGACCGGGCTGTTGTTGTGGAGAAAATAGGAAGAGGAAAGAATATTAGGGATATTCGCCACCTTGAGTTACTGATAAAAAAAGAAAGGTAAAAAATGAAAATAATAAATAGAAATATAGTAATAATTAGAATAACCAGATATGGGCTGTAAATATTTGTTATGATCACTCAGTGAAAACAAAGATGAAGAGTTTTCTGCATTTCTTTGACATCATCTGGTGGTTGCCAATATTTTTGCAGCTTATATCTAATACTGGTAGTGATTATCTACTATGATATGTAATAGCCTATGCCAAAACATAGATGGGATTGAAATTTTGATAGGAAATAGAGGACTGAAAACTAAAGATCAAACATTTAGCCCTTCCATTCTGCTTTTTCCATGTTCTAAATTATTTCTCTTCAGTTGCTTTCATGGTGGCTGCTCTTGAGGAAGTGGAGGGAATGGAATAGCTATGACTTACCACAGACTAATATTTAATGTTTAATGGGTTGTGAATTATTTGATCTTCATGGCAGCCTACAAAAATGCTGATTCTCAACTTTTCTTGTCTCAGGCAATCAAATTATTTCCTGTCTAACCTATTCATTTTAAAAATAATGTATTTTAATGTGGTGACATGTACTTTAGATTACATTATACAAACTGTTGGAAATATGAACTCTGCAAGATGAAACCCAATTCTCCTACTTCACAGTCAGATTCTTGCCTTTCAGTTTATTCTTTCTTCTCCATTATTTATTTTTTTAAAAAACTTATGGAATTACTTCCTGAAAGGAGGAAGTCAAGGCAAAAAAATGAGGCAATTTTGATCATTTTATAGTTGATTAAAACCATCTGCTTGAGTTCCACTGCTGTCCAGGAAATAGGCTTTATCATGTCAAGTGTTTAGTCATCATTGTTTTTAAATTTCTGGGATGCCATTATTCTACATTATTTTTACTGTGTAACTTGCTCTGCTTAAGTCAAAAAGAGGGCTGTGAAAATATCTACAGACCCCTCACATCCTGGACATAAACTGTTTCAACATCTACCCTCAAAATGATGCTATAGGGCACTGTACACCAGAACAACTACAGTAGACACAAGGGCAGTTTTTCCCAAATGCCATCACTTTGCTAAACAATTAATTCCCACAGCACTACCAACTATTTACTAAGACTGTATTACTATTATTATTCTCATCCTTCATATTACCTATCTCCTCCCACTTATGACAATAGCTTTGTTACTTGTAAATCTTTACAATTTATATTGTTTTATTTAGTTTCCTAGAGTGGTTTGATTGCTTATTTAGTATCCTATGACTATCACGAAGTGTTGTATCTTGTGTTTCTTAATGAATGTATTTTTTATGTACACTGAGAGCATATGCACCAAAGACAAATTCCTTATGTGTCTAATCACACTTGGCCAACAAAGAATTCTATTCTATTTTGCATGGAAAGATCTTAGAATCTTTGGGTGCATAGAAGTAACACAAAATACTTCCTCAAGCCCAGCCTGATTTTTCAAAGTTTCCAAACTAACTTATAGTCCTGGGATTTCCTGGTGGTTTATCATCATGCTTAGCTTTTTTTAGGACCAGCCAAGGCTGGTCTGTGGCTTTGGCTTCAGCTGTGGCTGAAAGCAGGATGCAACATGCTTCATTCATCAGACATGTTTTAAAGGGTCAAGCAATATTCAACATTCTTGAATTATCTTGTTGATTTTTTATTTCCTGTAAATCCTGCGCAAAACCATCACTTCATTAAGATAATGCAAAATAATATGAAGTATGTATAAAATATATTTTGCATGAATGCAGACTTAGGGACTGTCCACTAACAGTCTTTTCCTGAGTTCTGGCACGCTACCACATCGAAGGAAAACTGTGATGATTGCATGTCACTCCTCATCACAGTGGTCTCTCCTTCCATTGAGGGCTGTACATAAAGAGCCAACCTAGGAATTTAGGATTGGGATTGAGACCCGAAATGCCTAGTTCCAAAAGTAGAATAATGGTTCAGAATTTTTATTGACTTTAAAATTAGTGTGAATGTGAAGATGTAAATCTGTCAGATTCTTGAGCTAGATATTCCACTTGCCTGATCTAGTTAAAAAAAGAACATTGGATGAAGATCAAATATTTGGAAATGGGTGTTCTTAGTAGCTGTTCCCTTCTTTTGAATATTCCAATACTAGAGGTTTTTAAGGAAAGACTGGACAACATTTGCCTGAAATGGTATAGGGCAGGGGTCTCAAATTTGATTTCATTGAGGGTTGCATCAGGGATGGGTTTGATCTCAAGAGGCCAGGGTGGGTGTGGCCAAGGTGGGCATGGCCAGCTCGACGTCACTCATCAAGGCTCCATTTTCGACCACAACTGCCTCCTGAACCCCTCTGCCAGTGAAAATGGAGCGTGCAGCCTCCCCGTGCCTCCGGGGAGCCATCATGGCCAAAAACAGAGCCTGGGGGGGGGGTCTTGTGCAGCCTCCCTGAGCTCCATTTTCACTGGCAAGAGGCACTGCAGGCAGGTCCTTTGCTGTTTCCAGGGTGGCCCCATGGGCCAGATCTAAGTATTCCGTGGGCTGGATTCAGCCCCTGGGCCTTGAGTTTGACACTCCTGGTATAGGGTTTCCTGCTTGAGCAGGAGGTCGGACTAGAAGATTTCCAAAGTTTCCTCTAATTCTGTTATTCTGTTATTCTTTTGGAACTGCTTAATTTCTGACCCTAATTCTTACTGCCTTCCAGAGAACAGCTACAATTTTTATATTTAAGCTGCTAGAGGAAGATCTTCCCCATTATTATTTGCTATTGTTAATACTTATGCTGTTTTTTATTGTATCTTTTTTACATTAAGTATGATCTCATACTTAAAGAACTTCTGGGATGATATATTTATAAGTGTAATAAATTAAGAAACTACCATATAGACAAGGATTCAAATTAGGCATTTCTTTTGCCTGGTTTCCCTTTCTGAAACAGCTTTTTTGAATAAATGTTGATTTGATTAAAAAGAGAGAAAGAAAGAGAGAGAGAGAGAACATTCCCCGGGCATGGACCACACACACAGTCTTAAAGAGGCTTAGTTCTTGGATGGCAATTGCACTATGATATTAATATCATACCTAAAGTTTTGCAACAGGTTAAGAAATGAACAGGAAGCACTTTATCAAGATCCCAGGGACATTTTCCATTAAAGATGCCATCAAAAAGCAGTACAATAACATTTAAAGAGATAAAGCACATTTTCAACAAACAGAATATGTACCATCACCCTTGTATGTGTGTGCTAGATGTCTTCTCAATCTGAGAAAGTCACACAGCCTCTTACATATCCTGAGACACACATTTTTAAAAAAAAAATTCATAAGACAGATGTGCAAACCTGATGATCCGCCAAGCAGGACAATATACCATCTGTGACAACCTATTATCAATGCCAGGACAACACTGCAATTCTTATTTAACTCTTTAAGGAACAATCAAGTCTCACTTGGTTAAGGGTACTTGCATTTGTTTGTGCTGCCTTTCAAAATAGGCAGATCTGGTGAAAGTTGAACTAATGTAGGATTTTACTTCTTTAACAGTAAAATATTTTTATTATTTCACCTACAATTACAGTGGGAATTTAAATAAACGTATAACAATTATTAAAACAATGATAACATAGGGCTTTTTAAAAAATTCCTCTTAAAAATTCAACTCTTCCTCAAAAGAACTGACTTCTATATACACAGAGGTTGTCTCTAGTATTATTACGCTACCTTTAAATCTCCAGAGCTTCATGGCTGATTAGGAAGCAAATCTGAATTTTGTTGTATTCTTAGTCGCATTCAGACGATTTAATTATTCAGATTTGTAACAGCAGCTACAAGTGATGTTGAGCTGGCCATGCCCACTCTGGCCACACCTATCCTACCTTCCCAAGGTCAAACACAACCCTGATGCAGCCCTCAATGAAATTGAGTTTGATACCCCTGCTCTAGAACATTAATATTGATGACTATTCCTGAAAAATAATATTTTGGTTATTTGACAGGCGTCTATAACTAGCTTGATAAATCCCGATAATATCTAAACTAAAGTCTCCTTGCCAATCAGACTAATGTGGCACCTCAAAAGCTACATTATCCTTCACTCTGGCACAAGCTAGTGGTACCATTCTGGAAGAAGGTCTAATTATTGCCCATTTTCTGCCCAAAGAAAATATGTTTTATTATTACTTACTGCTACATTTTTCTTCTGCCTGCATTTGTCTTTGAAAAGTTAATGGTAATGGTCCAAACTGGCCCAAAACATGTTAGTGTTTGACGAAAAGTGTAAGCTAGCACTCAGATCAAAGCACAAAACTGATTAGGTTGATAATGTAACAATCTCTTCCATCTTACCAAGCAAGTAAAGCTCATGTCACACTGCACCAATGGATGGAAAGAGGATGTAAAATTGAGAAAAACACTTGCAATCTGTTGGTTAATGCGATGCATCCGTTCTGTACTCACTGCATCCGTTTTTCGTCCTCTCTATCCGTCCAGCATCCGTCAACTGAGGTTCCATCCGCTCAAAAAGTTTTGAGCTGCTCAAAACTTTTTGAGCAGAAAATGTATCCAACACGTCGATTCTGCATCCGCTACGCAAACGGGGAACATCCGTTCTGCATCCGTCGTCATCCATTACGCATCCATTATGTCCGCTAGGCATCTGCTGCACATCCACGCAACTCAAATCCGCTCCAGCAGTAAACGGACCTGGAAGGAAGCGAAACGGATGCGGAATGGACACAAAGCGTCAGTAGCACGGACGGAGAAAGGATGAAACTGGATGCAGCTTGCAAAGAAAGCATTTAAAAGGGGAAAAAACATTCGCAGAGGGGACGTATCTCGGATATTTAGGATGTCTGCAGGATGCCTAGAGGATGCAAAAGGACACATAGTGGAAAACCTATATTGCCTATAAAAAGGGGGAGCAACACACCTGGATCTCACTTTCAGTCCAACAGCCCTGCTGTGCAGACCTCTGCAGCCTTCATCTGGCTCTTGCTCTTCCACAGCATCCAGTCATGTCCACCATAGATCGTAACACAGTCCTTTTGGTAGCCACCATCATTCTACAACAGTGCGAAGCCATCTACAGGCTCTTTCAACTGTTCTACGGGAAGAAAAGGAGGTGTCCAAGAATCGTCTGGGTCCGAAGATGGATTGGGAGAAGAGCAGAGTATGGATTGTACAACAAGCTGATGGTGGAGCTGAGGAACAAAGACCCTCGTGCATCCCAGAACTTCATGAGGATGCCTCCAGCCATGTTTGACGAAGTTGTGGAGCGGCTGACACCCAGGTTGACCAAGCAGAGTACCAACATCCGGCCCAGCCTGGACCCTGGGCTCAAGGTGGCACTGACTCTGCGCCACCTGGCCTCAGGGTACGTACAGGAGTATGCAGTATGGCTGGAGGGTGCCACACAACACCATCATTGCCAAGAAAAGTGGTGCAGGCCATCATTGAAGAATACCTGGAGGAGCTCCTTCAGTGCCCCTACACCGAAGAAGGCTGGAAGAAAGTTGCAGAGCAGTGGTATCAGAAGTGGAACTTCCCACACACCGTTGGAGCCATAGATGGCAAGCACGTGGCCTGCAAAGCTCCAGCCAAGTCGGGGTCCACTTATTTCAACTACAAGGGCTTCTTCAGCATCATCCTCTTTGCCATGGTCGATGCTGACTACAAGTTCATGTACATTGATGCTTCAGGCAACTGGTCAGCTTCAGATACCCAGGTATACAACGCCAGTCACCTCAAGGAGGGGCTGGAAGGCAACCTCATCATGGGCTTCCCAGATCCAGACCCCCTGCCCAACGACATGCAAGATGTGCCCTACTTCATCATGGGGGATGACGCCTTCTCCCTCAGAACCTACCTCATGAAGCCCTACACCTCCAGATGCCTCACCCGTGAAGAGAGGATCTTCAACTACAGACTGTCCAGGGCAAGGCGGGTGGTGAAGAACGACTTTGGCATCCTGGCCAACAGGTTCCAGGTACTTCTCACCATCATGCAGCATCGCCCAGAGACCATGAGGAGGATCATGGAAGCTTGCTGCATCCTGCACAATCGCATGTGCACCCGCTACCCAGTCTTGCAGAACAGGCTCGTGGACCTCCAACAAGGCAATGGGAATATGGAGCCTGGGGAATGGAGGCAAGGGCAAAACCTGATAGACACTGAGGATGTGCAAGGCCCCAACAGAGCCTCACATGAAGGGAAGAAGCAGCGCAACCTCCTGAAACACTGGTGCAACTCCCCAGCTGGAGCAGTGGAGTGGCAAGACAGGATGGTAGATGATTAATGGATGCTTCCTTCAGCCTGTCTCATCACACTGATGAGATTGGGCCATGTATGTTGGGTGGGCCTACAATGAATAGGGCATTTATTAAAGAGTTGTGTTTCTGTTCAAATGTGTGGATCAATGCTTACATTGTTATTGATAACGAAGGGTCAAAGGTGTGGCACCTGGGAGGGTGGACCATAGAGTCCCACTATGCTTGCACTGGAGGTTTATCTATCCCGCAGCTATTACCCATTCCAAAGGTATCCCTGCCCATTCCACTGCTATCTTAACCCATCCCAAATGTATCCCTGCCCATCCCACTGCTATCCTTACCCATCCCAAAGGTATCCCTGCCCATCCCACTGCTATCCTTACCCATCCCAAAGGTATCCCTGCCCATCCCACTGCTATCCTTACCCATCCTACAAGCATGCAAAGGCTTAAACCATTTCTAAAAGTTTCCACCGAGACTTTATTGAAAAAAATAAATGAAGCAAGTGTGTGAAGCAAAGATAATCTTTATTAATAACAAGCTGTAAAAGAAAAATGACCCAAGTCAAGTGTCCAAATAAAGTCAACAGGTAGCCACCTAGTCTCTGGCACACTTCTCGGTCACTCGGAGGTGTGCCCAGTCTCAGGGGTGAAGGGTCCAGGTGCTGTGGAGGTGGCTGCTGCTGGAGTGCTGGTCTGAAGCGCCACTGGGGTGCCTGGCCCCAAGAGGACAACAGGGGACAGTGTGTTGAGGAAGCTCTCAGACAGCTGGCTCAGCCCCGTGATGTTGAGAGCTCCTTCCTCCATGCCATGGGGTGTCAGCCCCAGTATCGATGACAGATGTACTAAGACTGGGCTTGGCTATGGGGTGGAGGAAGGAGCAGTGTAGTGGGGCTGTCTGGTCTGCAGCTGGGTGAGGACTGGCATCGGTGGCAGCAGTGGCGTGGGTGGCATCGGTGGCATCAGTGGAACTGGTGGCAACGGTGTCGCCCGATGACTCTGTGCCTGGACTGGGAAGGGCTGCTGCCTGTGCTGCTGGACCTCCTGGTAGCCGTAGCCCTGATAGGTGAGGGCCTGTGGGAAGCCTTGGAATGGGAGGAACATCATCTGGGGTGGAGGAGCAGACCTGGACTGGATGGGAGCAGGTTCCTCTGGATCTGGAGGGTTGTGAAGCAGCTCGGTGATCTGGTCCTTCACCACCTGGTACTGGGGTTCCGCCATGTCCCTGAGGGTCTGGTTGACATAGGTGAGGAAGGGCTTGCGGTTGGAGGATGAGGAGTCGGTGTGTACCAGCTGAGAGAGGAGATCTACGCTACTCTTGATGGTGTCTCTTATCTCCAGCAGGACAGTGTGGCTCTGTCCCTCCGGTTTGCCTCTCTGCCTTTCTGTGGAGGTGGAGCTGGGGGTGGATGCGGATTGGACTGTGGTGGAGTTGCTGTCTCCTTTCTCCCACTGCGTCAGGGGGTCCTCCATGCGCTCCGCCACAGTTAGTACAGCTTTCGGGGGGTTCAGACACCTGCCTGGAGACAGGAGCTGACTCTCTGCTGGAAGAGGACTGGTTCTCAGCAGGCTGCCTGAGAGAGAGGGTTGTGAGAGGGGCTGCTCCTCGGTGGCGGATCTCACCCTCCAGGAAGCTGCACTTGGCCATGATGTAGGTCTCTCTGTCTGTCAGCTTGACCGCGGCCTGGC
Source organism: Laticauda colubrina (assembly GCA_015471245.1). Taxonomy (NCBI): domain Eukaryota; kingdom Metazoa; phylum Chordata; class Lepidosauria; order Squamata; family Elapidae; genus Laticauda; species Laticauda colubrina. The sequence continues at coordinate 37,588,230 of BLBF01000007.1, read as the reverse complement.
CACATTTCTTGAGGTGCAGCTTCCCGTACCAGGTGTGCATGTGCTTCCACCAGCCAAGGAGCACCTCCGAAGTGTAGCCCAGGCTCTCCGCCTTCTCTCTCCAAGCAGCCTGCTTCCTTTTGGTTTCCCTATAGAGCCTGTGTCCCTTCCGCCATAGATACTCATTCGCTCTCAGCCACTCCAGCACCTCATCCTCATGTTCCTCCTCGATGGAGTATTGCCTCCTCTCCCATTCTCGCGTATGCCTCTTCCTCCCTTTGGAGGATCACATGAGCCCTCATCAGAGGGCCTTCTAGGTTGTAGGGGCTGCTCCTCCACACCACCACCACCAGCAGCAGCAGCAGCAAAAGCAGGACCAGCAGGACCATCAGCAGCAGCAGCAGCACCAGCAGGACCAGGATCAGCAGCAACAGAGTAAGCACCAGCAGCGCCAGCAGCACCAGCAGGACCAGGAGCATGAGCAGGACCAGCAGGACCAGGAGCACCAGCAGGACCAGGAGCACAAGCAGGACCAGCAGGACGAGGAGCAGCTTCAGCAGAGTAAGCACCAGCAGAAGCACCACCGCCAGAAGCAGCTTCAGCAGAGTAAGCACCAGCAGAAGCACCACCGCCAGAAGCAGCATCAGCAGAGTAAGCACCAGCAGAAGCATCACCTCCAGAAGCAGCATCAGCAGACTAAGCACCAGCAGAAGCACCACCACCATAAGCAGCATCATCAGCTCCTCCAGAAGCAGAAGCAGCAGAAGCCCCAGCCCCAGAAGAGTGAGCCTGTGCTGCAGAAGCCCCAGCAGAAGCAGAGTGAGGGCCAGGGGGTGGGAGAGTGGCCCTGTCCCTCTTGCCAGGGCTGGCAGCAGATGGCTGAGGCTTTCTCTTCTGCCCCATGGTTGTGGGGTTGCTGGCTGGCAGGCAGGCTGGCAGGCAGGCTGGCAGGCTTGCAGGCAGGCAGGCAGGCAGGCAGGCTGGCTGGCAGGCAGGCTGGCAGGCAGGCTGGCAGGCAGGCAGGCTGGCAGGCAGGCTGGCAGGCAGGCAGGCGATGTGTCTGGAAGCAGGTCTTTCCTCTGAATGTTGACCTGCTTGGGAGCTGCTTCCCTTTATATCCGCGGGGCTGACGCAATGCATCCTCCCTGCATGCGCAGTGAATGCTAGGCATCCGCGAGGCATCCGCTAGGCTTCCGCTAGGCATCCGCTGTGCATCCGCTTCATCCGTTCCGCGTCCATTCTGCATCCGCTCTTTCCGTTCCGTGTCCACTTTGCTGCGCTCCCCCGGAAGCCTTGCGGATGTGCCATCTGCTCCCATCCGCTAGGCTTCTGTGGAGCATCCGCTTTCCATCCGCCCTGAGTCCTCCCCCTGTCCGTTCCTTTCCGTGTTGTTTGCTCTGGTTATGCAAATTTTTGCCCCTTTTGAGAGTGGATAACAACGGATGGAACATTTTTCTCGTCCACTGTGTCCTTTTTACAAACGTTTTGCATCCGTCGGCCAGTGTGACAGGGCCTTAAGGTAGGTGATCTGGAATACATACTCATTTCTTCTGTACAGGGGAACAACTTGGGGACTTTGCAAACTTGCAACAGTTACTTGGATTCTCCAAGGAAACAAGTACCAATTGCTTAAAATATTTGCCTTAGTTACCTTACATCATGGACATTCCCCTGCTCCCTTTCTGCCCAGGTATGAAACTGCTGCAGCAAAAATAGTATGAAGAAACGAAAGCATTGGTAGGCTGAATCAAAAGAAAAACAAGGAAAAGACAAAAAAAAAAGAAATGTGAATTGGACTAGTTCTAGAATCTAGTGAGGATCTGATGGATTTATGCAGGTTTAAAGCTGACTCCCGAAATATTGCATTCAAATATTTTTAATGCTCTCATCTTATGGTTGTCCTAGAATAGGGTTGTCAAACTCCTGATGATACATTGTAGTCACATGACATATTGTAACTTCCCTCCCTTTGTTAAACTGATGTGTGATGCATCCGGCCCGTGGCCCAGGAGTTTGACATCCCTCACTGAGAATATTAAGATTTTAGGCAATAACTTTCTACAATCTGTCTTTAGTTTGAGTGTGTGTGCATTTTCTTCTATTTCAATACATTTAAACATTTTAAACATTTTAAGATTTTATGGAAGAAAGACCTTCTAATATTACTGACAGATTTGAAATGCCCAAGACACTATTGAAATTGAATTAATTAGAACTGAACAGACTTGGCAATTTGTTTTTGGCTAATAATTCATTATCTCCAAAAAGCTACTTCTTTCCCTTTGGCATGTTTTGTATAAGCTGTAAGCAGTAGCAAAAGGCTTCATCCATAAGGGAGGACAGGGAGCATCACTCTGAGAACATTCAATTTTTTCAATACAAAGTCAAGAAAAAACAACATACATCCCTCCCTCAGCATAGACCACACCCCATCAGACCTTTGAGACATCTCTTCTGGACTGAGGTAAGATGACAATTGGCAACAGGGAGCACTGTCTTACAAGGGGGAGGAAATGTTGGTATAACCAATTGCAAGCTTGGTTTCCAGCTTTTAATATCTTTAGAAACATTGGCCCCCAACACTGTTCCCAGGAAATGGTGCTTCTACCAACATGTTCCTTGTTGCCTACAAAGCTCCCTGCTTTTTGCCAAATTCAAATTCATTTTTAATTCTATGTAAGAGAAGGGGAAGGGAGAGGAGGAGGAGGATCTAACTATGTGCTGTAAAGCAAAGCACTAACTCCAAACATAAATTATATTTCTCCAAAACCCTCTTTTAGAAAATAAAATATTCGACAGAGGTAGCTCAGCTTCAGATATATGGGTATTTTGTGACTGATCACACCCAATTATGCAATCAGAAGAACGTCCTGCCACCTCAAATGAAAAGCAAACTTTCAAAGAATCTGAGTTACTAGACTTCTTTCCAACATTCCTTGCTAGCTCCAAAAAGCCTTTGGCCAACCTGACTAATCAAACTTCTAATCCCCTTCTTTTCACTTTCCTGGCAAACACACAGGAAGACTTATGCCTTCCCTCCATTTTCCCTGCTTTCCAAATTCCCTGGCTAGCAACCTGCTGTGCAACACCAGGGGATCATGGAAAATGCAGTATTCTCACATCCTGCCCCATTGCTGCTCTTCTTCAAATATCCTTTTTTCTGGATTTGTTTTTCTAGAGATGCCCACGTTAATCTCAGGAACCATGAAAAGTTCTTTTTTTCCAACCCTTGCTGAGATAAGAAAATCCATTTTTTTAATCTGCCAGTATTCTGAAAATGTCCATGTACCACATTGATGGGGAATTCTGAGACCAGTAGTTTAACCCATTTTAATGGCACCAGATTTTATTTTGTTCTGTTGTTTGTATCCCACCTTTATTATTTCTGACAAATAACTCAAGATGGTGAACACATCTGACAGATCTTCCTTCTCCTGTTTTCTTCTCAACAATAACCTGCGAGGTGAGTTGGTCTGAGAGAGAACGATTGGCCCAAAGTCATTCAGTTGGCTCTCATTGCTAAGGCAAGACTAGAACTCACCATTTCTGGTTTCTAGCCTGGTGCCTTCACCACTAGACCAAACTGGTACTGAAGAGTCTTTAGAAAAATAAATACAGATAAAGTCAAATTGAGGTCTTAAGACAGGGAGTGTCAAACTTGATATCAATGAGGGCCGCATCAGGGTTGTGTTTGACTTCAGGGGGATGCAGTGGGGCATGGCCAACTTGATGTCATTTGTATCTGGATGCCTGTAATGGCCTGAGTGTTCTGCCAGCGAAAACAGATGCCCGAGCTCTGTTTTCGGCAGCGACAGCCTCCTGCAGCCCTCTGCCAGTGAAAACGGAGCTCGGGCGGGCACCCGTGGCCCACCTGAGCTTTGGTTTGCTGGCAGAGGCTCCATGGGCCAGGGTGGTCCTGTGGGCCACATCTAAGCACCATGCAGGCCAGATCTGGCCCCGGGCCTTGAGTTTGACACCCCTGTCTTAAGGCATTGTGCTTAGGAACTGTATGGCTTTGAACTTTATACACAGATACACAGTTCCAGCAATACTTTTGAGTCACATTTTTCCATTATAAAGGTTCTTACCAATTTCCTTTTAAATGATTCGATGGCAAAAAAAAAAAAAAAAAAGCTGTCTTTCCTTGCACTTGTCTGAAAAGCATTTCCTTTGTACTCCTGCTGGATACAGAGAAAATTTCTTCATATTCATTGATCCTAATACCATATAAATTAATGGCTGAATCCCAGGGACTTTTTAGTCCAAGACCTCGTCCTAGATACATAAATTAGTCAAAGTGAGTTATTTAAAAATATTTTCCTTTTCTTTTATATCTTCAGAGAAACAATATGTGGGCTAAGTCCACAGCTTATAGCCTATATATGACAGAAATCAAACAATAGTTTACATAGATTTAACAACATAGAACAGAAAATAAATACATTGAATTTTATCTTTTTCTTTGTTGCTGAGAAAAAGGCATATATATATATACATACATACATACATACATACATACATACATACATACATACATACACACTATTCAGGACTTGGAGTTTGTTTGATTGGTATTTCTGGTTTCTTCTGTCTGTTTGTGGCTTTGATTGGCTGGGAACCCTCTGTTCTTGTGTTGGAGGCTTTCAGTGCAGCTTGGCTCCGTGTGAAGGGACGGCTGCTCTTCATTAGCAAGCTGCTATTCATTAGCAAGCTGGGTTTCACCTGGGTGCCTGGTGGGGGGGTTAGGTTGGAGCTATCAGAGGGAGTCTGTTTTTGCCCAGGTGTTTGCCTGGCTTGTGGCATGGAGATCTTTCT
>BLBF01000007.1:37534844-37578436 GCA_015471245.1 Laticauda colubrina | reverse complement strand
TAGGGGAAATTTGAGTAGTTTGGAGAACTGGCAAATACCACCTCTGACTGGAGATTTTACAGTATCCTTCCCCTGCCATGCCCACCAAGCTATGCCCACAGAACCTGTAGTAAAAAGTTTTGAATCCCACCACTGATTAGCATGTTTTCATCACCTGTGTAAATTATAATAGAATTCACACAACTTGTTGCAAAATTATTTCCTTCATCATTATATTTAACACAACATTCCCACCTTCATTATTTTATGATAAATATTATTATTTTATAATCAAGTTATTCACAACAGTTACATTCTAAACATGACTTCTGTTAACTCTCATTCTAAAACTAGAGCATCGTGTTCAAAAATTCATTCCCCCATGAATGCATTTTTTAAAATTTGAGGTGGGATCAAAACATTCAGAAATGATCCATAGTCTTTCCCAATTTCATGGATGCTCAAGTGAGCTGGCATGGCAACCTTCAGTTCTAAACCAAGAGCTGACTCCTTGAGCTGAGAAAATACTGAGTTGTAATATATATGTATCTTAATGGAGGGTAAAAACCATTTAAATTTAGATATCTAACCATAGGCAGCTTTTATTCATCTGTTGGAACTGAATATGACAGAAAAAAATGTTTTGTTGCTTTCTAAATAACAAAATTATACATTTTTGTTGCAACACTGACAACATTGCTCTAGATTTGCTCTTGATAAAGAGCACAGAGTTTCATTAAATTTGAAAATACTGCTTGGGTATTAAAAACAAGCACATTTCTTATACACAATAGAATATAATTTTCAAAATGGCATTATTATCCTTAACCAGTGTTTGAAAGACAGATGCTGTGAGCCTCAAGTTGATTTGCTTTATTCTGTAGAAGGCAGGAGAGTTATAAAATCATTCAGAAAAGGAAACATTATGTCTTTTGATAAATATGAATCTGTGGCATCTTGATAGGTCACATTAGGAATCTCTCATAAAAATGATATCTAGTTACTCTTTAAAATGCTAAAAGAACTAGGTTTAAACCAGGATTCCCCAAACTTTGAGGTGAGGTATTTCTTTTGGGGAGTTATAGAAAAAATCCTGGGGAGGTGTGAAGTTTTTTGTTCTATTTTTTCTGTCTATTAAAAAGGTTCTATTGCATTGTTTTCATTGTTCCTTTGTATGCATTTTGGGGTTTGGATTTTAGGGGAGGTGTATACCGTACATTAAAATTGCACTATAAAGGGAAATATAATGGCAAAACATTTAGGAACTCCTGGTTTAAATTCCTCCAAAAAGAGTGATGAGCCTTAAATCTGCATAATCCCAGTGGTGGTCAAGCCAATCTGTAGCTTTCTTCCTTCTCTTGGATCGTCAGTTGTGGAGATTTACTACAGGATGTTTTGCCATTTGAAGTGAGTTACAGTTGCAAGAAACTGGTAGCCAGCTATCTCTCATTATTCAAATATATTTCCTAGTTTGGCCATAAGAGAAGCTAATGGGCAATGCTCCTTCAGTCCTAGTTACTAATGTCTAACTGTAGGGAGAAAGTAGAAGAATCTAAAGCAATACATTAATGTTTGCATGGTGTGCTCTGCCCAGCACATTGAATAAAGCATATCCCTATTTCTGATCCTGACCCATTGGCAGATATTCAGGATTCGCTAACAGCTCACAAATAGCAAAACTGCAGTCCCTTTTTGGTTTAATTATATTTTCCATAAAATGGGATAATGAAGAAAAATATTTTCTTGGAGTTTGGTATTTTAGTTTCTTCCTAGATGCCTCTTAGCAATTTTAACTGCCAAGCATTAATGCCCACTAAGTGAAGCATGCAAAATACCATCTTTTTCATTTTATATGTTATAAAAACAAAATTGCAGGCAGCCATACGTTCATTTTTTATTACTTTAACTAGGCCATGGAAGAAGCAATCAGCAAAGGAAAATCTTTTATCTAAGAAGAAAATAGATACGTCTATTTTCTTTGCGGATAAAAGGTCATTATCATTTCTACCCACCTCTTGAAATAAACAGACTTTCTTCATTAAAAATGCAATGGCAACCAACAAATATTACACACAATCTGACTCAGAAGTAATAGGATTAAAGACATAATGTTTGTCTTCCACCTTGATCGCCACCTTAATCCATCCTTAATTGCCTTGTTGATGTTTCCAAAGAAAGTATGAAATTAAAATGTGCAGTAATCCTTAGACATCAAAAGATTATACCTATGGTGTAATTTTATACCTATGATTATACCTATGGTGTAATTCATTTTTATCTATTAAACTTCAAAAGAAAATGACTATCTGGATTCTTTTTAATCAAGATTGAGATTTCAGCATGATTATTGATGACTTCTGGCAAGCTCAGGATAGGATTGATGTATCCATCCATCTTTTATGGATTTATAATTGATCATATTATCCTTCTGAACTGACTTGGGTGGTCTGGAGTAGGGAGAAATGTTCTGTAATGATTCCCTTATTTAACTCGGAGAAATTTTGCAATATTGTGCACCTTGGGCACATTCCCAGACTAGCCCAGAGGTGGGATTCTACCAGTTGTGTCCAGTACTATAGAACCCCTTGTTAACTTTCTAAGCAGTTCAGAGAACCAATAATTAGAAGTAATCTCCTTTTGTTTTTTTTCCACTGTTATTATATTCTTGTCAGAACGCCTAGACTTCCTGTCTCCGGAGCTTCTGAGGCTTGGCTTTCTTAAAGGGGTTGTTTTAAGATTTTTTTTACACTGCTGTTGGGAGGAAATACTTCCCTGGACAATCAGCACTTTGAAGAAATAATTGAATAATGAAACAAAGCTTTTTGTGACAGGGAATCAAGAATCAGCAAGGCTTCTTGGCTAACGAGAAAGATTGACATTCAAACATGAGTTTACATACCCTTTCTGAGTTTTGGTCTAAAACTGGTTTTTGGTGAAGCTTAATTCTGTGCTTGGTGACATTTAATCCTGTGTTTATTGATGGGATGATTTTCTCTATTCGGCTTCAACAAGCAACAGCTACTGTTGTGTTTTAATTATTTGTATTGTGTTTGATTTTTTTTCCTGCCTCATGATTTCTTTTTCTATCTGAGGAGGGGGTCTTCCTTCACTGCTTTAGTACTATCTGGCACTGTCCTTTTGGGATATACTTCCAAGAGGCAGGATGTAAACTTGGCACTGATTTTGTTTACTGCCTTTCTGGGGGAAATGTGACCTTACCTTAAATCTGGATGATTTCCTTAGGATATCTTGTGACATGAATAAGACCATCTGGTATCTTTAAGTGGTGCAAATAGATCTAAAGATTGCTTTTCCTGGGTGTGCTTTTTCTGGAGAGCTTAAATGACTAATCTGCTAAAAGATTTCACTCTAAGAGCAAGAATTGGCTGCTTGATAGTTATAACTATTTTTAGTTAGCGTTTTTATATATATAACTATTTTTAGTTTGCATTTTAACTATTTTCATTCCTCAAGGTGCTCTGGCACCCTGCCTGATTTGTAACTCTGGCTTGCAGGTATTTTTAATCTAATGATTGGTATTTAGGGCAGCTTTTTGCAAGCAAAGAAGCTTTTTATATTTTTGTACAGGTAATCCTTGATTTACAACAACTGATTTAGTGACCATTCAAAGTTACAATGGCAATAAAAAAAGTGACTTATGACCATTTTTTACACTTATGAGCGTTGCAGCATCCCCACTGTCATGAGAGGCCAGGCAAGGAGAAGCACCCCTTGACATGAGTGATGTCGAGTTGGCCACATCCACCCAGTCACATGACCACCAAGACACACCCACCAACTAAGCCATGCCCACAGAACCAGTTGTTAAAAAAATTGAATCCTACCCTGGACTAGCCCACAGTTCTTAAAAACTTTCAGCTACTAGTGTTGTCTGAGATTTATATTCTTTGTCTGAGATTTATATTCTGGCTGTTTATATTGTTTTCCACCTTTAAATTGGGGCAACACCAACAGCTATTACTTGCTTGATTTCCCTGACAGTCTCATTGGAGAAACTAATAGTAAATGAAATTCACATTTGGTCCTAAGAAGAAATCAAAAGTATAACAAAAGTTGAATTTTGTTCATAATTAGCTATCTAGAAACATGTAATCTTTACCTCTCATTTATAATTAGCTACACAAGAGTTTTTATTCTTTTAAGGACTTTGATATATTTGAGCCATAAAACCAACCTGGATATTGTGTTTGTTTAATCTGGAAGTTTTTAAATTTTGAAATATTGAAAGTAGCATTCTGGTCTGTGTATTTGGGATTAGACTGATCATTTTTTGACTGGATTAGTCTTGATTATGAACAGCTTAGATCACCCTGGTTGATGATAATTGATAATTAACACTGATAGGTGAAGATGCAAGAGGCCAACCTGCTGATATTCCTGAAAATTTTTGTAGGATTTTTTTTAATATAATGAGCCCTAGGATCTTTGTTGAACTGTGCATTGAAGACACTGTTTGTGTCAAATTCTCTCCTTTCTCTTCATCCAGTACACTACCAGAAAACAATACCAAGTGACTTCAGTTTAATGAGCAAGGCACTGTCTTGTCTCCCATGTTAATTAATATCTATAGGAATTTTCTATGAAGACTTGTTTGCTGGTATGTGATAATTATGCTCATGGGACACAACTATACTTCTCTTTTTCTGTAGTTGTTTTTCTCTCCACATTGTTTACTTCAGGAAATTGTGACTTATCCTTATGGAGAAGGAACAATCAAAAATATTTAATTGTCTCCTTTCTTTGTTTTTTGTTTTGTTTTCTGGAGTGGGAAAACAAAAACAGTTGAACCAACCTCAGTTACTTCTTCAGTTATATAACACTTTTCTTTGCTGTTTAACGTACGGTGTGGTGCTTTGACCAGTAAAATCAACTTTAAAATATCTTGCGGTTTTCTCCTGTTTAGTGATGCCCTGGATTTTCTGCAGCAGATGTTACTTTATCCTTTGTTTCCTTATTTTTTCTAAGTCTTCTTGATATTCCCCCCTTCCCCCATTTCCATTATGGTGTTATGCATTGTGTGTTCACACTCATACTCATATGCATACCTTCAAGTCAGTTTTTGACTCCTGGACTAGTCTCTGCTGTTTGCTTCGTAAAGTTTTTTGGAAGTAGCTTGTCTTGTCTGTTTCCCAAGGCTGAGAGAGAGTAACTGGACCAAGGCAATCCAGCTGGCTTCTTATCTAAACTGGGACTAGAACTCTTGGGCTCCCAGTTTTTTTTCTGATGCTTTATCCAGTACACAAACTGGCTTTAATATGTGTATTGTATAGTCACAGTTGAAATAAAATCTATTCTGTGTTAGGTTCTCCTATATATCCCATAGCTCAAAGACATTCATATCTGTCATATTCCTCTTTGCTCTTTTGTGTGTTTGCCTAATTCTGCAAACTGGGGAACCTCTCCTTTCACCTTCTCACATGCCTATCAATATAAGAGATCCATTCAGCATTAAAATAATATTACAACCCGGTGTCCCAAAAAGCTCTTATCCTAAATTGTGTATCAGCAACTCACCACAAACTTTCTAAATATTGGTTAAGGGCTTTCAGAGTGGCTTCCACTTCCTCACCACAAACTCAAGTAGTTACAAAAATTAATAAATGACCTCATGTTCTCCCTTCATGATATGAGACCAAGATTGGCTTCCTGTTCATCAGGTAGGTTTCTTCTCCTAAAGGGGTCAAAGAGAATTATTTACATTTAATTTTTAAAGGATAGTAGATTGCTAATAACTAGATAGATTTATTAATGTTTGGATGGAAGAGAAGAGGCAGAAAGTTGTGTAGAGCCTGGAATTCAATGCAAGAAGTATTTGAAATTCAGTTATAGACTTTCTTTACCTTAACAGAGATAGGCTGACTATTCTTAATTTTCTTGTGTAAATAAACCCTTATTTTGTTGTACAAGATCCTATTACTTTTTGTTCTACAGAACTATAAAGATTTTGGACCAATTAATATGTCCAGTTAATTATTTTTTCCTGTCTTCTATATATTCTTAAAATTCCCATTTATCTTTGAGATTGTTAACAGATAATCTGCCTGGATATTTTAAAATGGTCTAACTGGATGCTTTTTTCTCCATTTCTAGGTTTTTAACCTCCAAGAGATCTCAAGTATCTTGCTGGGATAAATGTGATAAACTATCACTTTGAGGGCTCATTCCCTACTTCAATTTCTATCACCTCTAGCCATAAAGGCTTGACATAGCTGGGGAAAACCACTTCTTTTTAATAATGTCTTCTTTTAAACCTTCTTTTGGACATATTTTGACACTAAGGATCTCTATATGTCCATCATCAAACATTCATAAATAGTGTGGTGGGTGCAAGGGAGTAAATCATATTTTCTTTATAGAATAAGTGTGCATTGTATCTATTTTCTTTCTCAGACATGTTTTTCTCTGTACTATTTTGCTAAGACTGTGGCCTTGCCTACTTTTGTGGTCCTTATTTGTCTTCAAGCCATATGTTGTCCTACTGGCTAATGACTTGTTCCTTTTCCTCAATAGATGGATGTCTTTTTCTTTCTTTTTTCTCTGCACTTTTTTATTCCAAGCCTTTTGCTGATCTTTCTGTCCCTGTATTATCACATGTTTCTTCCAGCCATCTAGCTTCTCCAGTGGGTTATATTTCTGTCAACTGCTATTTCTCAAAATATGAAGAATTTGGTTATGCAACTGCCTCTTAACCCAATTAGCTTATTGACACCGAGGAACCATTATCTACCTAAGAGAAAGCACAAACTCATAGCTAATATATTCTGTCAGTAGTTCTCCAATGATAACCATGATTAGAACCACACATTGTGTCATAATCAGCTGACATGACTTCTGAGGGTTGGGAACAGTCTTTGCTGTTGTGTCAACTTTGAATCTGTAAATTCCAAACTAAATTGAAGTTACTTCACTCTCCACCTGTATTTAAATGTATTTTTTTTAAGTCAAATTTCCAAGGCTATTTCTACCCTCTCTCTTTTTCAGTCCTAAGCAATCAACTTTTGCCCCCCATATCTTGCAGCTTTTCATCATTCCATTCTTTCTCAATAAAACTTTCTTTTGGGAGGTACTTTGAATTCATTTCTTCTGTTTCCCTTGAGTATCTTCTGGGATACCAGAAATAGATATTCCAGAATCTTAATCAGAGGTGATATTCAGCAGGTTCTGACCAGTTCTGGAGAACTGGTAGGGAAAATTTTGAGTAGTTCGGAGAAACGGTAAATACCACCTCTGACTGGAGATTTTACAGTATCCTTCCCCTGCCACACTGACCAAGCCATACCCACAGAACTGGTAGTAAAAAAAATGAATCTTACCACTGGTCTGAATACTAAAGTACATCTGTGTATTTGGAAAACAAATTTAGTTTTTAAAGAAGGTCTACCCAAAAGATGACAATAGGATGAGATCTACTAAGTGTATTTAATTAAAATTCCCTTACCCCTTCTCTAGTTACTTCCTACTTTCTTCAACATGGAATAATTTGCATGGGGGGGGGGAGGAGAAGTCCTTGAGGTTTGGCTCATTCAATTTCCTTGTATATTTAATTTCTCCCATAGGAGATTGTGGTGTTCCCTTGTCTTGAGTTTTTCTTTTGGGATAGTTGCCTGATTTTACAATGAACACAATGTTCCCAATACTTAGGAAACTTTTTCTGGGGACATAGAACTAACCTAGAGGGATTTTGAATGCTTTCCGGTTCCTACTGTTCTCTGTGGTATATCAGCATAGCTAATAAAATATAACAATTTGTTATGCATGATAAATTACAAAACAAGTATGTGTAGAAATTGTACAAGCTTCTGAACCAGAGCTTATCCAAATCTATAGCAGGGCTGCATTTATCATTACTCTTCATACTTTGAATCAGTTCTTTTCCAAAAGAATAATCAAGAGATTTTTAAAAGTGCAGAGAAGAACCAACAAAATAGCAGAGAAATGGGGTGGAGGGGGGGTGCTGGAGAAAAAGAAATGGAACTCAAGGGTTATGCATTAAAGCAGAGGTGGCCTGCTACCAGTTCTCCCCAGTTTGAGGAAACCGGTATTGAACCAGTAGCTAATTTTATGTCTGGTTCAGCACACCAGCAAATCCCACTCTGGCTGCCCCTGCTCAACCTGCCCCGCCCCTCTCAGGAGTCCCCATGCAACTTATTTTGGATGCCAGGTAAGTGCACGGAGGCTTGGGGAGGGTGAAAATTGGGCCTCCCACAGGTTCCAGAAGGCTGGAAATGAGCCCATTTCTGGCCTCCAGAGAGTCTCTGCAGCCTGGGGAGGCTGTTTTCACCCTCCCAGAGGCTCGAATAAAGCCTCCAGAGCCCGGGGAGGGCAAAAACGGCCCCATCGCTGTGGTGCAGGAGGCCAACTAGGCCATGCCCACCATGGCCACACCCATCCAGCAACTGGGCAGCGAACTGATTGCTAAAATTTTTGAAGCCCATCCCTGCATTAAGCATGTAGAAAAGTGTGCATATAGTGGTAAAAATGAGCTATGCAACTTGGGTTCATCCCGTGAAACTGCCATGGAGAGTATCAAGCACGAGGACATTTGTGTAATTATTGGTTAATTCATGAAAATCATGATAGCTTTTCTCTCCTAGGGTGAACTTTCCCAATGCTAAGTAAGAGGATAGCAATAATCTATCTAGCTTCCAAAGCAGGAAGCTTATTATTACCAGCTGTAGCAGCAAGAGACAGTTTAGATCTTTCTTGATTCTCACCGGCATCTGGTTGGTCTCTGGAAAACCTCTCTCGAAATTAGGTGAGCCCATTTTGTGATCCATCAAGACATTTTTTTTTTTTTTTACTTTCATCGGTTCTTATGAATTCCAACATGGCAGCATATACAAAGTGTGTAAATTACCACCTGACAAACACCACAAGAGATTGCATTTTCTGTTTCTTCTACAACTATTTTGCATTAAAAGCCATTTGCTATAAGGAAGAAATCCTTTCAAAAGCAAATGGTTTTTGGAATCCTATTTCTGGTTCACTTTCTTTCTAACAACAATGGAGAGAAAGTATATGATGCATTCAACTTCAGCTGCCAAATAGGCCATTACTTCTAACTGCCTTTCCAAATTATTATGTCAGTTAATAAGTGAATGAAAAATGTCCGAACTAAAATGGACATTGAGTGTTTAACCTCTGCAACCTAGTGAGTCATGGAATTTGTTTTGGATGGAGATGGTTGGATGCGAAATGCTCTGAAAATGTCTTTTCCCATCCTGCTTTTATATGTGAAGCCATGTGGGATTTCAGGATCTTGAACTGCTCTACTTCAATTATAGACCTGGATCTCAACCTGCTTGTATGAATTTCCTATATTTTCTGCCAAATATGAATTTAATATAGATCCATAATCAAAATTCTGTCAAAAACCAGGGGGTGTTTGCTATTGAATAACTGCTTAGTAATAACAAAAGGATATGACATGCGTGTCCCAAAAATATGTCTGTCTGTCCATCTTCTATGTATCTATCTATGTATATATATATATGTATATGTATGTATATATCTATCTATCTATCTCTGTCAGACTGACTGACTGACTGATTGACTGACTGACTATCCATCTGCACTGCAATGGTCCCTCATAGCTCAAAGCCCCTATTGCATCTAGATTGAAGAAAAGACATAAGAACCTATGGGATATACAGGATACCTGTATATCCCAATCTCTGTCTGCAACTTTCAAAGAAGCATTGTTAGAAAAAGGGCTATGGATGTTCATGAGCTACTAGGCAATTTTAGAGCAATCAAATGATCTGCTATGGGTTTTGTAATGAAAACCAAGGAAAGGAAGCCCTATACCTGGGGACAGGTTTAAGGGCCACCTAGTAGCACAGCCTACGGAAGAGATGTCCATATGCAAGAAGCGCTATTGTCATCAAATTCATGAAAACCAAAGAGCAAAATGAAAGGTTTAGCAATTCTCAAGAGGGAAAGAGGGCAATTGTTCTGGATAAAAACTGTTGGAATCTTTCAAAAATTCTGCAGATCCCTTGATATATTAAATGCCAGTTTTAGTAATTAGCCCTCACTATTTATTTAGCCCTAAATAAAAAGCAGCCTTGTATCTTCCAGATTATTGTATTTTGATTCAAATTGCAAGATATTTATACCAACAGCATCCAGTTGGAAACATTATGTTTCTAAATAATAGCTGATCTAAATAAGTAGATTTGTCTTCTGTTTCTCAAGAAAAGTACTTTTCCAAGACTGTGCTTGTTTTCGCCAGATGCATCATTCTTTCTTCAGAAATATATTAAGAGTGGGATCATGAATAATGGAACATTTGTCCCATTGGAAGCATGTTTTATAAGCAGGTATTAAGATCTTTATCTGTGTACCACCCAAGAGAATATGTACAGTAAGAATAAAAATAATTCAACAATATTCCTC
Source organism: Laticauda colubrina (assembly GCA_015471245.1). Lineage (NCBI taxonomy): Eukaryota > Metazoa > Chordata > Lepidosauria > Squamata > Elapidae > Laticauda > Laticauda colubrina. The sequence goes on along the minus strand of BLBF01000007.1, from coordinate 37,568,038 downwards.
AAGCATTTTTGCATTTTTTTCTCTTCTCGTTGACAATTCCCATCTTTATTATCTTTGTACTTTATTCTTTCTCTTTTTTGATTTCTCCCCTCCCCCCCCAAAAAAATCCCCATGCTGTAAATCTCATGAGAAAATTCTTGTACAACAATTGAATGCCAGCACTTAAAAACTGGGCAGTCAGTTCTCCTAAATGATGTGTGCTACGTTTCATTTCTGTCAGCCTTTCTCGAACTTTTGAACCTGGAGGAACCCTAAAAATAATTTTCTGTCCTAGGGGAATCCTTGTACATTCAGGCTCAGATATAGGCCAGAATTTACAAAATGATTATATTTGTTCCATGTATAGGCCTGTATGTATACATTAACAGTATTCTTAAACTAAAAATAAAGAATTAAACTTTTTCCTTTCCCCTGCCTCCTTCCCTCCTTTCGTCATCTCCCCCACATTTATGTGGGTGGCTCCTGCTGGTGCTGGTGCCCAGGCCAAGTCAGCCTCAGATATCTGGCACCTGCCTGAGGCACACACTCCCATGGGGTCCTGTATCTGAAGAAAAGCAGGTGCACAGAGGTGTTATTCAGCAGGTTGTGACCAGTTCTGGAGAACTGGTAGCGGAAATTTTGAATAGTTCGGAGAACCGGCAAATCCCACCTCTGACTGGAGATTTTACAGCATCCTTCCCCTGCCACACCCACCAAGCCACGCCCACAGAACTGGTAGTAAAAAAAATTGAATCCGGCCACTGCAGGTGCACCCCAGCAAAAAGTGCCCTGACTTGAAAGCTCAGTCTCTCTCTCTCCCTCCCTCCCTCTTATCTCATGAAACCCTAAAGTTCTACCAAACCCGAGCTGAGGAACCCTGGGTCTGGGTCTGCAGATACAACAGGGAGGAGGGGAATAAACACTATTGTTTGTACCTCATCTTAGAGTTGCCTCAAAAAATGTTAAAGCAGGGACAGTATCCAGAAGGCAGTGTGAAAAAGGAAGAGACAGCTGCATAATTTCTAGCAGACTGGTTTTCAATAGAGCTGTATGCTTATTCCTGTCTGCTTTTTTCCACATTCAGATTTTTTTTAAAAAATAAGATCACTAAAGGAATATCTAATTGTCCTGTGTTTCCATTACAAGACCCCTCTTGAAAAATGAGCCTGACATTCAACAGTGTTTGAGGAGCAATAGTTGGGTGATTAACTGTACTGTGAGAAGGGGCAGGCCTTTGGGGTTCATTTGATGGTTGAGGAAAAACAATGCAATGGGGCTACCTAACTTTTTCCCCTGAAAAGCACAACAATGCTTTTCCGATTGCTTATTAAGAATTGGCTGCTACCAGAATACAGTTGTACCAGTAGTTTCTGGGAAAAGGATATAAGAAAAATAGCAACAATTTGTTCAGTCTAGGTTGCAATATTGTAAATGCACAACTAGCTGGATATTGGCAACTAGGTGCCAGGTTTTACATTTTTGTTTGTTTATCAAATTAATATAGCTGCACATCTGACAAGAAGTGCATTAAATGGGGGCTATCTTGAAGTTTCAGAATGAGGAAAACCTAGATGAACCTTAGGATAGCTGAGGATGCTGCTTTTGGCCACATCTATTAGTGTTGGCCTAGCGCAGGGTTCTCCAAACCTAGCAACTTCAAGATTTGTGAACTTCAACTCCCAGAATTCTTCATCCATCAATGCTAGCTGAGGAATTGTGGGAAGTCCACCAGTCCTAAAGTTGCCAAATTTGGAGATCCGCAGCCTAGTGGCTGACAGTAATGAAGACAGACTTTATAATACTTCAACAATGGCATAAAAACAAGAGGTCCTCACAGCATCATCAGACATTGTTGAAGGGATATAAAGACTGTCTTCATTACTTTTGTTTTGGCACATCATTACTCTACAAAATACATACAATATTTTAGTGTTATTTGATTACATGATGCTGGAAAATGCCCATGAAGTCACTAAAGAGAAATAGTTATACGCATACAATTTTAAATATAAAGTTTCTCATCCATAATACTCATATCAATTGATCAATAGAGCTGCCATTTGAATGAGGCCTGACCTCTGGTGAATTATATGTATATATCCATGCACAGATATACAAATACCCCTGGTCAATGTTTCATTAATTTCATAAGTAACTGAAGCTACATAATAGGGCAGCAAAAGTTTTTTTCTTTACTCCTAGTTTTGGAATTACAGCAGTTTGGAAAAACTGAATAAAGCAACAACTTTTTTAGTTTGGATATTATACTGTCCCCATCCACAAGAATGAATAGAATGGACAAAATAGTATTTTTAGTAGTTGAATTTCAATGAGAAAACCAGGAATAATAATTTATAGTTTTTTAAAAAAAATATCTGTTATGGAAGTTATATAGTCCAGCATAGCTCCTGTGTATCTTTTCACAGCAGGAATAATACTATAATATTTGGAAATTGTGTGTGCCAAGGCTATAAGCTTGTGGAAAGGCCTGACCTGGCATATGATTTCTTTGTTAGGTGGAGTAGTCTCAAAAGAGCAACTGGATCAACACTAACCAGTGAATTTTGTGAAAGTCAGAACGTAAATTCACACCTTTTTCATTTACGTTTCACCTGTATCAATATCATCTATATCAGTGTTCAGTGGTATGTGGAAGCCAACTCATTCCAGTTCACAGGAGCCAGTCATTAAATTTTCTGGAATTTATGAGATGGTTAAGAGCCCAGCTGAAGTGAGCCTGGCAAGCTGATTAGCTCTTTGGCAGCCAGTGGCATAGCATAGCACAGCACAGCAGAAGCAATGAAGCTGGCTGTATTGGTGAGACTTGGAGACACAGTGAAGAAGCTTGATAGCATGTCTTTCTTGAGAGAGGTAGTTGTGTAAGACTAGGAAACAGCAGTGGATCAGGTATTTTGATTAAATACACACATGTTTAACACACACACATATTTAAATACACATAAATATATGTATTTATGCATACATATACATGTATCTAGAAGGGATGTGGGGGCTCAGTGGCAAAGACACTGAGTGTTGTCTATAGAACTTGGTAGACTCCAAATATCTTAAACAGATTGGCCGAATAGGCCGTTCTCAGATTGGTCAGTTAAGCGCCATTCCGATTGGCCCACCTGACGGTGGGAAAACTTGAACAACTGTCATTGGCCACAAACCGCGAGCAAGCTGCTATAAGAAGGGTTGCCGTGGCTTGGGTAAATGTTCCGTTACAAGTCACAATACTGTTTTAATAAAGAGCTGTTTGTTGGAACCTGGTCTCGCGCACCTTATTTCCAAATGGAACACTGACGACAAGGGTGGGATCATCCTAGAAGAGCGAGACCGAAGCATGCGGCAACAAGAACTGAGTGACCGAGATGGCCGGTAACAATGCGCCACCTGCACCGTTCAACCCAGCCGAAGAAGATTGGGAGTCGTACATTGACCTCTTTCTGATGTTCTTAGAAAGCAACGAGCTACAGGAGATAACTGACCAGAGGAAGAGGGCTGTATTCCTCACTCGCTGTGGGCCAGCCATTTCCAAAATGGCCAAGACGCTAGCTAAACCAAGAGACGTTAAGCAGATGGCATGGCCTGAACTGAACAGAATGCTCCGAGCCCATTACGCACCTGTGGTCTCCAACCTGATCAAAAGGCACGAATTTTATAAACGAGACCAACGGGAAGACGAGAGCATCAGGGATTTCGTAGCAGCCATAAGACACATTGGAGGAACCTGCAAGTTCCAGAACATGGACGAGGCTATGAGAGACCACATGATCCTCAGATTGAAGAATGCTACACTCAAAAGCAAGCTGCTAAACATACCGAATATCATAGTGTCCGAGGCCATCGCAGAAGCCACCGCCGCTGAAGCAGCCAAGAAATCCGCAGCCACTATGCGCCAGATGAACGCAACTCCAGATCCGCTGAATCAATCTAGAGAAAAGAGGGCAGAAGGAAGTAAGAAACAGCCCACAGCGACTGCCCACCATAAAGATCTTGACTCTCCGAGTGACACTGATGATACAATGAAGACATACATAGGCTTCAGTCGGAAAGAAAATGGTGGGAAAAAGGAAGAAGCAGGCGAGAATTCCAGTGTGCTGGATGCGGAGGAAATCACCCGCATTCAGAATGCAGGTTCTTAGATGCCATTTGCAGATGTTGTGAAAAACGGGGGCACATTGCAAAGGTCTGCCGGAACAAAAAGAGCTATAGTCCAAAAAGACGCAGCGGCATTCCCCCCCCCTCCAGAAATGAAGAGAGACAAGCCGGAAGCAGATGGAGCTGAGAGAGCAGAAACAGGCAAATGAACGACAGAGAAGAAACACACCAAACAATAACCATTGGAAATGTCAGGGCAGCAAACGCAAAAAAGGTCCGGATAAATGTGAAAATTGAAGGAAAGCCCTGTGAGATGGAAGTAGACTCCAGATCATACCTGTCAATGGTATCTTGGAACACTATCAGAAACCTGATACCAGACATCAAGCAAAGAGAATTGGAACAGCAAAAAATGATATTAAAAGACTACCAGGGAAACCGAATCCCAGTAGTGGGCCTTGGACATTTCCTAGTTGAATTTAAAAACCATGCTGAAGTGCTGCCTCTGACAATTGTCGACTATGATCGCCCTAGCCTGCTGGCAATCGAATGGTTCGCGACTTTGGGAATCGGAGTGACCAGGATCAACAGCATCGTTGCGGCCAACTGGGAAGAGAGCCTGCTGGAAGAGTTCCAGGATGTATTCGACAGGACCCTAGGCAAGTACAAGGGGACTCCAATATCTTCAGCCTAGATCCAAAGGTAGCTCCCATCAGGCTCAAAGCCAGACGCGTTCCCTTTGCCTTCAAGCCAAAAATAGATGACCAGCTTAACAAACTCATCACTCAAAGGGTGTTAAGCCCATGTCACAGTGAACCAATGGATGCAAAGAGGATGTAAAACGGACAAAAAGCCTTGCCATCCGTTCGAAAACGCGATGTACTCACTGCCTCCATTTGGCTTGCTCTCTATCCGTCCAGCATCCGTTTATGGACGTTTCATCCACTCCAAAAGTTTTGGGCTGCCTAAAACTTTTGCGCAGAAAATGTATCCAGTTCGTCCATTCTGCATCTCCTACGCATCCGCTCCGCATCCGTTACGCATCCGTTACGCATCCGCTATATCCGCTAGGCATCCGCTCCGCATCTGCGCAACTCACATCCGCTCGGATGCAGGGAGGAAGTGGAATGGACGCAGAACAGATGCAGAACAGATGCCAAGCGGAAACAAAGCATTTAAAATGGAAAAAACGTTCGCAGAGGGGACCTATCTTGGATATTAAGGATGTCTACAGGATGCCTAGAGGATGCCTAGAGGATGCAAAGGGACACCTATACTGCCTATAAAAAGGGGGAGCAACTCATCTGCATCTCACTTTCAGACCAGCAGCCTAGCTGTGCAGACCTTTGCAGCCTTCATCTGACTCTTCCTCTTCCACAGCATCCAGTCATGTCCACCGTGGATTGTGACAAAGTCCTTTCGGCAGCCACCATCCTTCTGCAACAGTGCGAAACCATCTACAGGCTCTGTGAACTCTACTACGGGAAGAAAAGGAGGCACCCAAAAAAAGTCTGGGTCCAAAGATGGTTTGTCAGAAGAGCAGAGGACGGACTGTACAACAAGCTGATGGTGGAGCTCAGGAGTGAAGACACTCGGGGGTTCCAGAACTTCATGAGGATGCCTCCAGCCATGTTTGACGAAGTTGTGCAGCGCCTGACACCCAGGTTGACCAAGACAAACACCAACTTCCCGCCCAGCCTGGAACCTGGGCTCAAGGTGGCACTCACTCTGCGCCACCTGGCCTCAGGGACCACCTACAGGAGCATGCAGTACGGCTGGAGGGTGCCACCCAGCACCATCAGCTTTGTTGTCAGAGAAGTGGTGCAGGCCATCATCGAAGAATACAAGGAGGAGCTCCTCCAGTGCCCCTCCATTGAAGAAGGATGGAAGAAAGTTGCAGAGCAGTGGTATCAGAAGTGGAACTTTCCCCACACCGTTGGAGCCATAGATGGCAAGCACGTGGCCTGCAAAGCTCCAGCCAAGTCGGGGTCCACTTATCACAACTACAAGGACTTCTTCAGCATCATCCTCTTCACCATGATCGATGCTGACTACAAGTTCATGTACATCGATGCTTCAGGCAATGGCTCATCTTCAGATGCCCAGGTATACAACGCCAGTCACCTCAAGGATGGGCTGGAAAGCAACCTCATCATGGGCTTCCCAGATCCAGACCCGCTGCCCAACGACATGCAAGATGTGCCCTACTTCACCATGGGGGATGACGCCTTCTCCCTCACAACCTACCTCATGAATACCTCAACCTACCCCTCCAAATACCTCACCTGTGAAGAGAGGATCTTCAACTACAGGCTGTTCAGGGCAAGACGGGTGGTGGAGAACGCCTTTGGCATCCTGGCCAACAGGTTCCAGGTACTTCTCACCAACATGCAGCATAGCCCAGAGACCAAGAGGAGGATCGTGGAAGCTTGCTGCATCCTGCACAATCTCATGTGCACCTGCTACCCAGTCTTGCAGAACAGGCTTGTGGACCGTCAACAAGGCAATGGGGACATGGAGCCTGGGGAATGGAGGCAAGGGCAAAACCTGATCGACACTGAGGATGTGCAAGACCCCAACAGAGCCTCACATGAGGCGAAGAAGCAGCGCAACCTCCTTAGACACTGGTGCAACTCCCCAGCTGGAGCAGTAGAGTGGCAAGACAGGATGGTAAATGCTTAATGGATGCTTCCTTCAGCCTGTCTCATCACACGGATGAGATTGGGCCATGTATGTTTGGTTGGCCTACAATGAACAGGGTGTTTAATAAAGAGTTGTGTTTATGTTGACATGTGTGGATGATTGATTATATTGTTATTGATAATAAAGGGCCATAGGTGTGGCACCTGGGAGGGTGGACCATACAGTCCCACTATGCTTGCACTGGAGGTTTATCTATCCCACTGCTATTACCCATCCCAAAGGTATCCCTGCCCATCCCACAGGTATCCCTGCCCATCCCACAGCTATCTTAACCCATCCCACAAGCATGCAAAGGCTTAAACCATTTCTAAAAGTTTCCAGCAAGACTTTATTAAAAAAAAGAAATGAAGCAAGTGTGTGAATCAAAAATAGACTTAATTAACAACAAGCTATAAGACAAAAATGAATCTCTGGCACTCCTCTTGGTCGTTCAGTCTCAGGGGTGAAGGGTGCAGGTGCTGTGGAGGTGGCGGGTGCTGGAGTGCTTGTCATCAGTTCCTCCAAAAGCAGAAGCAGCAGAAGCCCCAGCCCCAGAAGAGTGAGCCCATGCTGCAGAAGCCCCAGCAGAACCAGAGTGAGGGCCAGGGGGCGGGAGGGTAGCCCTGTCCCTCTTGCAAGGGCTGGCAGCAGATGGCTGAGGCTTGCTGTGCTTCAGCATGGTTGTGGGGTTGCTGGCTGGCAGGGAGGCTGGCAGGGAGGGTGGCAGCAATGCTGGCTGCAAGGCTTGCAGGCAGACATGCAGGCAGGGCAGGCAAGGCAGCCAATCCTTCCGGCAGCAGGTCTTTCCTCTGAATGGCGACCTCCTTCCGAGCTGCTTCCATTATATCCGTGGGGCTGACGCAATGCATCCTCCCTGCATGCGCAATTAACGCCAGGCATCCACTAGGCTTCCGCTGTGCATCCACTCTGCATCCGCTGTATCCGTTCCGCGTCCGCTTCGCTGAGGCCCCCCGGAAGCCCTGCGGTTGCGCCATCCTCTCCCATCTGCTTCCATCCGCTGGGCTTCTGTTCTGCATCCGCTTTCCATCCACCCTGCGTCCTCCCCACGTCCGTGTTATCCGCTCCGGTTATGCAAATTTTTGCCCCTTTTGAGAACGGATAACAACGAATGGAACATTTTGCTCGTCCGCTGTGTCCTTTTTGCATCCGTTGGGCAGTGTGACATGGGCTTTAGAACCAATCACCCATGCCAGGTGGGAAATATTCATCGTGACTCCTGTCAAACCAGATGGGTCAGTGGGCATCTGTGGTGACTATAAGGCAACCCTAAATCATGCACTCCAACAAAGGACGTACCCAGTACCAGTAGTGCAACACCTATTGCACTCACAAGGGGGAGGAAAATTTTTTGCAAAACTTGATCTCACACAAGCGTATCAACAGCTACCAGTTGACCCCAAGACTGCAGAGGCACAGACTATAGTCACGCACAGAGGGGCATTCAAGTACAACCAACTTCAATTTGATGTTAGCGTTGCCCCGGGCATTTTCCAAAGCCTCATGGAGCGCCTTCTAAACAGAATCAAAGGAGTCGTCCCCTATTTTGATGATGTATTAGTATCAGCAAAAAATGCACAACAATTTGAAAATAGACTAAAAGAAGTTTTGCGAAGATTCAGAGACGCAGGGCTTAAAGTCAAAAGAGAAAAATGTAAACTAGCCACCGATCAGGTCGAATATTTAGGCTACCTTATAGATGAGCAAGGGATACACCCCACTGAAAAGAAGATAAAGGCAATCAAAGACGCACCCAGACCTAAGAACAAAACTGACTTAGAAGCATTCTGAGATCTCATTAATTTCTACAATGTCTTCCTGCCCAAAAAAGCAACCATAGCCGAACCTTTACATTGACTGTTAGGGAAAAAAAACTATATGGAAATGGGGCCACTGGGAACAAGCAGCATTTCAGAACATTAAGGACTTATTAACTTCTAACACCGTTTTGATTCAGTACAGCAACACTTTGCCATTGACGGTCACCTGTGATGCATCGCTTTTTGGAATTGGCGCCATCTTGGGTCACAAGCTACCAGACGGCAGAGAGGCACCAATCACCTTCTATTCCAAAACACTGTCAAAATCTGAAAGGAACTAGAGCCAACTTGTCCGAGAAGCCCTCGCAATCATTGCAGGCATCAAAAGATTCCATGAATACCTATATGGTAGGACATTTTCAATTATCACTGACCACAAACCCCTGCTAGGGATCCTAGCAGGAAACAAACCAACCCCAAACATTCTATCGCAAAGAATGACAAGGTGGTCAGAATTCCTCGCTGCATACAATTACACACTCATCCATTGGCCAGGAAAGACCATCACCCATGCAGATGCCTTGAGTCGTTCTCTGCTGCCTGACATAGAAGGCGATCCAGCTCCCATCGTCTCCACACTCCAAATCGAGTCATGGCCAAATCTGCCACTAACCGCAGCAGACGTCACTGAAGCTATTGCGAAAGACCCGCTGACAGCTTGAATCCTGCATTGGGTAGGTAAGGGCTGGCTGGATGAGAATAGAGGTGAGAGTTTTAAACCTTTTTGCAACCAACAGACTGAACTGTCTGTTGAAAAAGGCTGTATACTGTGGGGGGACAGGGTCGTAATCCCCAAAAGGTTACAGGAAGAAGTGTTGTGCATGTTGCATGTGGGACACCTGGGCATAGTCAAAATGAAAGCCCTGGCCAGGAGTTACGTCTGGTGGCCAGGGCTGGACAAAGACATTGAACGATGGGCGGCAACATGCCATGACTGCCAAAAATCAAGGCCAACACCCCCACTGGCACCAGTCATTGAATGGGAAACTCCCAGAGGCCCATGGTTGAGACTGCATATTGACTTTGCTGGGCCAACAAAAGGGAACAACTATTTTGTAATTGTTGACGCCTACTCGAACTGGCGTCCACCACTACGGAAGCAGTCGTAAAACAGTTAAACAAACTTTTTGACACACATGGACTGCCAGATATAGTAGTCTCGGATAATGGGCCCCAGTTTACCACTTTAGCTTTCGAGCAATACTTGGCTGCACAGGTCATCCGACATGTCCTGACAGCGCCAGCTCATCTGGCTTCTAATGGATGGGCCGAACACATGGTTTGTTGTACTAAGGAGGCCCTAGAAAAAATGGACATGGGGGACATCCAAGATAAACTTAACAAACTATTAACTATTCAATATATCACCCCTAGTACAACCACTAACAAAAGCCCAGCAGAACTCCTCATGGGTAGAAAATTGTGTTCCTACCTTGATAGACTGCACCCCACCTATATGTGTGACAAACCCCATGACTCCTTCAGTAAATATCGCTCCTTTGATATTGGTGATTTAGTCTATGCTAAGAACCTTACCGGGGACCCATTATGGCTTCCAGCCACAGTTACCCAAATCACAGGACCCCGGTCATACAGACTTGCACTAGACGATGGCAGAACATGGAAGCGGCACATCAACCAGCTTCACTCTCGAACACTAGAAGTCAACCCCACACCAGCGCCGCAGACACCAATAAATGAGCCAAAAACAACCAAGGGGGGGGGGCAACAGAAAATAATACAAAAGGGAGAGACAAACCTCCAATAACACGACAACAATCACTACACAAACCCAAACTAGAATCCCAAATGAAACAAAAATAGTGCTTACCCATAGACGACCTCCAGAGAAGAAGTCCAGGAGCAGGAGAGTGAGGCGAGGTCTTCCTGGAAGGAGACAGCCAGGCCAGCTCGACCAGCCCGGACAAACCAGGAGGTAGCAGCGGAGCCACCTCAACCAGCCCGAGAAACTCAGGCAGGAGCAGCAAGGCTGACTCACCTTTCTAGGAGGTTCCATGGAGAAGACAAGGAGAGAAAGCGATCATGTCCCAACCGTTTGAGGACCATGCTGAGACTGAGCTGTGCAGGTCAACTAGGACCTGCAAAAGCCCTACCTACCTGCGTGACTACTTTACACACATTGGACAAAACCAAAGGGGGAGGGGTGTTGTGTATAGAACTTGGTAGACTCCAAATATCTTAAACTGATTGGCCGAATAGGCCGTTCTCGGATTGGTCAGTTAAGAATTATTCTGATTGGTGGGAACACTTGAACAACTGTCATTGGCCACTAACTGCGAGCAAGTTGCTATAAGAAGGGTTGGGTAAATGTTCCGTTACAAGGCACTATTCTGTTTTAATAAAAAGCTGTTTGTTGGAACCTGGTCTCGTGTACCTAATTTCCAAACGGAACACTGAGCTTGTCAATCAAAAGGTCAGCAGTTTGAATCCCTAGCGCCAGGTAACAGAGTGAGATCCGTTACTTGTCCCAGCTTCTGCCAACCTTGCAGTTCGAAAGCATGTAAAAATGTAAGTAGAAAAATAGGGACCACCTTGGTGGGAAGGTAACAGTGTTTCATGTGCCTTCGGCATTTAGTCATGCTGGCCACATGACCACAGAGATGTCTTCGGACAGAGCTGGCTCTTTGGCTTTGTAACAGAGATAAGCATCGCCCCATAGAGCTAAGGGGAACCTTTACCTTTAATACATGTATATATGCATAGACATATGCACACACACACATACTTTTTTTCCCTCAGAAAGCCAGTTGTTAAACATTTATTTATTTATGTTTGTATAGCTGCCAAATTCAAATACATGACTCTAGGTGACTAACATTACTTTGAAACAAGATAAGAACAGTACATCAAAGTCATACATAAGATATGTAGCAGTCAAGAAAAATCAGCCAACCAATCTGCCAGACTTATCTGTCTATATCTGTGTTTATGACCATACCCTATGAGTTCAAAGTAGCCACCTGATTTTGGGGTTTTACTTTGGCGTAACTTTACAGAGACTACCATAAATGTTCTTAAACTTCCACATTTACACATGGTACAGAAGCTTTGAGATTTGTATTAATCACTTGAGAAATCTACAGCAAAATTGACATGAATATAGAAACACCACATACATGTGTCAGAATCCATAATTACAAGGAATAATTCAGGGCTGATTTAGATCTATATATTGAGGTACATTCATGTAGAAGGAATTAAATAAAGTTACATTCATTGGACACAAAATGCATACATGTGGAAAGGACATCTGTTCTTTAATCATAGTAACAGGCCCCTTTTCAAAATATATTCTCTGTTCCTAAAAATTAAATATACCCTTGTGATTCAGTCATTTCCTGTCTCATAGAAAAACAAGGATATCATTAGCAATTAACCTATAAACTAGAATCAATCTAACTTATGGTCACAGGGTATCCCAATTATTGTATTTTTATATCCTTTGATTTTTGTTTTAATTTCTACATATCCTCGTGCATTTATTTGGCTTCAGTTTTTGGATGTTTCTTTCCTTTTGTGATATAACATTATTTTATAGGACCTCAAAGATGCTTTTACCAGGAGTGTTATTACTAAAAGCAACTAGCAAAGTGTTTGTAACTACAAGACCAAAACCATCTTTTATATATTTTTGCTTTTGTTGGCCTAATGCATGGTGCATGGTGAAAATTCCGTGATGGAAAATCCATTTGGATAAAGCTTCAGAGAAGCCTGTCTCATTACCTCTATGCTTCAGATTGACTTACTGAGGGATGTACTTATTCCAGTATTATAATGCTAGCCAACTTATTTGCATCCCCTGTGCAAGGTCACAACTGGAACAATTATTCACAGTGTAAGAAGCCTTCTAATCTAGAGCAGCACTTCAGGCACAATTAAATCCAGGAGTCCATTGGCCAGAAAACTAGCAGTTGGGACCTAGGGTCAAGTTTAGAAATGGTAGAACAGTCTATTGTGTCTTTAGAGCAACATATAAGCTGTTCTGTTCGGAAATAAGGTGCGCGAGACCGGGTTCTAATAAATAGCTCTTTATTCAAACAGTGAAGTAACTGGTAACAGAACATTGGCTCAAGCCGCGGCAGCCCTTCTTATAGCTTGCAGCTTGTGGCCGATGACAGTTGTTTGAGTGCTCCCGCCATTTGGTGGGCCAATCGGAGTGGCTCTTAAGTAACCAATCCGAGAATGGCCTTCTCGACCAATCAGATCGAGGTATTTGGAGTCTACCAAGTTCTATATACAACACCTCTCCCCCTTTGGTTTCGTCCAACGTGTGTAACGTAGTCACGCAGGTAGGTGGGGCTTTTGTGAATCCTGGTTGACTACGCAGCTCAGTTTCAGCATGGTTCTCAAGTGGTTCGGACAGAATTGCTTTTTCTCTGTGACTTCTCCATGGAACCTCCTGGAAGGATGAGTCAGCCTTGCTGCTCCCACCTAAGTTTCTCGGGCCGGTTGAGGTGGCTCTGCCACTCCCTCCTGGTTCGTCCGGGCTGGTTTAGCTGGCCTGGGTGTCTCCTTCCAGGAAGGCCTCGCCTCGTTCTTCTGCTCCTGAACTTCTTCTCTGGAGGTCATCTAACTGTGAGTGCTCTTTTCATTTTATTTGAGTTTCTTGTAGTGATTGTTGTGTTATTGGAGGTTTGTCTCTCCCTTTTTTATTATTTTGTGTTTTCCCCACCCTCCTGGGTTGTTTTTGGTTCATTTATTTGCGGCGCTGGTGTGTTGTTGAGTTCTAGTGTTCAAGAGCGAAATTGATCAATGTGCCACTTCCATGTTCTACCGTCATCCAAAACAAGTCAGTGAGACCGGGACCCTGTGATTTGGGTAATTGTGGCTGGAAGCCATAATGGGTCCCCGGAAAGGTTTTTTGCATAGACAAAATTTCCAATTTCAAATGAGCAGTATTTACTGGAGGAGTCAGGGGGTTTGTCCCAGGTATACGTGGGGTGCAGTCTATCTTGGTAGGAGCACAGTTTTCTACCCATGTGGAGTTCTGCTGGGCTTTTGTTGGTTGTTGTGCTAGGGGTGATATGTTGGAGTGTTAACAATCTGTTAAGTTTATCTTGCACATCACCCGTGTCCATTTTTTCTCAGGCCTCCTTAGGAAATGAACCATGCATTCAGCCTGTCCACTTGAAACAGGATGAGCCAGCGGTGTCAGGGCATGTTGGATGCCCTGTGCAGCCAAGTACTGCTCGAATGCAAGAGCAGTAAACTGGGCCCATTATCCGAAACTATTACATCTGGCAGTCCATGCATGGCGAAAAGTTTGAGTAGGTGTCCACGATTATAAAATAGGTGTTCCCTTTTGTAGGCCCAGCAAAGTCAATATGAAGTCTCGACCATGGGCCTCTGGGAGATTCCTATTCCATGACTGGTGCCAGTGGGGGGTAGGCTGCAATTTTTGGCAGTCATGACCTGTTTTCACCCATTGTTCAATGTCATTATCCAGCCCTGGCCACCAGACAACACCTCTTCCTGTAATTTTTCTGGGATTACCACCCTGTCCCCCCACAATATATAGCCTTTTTCAATAGACAGTTCAGTCTGTCAGGTGCGAAAAGGTTTAAAAGTCTCGCTTTTGTTTTCATCCAGCCAGCCCTTACCTACCCAATGTAGGATTCGAGCTGTCAGCAGGTCTTTCGCTGTAGCTTTAGCGACGTTTGCTGTGGTTAGTGGCAGATTTGGCCAGAACTCGATTTGGAGAGTGGAGATGGTGGGAGCTGGGTCGTCTTCTGTGTTGGACAGCAGGGAACGACTCAAGGCATCCACATGGCTGATGGTCTTTCCTGGCCAATGGATGAGTGTGTAATTGTATGCAGCGAGGAATTCTGACGACCTTGTCATTCTTTGCGACAGAATGTTCAAGGTTGGTTTGTTTCCTGCTAGGACCCCTAGCAGGGGTTTGTGGTCAGTGATAATTGAAAATGTCCTACCATATAGGTATTCGTGGAATCTTTTGATGCCTGCAATGATTGCGAGGGCTTCTCAGTCGAGTTGGCTGTAGTTCCTTTCAGATTTTGACAGTGTTTTGGAATAGAAGGTGATTGGTGCCTCTCTGCCATCTGGTAGCTTGTGACCCAGGATGGTGCCAATTCCAAAAGGCGATGCATCACAGGAGACCGTCAATGGCAAAGTGTTGCTGTACTGAATCAAAACGGTGTTATAAGTTAATAAGTCCTTAATGTTCTGGAATGCTGCTTGTTCCCGGTGGCCCCATTTCCATACAGTTTTTTTTATCTAAAGGCCCTGTCACATTGGCCGACGGATGCAAAATGTTTGTAAAAAAGACACAGTGGATGAGAAAATGTTCCATCCATTGTTATCCACTCTCAAAAGTGCCCCAAATTTGCAAAAGCAGAGCGGACAACAACAGAAAGGAACGGACGGGGGGAGGATGTAGAGGGGATGGAAAGTGGATGCTCCATGGAAGCCTAGCAGATGGAAACAGATGGGAGCGGATGGCACATGCGCAGGGCTTCCGGGGGAGCACAGCGAAGCAGACGTGCAGCGGAAAGAGCGGATGCAGAGCGGATGCAGAGCGGATGAAGCGGATGCAGAGCGGAAGCCTAGCAGAAGCCTAGCAGAAGCCTAGTGGATGCCTAGTGGATGCCTAGCGGATACACAGCATTCACTGCGCATGTGGGGAGGATGCATTGCATCAGCCCCGCGGATATAAAGGGAAGCAGCTCGCAAGCAGGTCACCATTCAGAGGAAAGACCTGCTACCAGACACAGCTCCAGCCAGCCAACAACTATGGGGAAAAAGAGGAAGCCTCTGTCATCTGGTGCCAGCCCTGGCAGGAGGGACAGGGCTACCATCCCACCCCCTGGCCCTCACTCTGCTTCTGCTGGGGCTTCTGCTGCTCGGGCTTGCTCTTCTGGTGCTGGAGCTTCTGCTGGCGCTGCTCCTGGTGCTGGTGCTGGTGCTTCTGCTGGTGCTTGCTCTGCTAGCACTGCTCCTGATGCTGGGGTTTCTGCTGGTGCCTAATCTGCTGGCACTGATCCTGGTGCTGGTGCTTCTGCTGGTGCTTACCCTGCTGGCACTACTCCTGATGCTGGTGCTTCTGCTGGTGCTTACTCTGCTGCCACTGCTCCTGGTACTGGGGCTTCTGCTGGTGCTTACTCTGCTGGCGCTGCTCCTGGTCCTGCTGGTCCTGCTGGTCCTGCTGGCGCTTCTGGTGCTTACTCTGCTGGTGCTGCTCCTGGTCCTGCTGGTCCTGTTGGTGCTGCTGGTGCTGCTGATGCTGCTGCTGCTGGTCCTGCTGGTCCTACTTTTGCTGCTACTGTTGTTGTTGCTGCTGCTGCTGGTGGTGGTGGTGTGGAGGAGCAGCCCCTACAACCCCAAAGCCCCTCTGATGAGGGCCCAGATGGCCCTGCCAGAGTGAGGAAGAGGCAATCGCGTGAACGAGAGAGGAGGCAATACTCAATAGAAGAGGAACATGAGGATGAGGTGCTGGAATGGCTGAGGGAGAACGAGTATCTATGGCGGAAGGGACACAGACTCTATCGAGACACCAGAAGGAAGCAGGCTGCTTTGAGAGAGAAGGTGGAGAGCCTGGGCTACACTTCGGAGGTGCTCCTCGGCTGGTGAAAGCACATGCACACGTGGTACGGAAAGCTGCACCTCAAGAAACCTGGCCAGGCCGCGGTCAAGCTGATGGACCAGGAGACCTACGTGATGGCCAAGTGCAGCTTCTTGGAGGGTGAGATCCGCTACCGAGGAGCAGCCCCTCTCACAACCCTCTCTCTCAGGCAGCCTGCTGAGAGCCAGTCCTCTTCTGGCAAAGAGTCAGCTCCTGTGTCCAGGCAGGTATCTGTGCAGCGTGCCATGACGGAGAACCCCCTGACAGCTGCACTCCCCGTGGCGGAGCGCGTGGAGGACCCCCTGACACAGTGGGAGCAAGGAGAGGGCACTTCCACCACAGGCCAACCCGCATCCACCCCCAGCTCCACCTCCACAGAAAGGCAGAGAGGCAGACCGGAGGGGCAGAGCCACACTGTCCTGCTGGAGATCAGGGACACCATCAGAAGCAGCGTAGATTTCCTCTCTCAGCTGGTACACACCAACGTCCCATCCTCCAACTGCAAGCCCTTCCTCACCTAAGTCAACCAGACCCTCATGAACATGTCGGAACCACAGTACCAGGTAGTGAAGGACAGGATCACCGATCTTCTTCACAACCCTCCAGACCAAGCTGAACCTGCTCCCACCCAGTCCAGGTCTGCTCCTTCAACCCAGGTGATGTCACTGCCCATCCAAGGCTTTCCACAGGCCCTCACCTACCAAGGCTACGGCTACCAGGAGCTCCAGCAGCACAGGCAGCAGTCCTTCCCAGTCCAGGCACAGGTACATCGAACGCCACTGATGCCACCCATGCCACCGATGCCACCGATGCCACCGATGCCAGCCACGCCACTGATGCCAGCCATGCCACCAATTCCACCCACGCCACAGATGCCACCCACGCCACAGATGCCACCCACGCCTCACCTCGCTCAGCTGCAGGCCAGACATCCCCACTACACTGCTCCTTCCTCCACCCCACAGCCAAGCCCAGCCTCAGAACATCTGTCATCGGTATTGGGGCTGAAACCCCATGTCATGGAGGAAGGGGCTTTCAATATCACGGGGCTGAGCCAGCTGTCTGAGAGCTTCTTCCACACACCATCCCCTGTTGTCCTCTCGGGGCCAGGCACCCCAATGACGCCTCAGACCAGCACTCCAGCAGCAGCCACCTCCACAGCACCTGGACCCTTCACCCCTGAGACTGGGTACGCCTCAGAGTGACCAAGAAGAGTGCCAGAGACTGGGTGGCTACCTGTTGACTTTATTTTTGCTTTGCACACTTGACTTGGGTCATTTTTCTTTTACAGCTTGTTATTAACAAAGATTATCTTTGATTCACACACTTGCTTCATTTATTTTTTTCAATAAAGTCTTGGTGGAAACTTTTAGAAATGGTTTAAGCCTTTGCATGCTTGTGGGATGGGTTAAGATAGCAGTGGGATGGGCAGGGATACCTTTGGGATGGGTTAAGATAGCTGTGGAATGGGCAGGGATACCTTTGGTATGGGCAATAGCTGTGGGATGGGCAGGGATACGTTTGGGATGGGTAATAGCTGTGGGATGGGCAGGGATACCTTTGGGATAAGTAAGGATAGCTGTGGGACAGATAAAACTCCAGTGCAAGCATTGTGGGACTGTATGGTCCACCCTCCCAGGTGGCACACCTTTGGCCCTTTATTATCAATAACAATGTAATCATTGATCCACACATTTCAACATAAACACAACTCTTTATTAAATGCCCTGTTCATTGTAGGCCCACCCAACATACATGATACAATCTCATCAGTGTTATGCGACAGCCTCAAGGAAGCATCCATTAAGCATCTATCATCCTGTATTGCCACTCCACTGCTCCAGCTGGGAAGTTGCACCAGTGTCTCAGGAGGTTGCGCTGCTTCTTCCCTTCACATGAAGCTCTGTTGGGGCCTTGCACATCCACAGTGTCTATCAGGTTTCGCCCTTGCCTCCATTCACCAGGCTCCTTGTCCCCATTGCCTTGTTGGAGGTCCACGAGCCTGTTCTGCAAGACTGGGTAGCGGGTGCGCATAAGATTGTGCAGGATGCAGCAAGCTTCCACGATGTTCCTCACGGTCTCTGGGCAATGCTGCATGGTGGTGAGAAGTACCTGGAACCTGTTGGTCAGGATGCCAAAGGCGTTCTCCACCACCCACCTTGCCCTGGACAGCCTGTAGTTGAAGATCCTCTCTTCACGGGTGAGGAGTCTGGAAGTGTAGGGCTTCATGAGGTAGGTTCTGAGAGAGAAGGAGTCATCCCCCATGATGAAGTAGGGCACATCTTGTGTGTCGTTGGGCAGGGGGTCTGGATCTGGAAAGCCCATGATGAGGTTGCCTTCCAGCCTCTCCTTGAGGTCACTGGTGTTGTATACCTGGGCATCTGAACATGAGCCGCTGCCTGAAGCATCGATGTACATGAACTTGTAGTCAGCATCGACCATGGTGAAGAGGATGATGCTGAAGAAGCCCTTGTAGTTGAAATAAGTGGACCCTAACTTGGTTGGAGCTTTGCAGGCCATGTGCTTGCCATCTATGGTTCCAAAGGTGTGGGGGAAGTTCCACTTCTGATACCACTGCTCTGCAACTTTCTTCCAGCCTTCTTCAGTGGAGGGGCACTGGAGGAGCTCCTCCAGGTATTCTTCGATGATGGCCTGCACCACCTCTCTGACCACAATGCTGATGGTGTTGTGTGGCACCCTCCAGCCATACTGCATGCTCCTGTAGGTGGTCCCTGAGGTGCAGAGTGAGTGCCGCCACGAGCCCAGGGTCCAGGCTGGGCCGGAAGTTGATGTTCTGCTTGGTCAACCTGGGTCTCAGCCGCTCCACAACTTCGTCAAACATGGCTGGAGGCATTCTCATGAATTTCTGGAATGCACGAGGGTCTTCGTTCCTCAGCTACATCATCAGCTTGTTGTACAGACCGTACTCTGCTCTTCTCCCGATCCATCTTCAGTCCCAGACACTTCTTGGCCGCCTCCTTTTCTTCCCGTAGAACAGGTGAAAGAGCCTGTAGATGGCTTCGCACTGTGGCAGAACGATGGTGGCTACCAAAAGGTGTGTGTTACAATCCATGGTGGAGATGAATGGATGCTGTGGAAGAGCAAGAGCCAGATGAAGGCTGCAGAAGTCTGCACAGCAGGGCTGCTGGTCTGAAAGTGAGATCCAGGTGAGTTCCTCCCCCTTTTTATAGGAAATATAGGTTTTCCGCTCGGTGTCCTTCTGCATCCTCTAGACATCCTGCAGACATCCTAAATATCCGAGATACGTCCACTCTGCAAACGTTTTTTCAATTTTAATGCTTTGTATGTGAGCTGCATCCGCTTTCATCCTTTCTTCGTCTGTGCTACTAATGCTTTGTGTCCATTCCGCGTCCGTTTTGCTACCTCCCTGTGTCTGTTTTCCTCTGGAGCGGGTGCGAGTTGCGCGGATGCACAGCGGATGCCTAGCGGACATAGCGGACATGTAACGGATGACGATGGATGTAGAACGGATGTTCCCCATTTGCGTTCCAGATGCAGAATGAACGCGTTGGATACATTTTCTGCTCAAAAAGTTTTGAGCAGCTCAAAACTTTTTGAGTGGATGGAATCTCAGTCGATGGATGCTGAATGGTTAGAGAGGATGAAAAACGGAGACAGTGAGTACAGAACGGAAGCATCGTGTTAACTAATGGATGGCAAGTGTTTCTCTCCGTTTTACATCCTCTTTCCACCCGTTGGTGCAGTGTGACATGGGCTTAACAGTTGATGTAAAGTTTCTGCTACGGTTGCTTTTTTGGGCAGGAAGACATTGTAGAAATTAATGAGATCTCAGAATTCTTGTAAGTCAGTTTTGTTCTTAGGTCTGGGTGCATCTTTGATTGCCTTTATCTTCTTTTCAGTGGGGTGTATCCCTTGCTCATCTATAAGGTAGCCTAAATATTCGACCTGATCGGTGGCTAGTTTACATTTTTCTCTTTTGACTTTAAGCCCTGCGTCTCTGAATCTTTGCAAAACTTCTTTTAGTCTATTTTCTAATTGTTGTGCATTTTTTGCTGATACTAATACATCATCAAAATAGGGGACGATTCCTTTGATTCCGTTTAGAAGGTGCTCCATAAGGCTTTGGAAAACTCCTGGGGCAACGCTAATGCCAAATTGTAGTCAGTTGCACTTGAATGCCCCCCTGTGTGTGACTATAGTCTGTGCCTCTACAGTTGCGGGGTCAACTGGTAGCTGTTGATATGCTTGTGCGAGATCGAGGTTCGCAAAGAATTTTCCTCCCCCTTGTGAGTGCAATAAGTGTTGCACTACCGGTACTGGGTATGCGCCTTCCTGGAGCACATGATTTAGGTTTGCCTTTTAGTCTCCAGAGATGCACACTGACCCATCTGGTTTGACAGGAGTCACGATTGGTGTTTCTCACCTGGCATAGTTGATTGGTTCTAACACCCCTTGTGCTATAAGTTTGTTTAGTTGTTCATTTATTTTTGGTTTTAAGGCAAAGGGAATGTGTCTGGCTTTGAGCCTGATGGGAGCTATCTTTGGGTTTCGGTTAAACAAGATTGGGGTCCCCTTGTACTTGCCTAGGGCCCCATTGAATACATCCCGGAACTCTTACAACAGGCTCTCTTCCCAGTTGGCCGCAACAATGCTGTTGATCCCAGTCACTCCGATTCCCAGGGGCACGAACCATTCGATACCCACAGGCTAGGGCGGTCACGGTCAACGATAGTTAGAGGCAGGATTTCAATGTGATTTTTAAATTCAACTAGGAAATGTCCAAGGCCCACTACTGGGATTCGGTTTCCCTGGTAGTCCTTTAATATCAGTTTTTGTTTTTCCAGTTCTCTTTGTTTGATGTCTGGTATCAGGCGCCTGATAGTGTCCCAAGAAACCATTGATAAGTATGATGCAGAGTCTACTTCCATCTCACAGGGCTTCCCTTCAATGTTCATCTTTACCCAGACCTTTTTTACGTTAGCTGCCCTGGCATTTTTGATGGTTATCGTCTGGTGTGTCTCTTCTCTGTTGCTCATTCATCGGTTTCTGCTCTCACAGTTCCACCTGTTTCCGGCTTGTCTCTCTTTGATTCTGGGGGGAGGGGATGCCGCCGCGTCTTTTTGGACTATAGCACTTTTTCTTTTGGCAGACCCTTGCTATGTGCCCCCATTTTTCACAAGCTGTACAGATGGCATCTAGGAACCTACATTCTGAATGCAGGTGGTTGCCTCCCTATCCAGCACATTGGAATTCCCACCTGCTTTTTCTTTTTTCCTGCCATTTTTTTTCCGACTGAAGCCTATGTACATCTTCATTGTCATCATCATTGTCGCTTGGGGAGTCGAGATCTTCATAGTGGGTGGTCGCTGTGGGCTGTTTCTTGCTTCCTTCCACCCTCTTTTCTCTGGGTTGATTCGACGGATCTGGAGTTGTGTTCATCTGGCGCATAGTGGCTGCGGATTTCTTGGCTGCTTCAGCAGTGGTGGCTTCTGCGATAGCCTCGGCCACTGTAATATTTGGTCTGTTAAGCAGCTTGCTTTGGAGAGTAGCGTCCTTCAAGCCGAGGACCATACAGTCCCTCAAGGCCTTATCCATGTTCTGGAATTCGCAGGCTCTTCCGATATTTCTCAGGGCTGCTACGAATTCTCCGACGCTCTCGTCTTCCTTTTGGTCTCATTTATAAAACTCGTGCCTTTTGATCAGGTTGGAGACCACAGGTGCGTAATGGGCTCGGAGCACTCTGTTCAGCTCAGGCTATGCCATCTGCTTAACGTCTCTTGGTTTAGCTAGCGCCTTTGCCATTTTGAAAATGGCTGGTCCACAGTGCATGAGAAATACAGCCCTCTTCCTCTGGTCAGATATCTCCTGCAGCTCGTTGCCTTCTAGAAACATTAGGAAGTGCTCAATGTATGACTCTCAATCTTCCTCGGCTGGGTTGAACGGTGTGGGTGGCGCATTGTTACCGGCCATCTCGGTCACTCGATTCTGGTTGCCGCATGCTTCGGTCTCTCGCTCTTCTAGGACGATCCCACTTTCATTGCCAGTGTTCTTTTCGGAAATAAGGTGCGCGAGACCGGGTTCTAATAAACAGCTCTTTATTCAAATAGTGAAGTAATTGCTAACAGAACATTGGCTCAAGCCGTGGCAGCCCTTCTTATAGCGGCTTGCTCGCGGTTTGTGGCCAATGACAGTTGTTTGAGTGCTCCCACTGTTCGGCGGGCCAATCGGAATGGCTCTTAAGTAACCAATCTCTTAAGTAACCAATTGGCCTTCTCAACCAGTCAGATCGAGTTATTTGGAGTCTACCAAGTTCTGTACACAACATAAGCCTAGGTCGGTGAGTGGATAGGTAGATAAACAGGTAAGATAGTATGCAATGGAATAAATTTATGGAGGTGGATAATGGATATGAATAAAGACATAGGGAAGCTATGTAAAGATATTCAAATAGGCACCATATTGAAATCATTCTAGTTACATCTTTTTTGGTAAATCTTGAATGGTATTATTATTTACAAACATTCTATAGCAAGGAATAGATTCTTCATCCTATTGTTTACTGTATTCCTTACTTCCTATAGACTATAGTATTTCCTATAGAGAACCATTTTCCTAAATCCTAATGATGATAAACGAGGGGAAACAGTGGGATTCAATTTTTTTTTACTACTGGTTCTGTGGGCGTGGCTTGGTGGGTGTGGCTTGTTGGGCGTGGCAGGAGAAGGATACTGTGAAATCTCCAGCCAGAGGTGGTGCTTGCCGGTTCTCCAAACTACTTAAAATTTCTGCTAATAGTTCTCCAGAACTGGTCAGAACCTGTTGAATACACTTCTGAGGGGAAAGAAATATGAGAATCGATTTCAGCCCTGGAATGGCAAAATATGTGTGCCATACACAAATAAGACATACATACATACATACATACATACATACATACATACAGGGGTGGGATTCTACTGGTTCTGTCCAGCTCTGTAGAACCAGTCGCTCTGAAGAGCTGCAGACATAGAACCGGTTCTATGTCTGCTGATGTTTTGACCCATCCACCGGCCCGGGTTCTTACCTGACCTTTATTTTCTGCTTTTTCAATCTCAGCTGCTGTGCGAGGCACAGCTGCAGTTGAAAAAGCAGGAAAAAAGTGCTTTTTCAATCGCTGTTTCTCTGCACTCAGCATTGCTCAGCTGTCCAGGCAGCAAGCCGATGACGATTTACAGGCGTGCGGGGAGCATGCAGGGAAGCACATCATAAATCACTGAACCAATCACTGAACCCTGTTGGATCCCACCCATATGTACATACATACATACATACATCATTTATGTCCCATTGCATAGGCATTATATTAGCATCCAGAACGTTGCAAACCATTCCTAGGTCATATCAGTTTTAGGATATGCTATAATACAAGTATGTAACTGTACTCAATATTTCTAACCAGAAGATATGCCTCTCCCCCCCCCCCCAAAGTGATTGACACAGCACTGTCCTCCACAGTGTTCTTTTCTGGCAGAGGGGCAGAAGTCACTAATACAGTACAGAAAATCCCTGCATTCAGTTCTAGCCTTAAGTGGAGGAATAATATGGTAAGAAAGATTAAAGACAGATGATGGCTTTAATAGAGTGAAAAGGTCTTTAAATGGAGAATGTTTTCTTTCAATACATGAGGAGGAGTCATGACCCAATCTGGTTCTGGATATGGGAGCAGATACCTATTCCCTGATCCATTGAACACATGTAGAAATTGCCTCAGAAACATATTTCTACACACTGGGGCCTTTTTTACAATTTGTAGCTCCATCTCACAGGAGCAAAAGGATTTTACGAAACCATAATCGCTGCCATGTTTCCTTTAGCAACCCTCCTCAGGCTAAGTGTGGCTCAGGTGAATGGAAACTCCTGAACCTTTGGCAAGATGCAAAACTGCATGTTTGCCCCAGCATCCCTTTCCACTAGCTGATGAAAGAGTGTCTAAGAGATCTTTCCAGGGCTGCTGGTTGAAAACTTCACTTAAGCCTTCCTGTCGGGGGGCAGCACATTCTTGTCTGATTGCATACCCTGAGCAATTTACATTGGAGTTCTGGTTTAATCATTACATGATGAGTGCATGACATCTTCCCCATTCTTCTTGCTGCGCAGTGCAAGTCTTCTGGCTGCAGACATCATTGTGTCACATCCATTAACTCAAGGGGAGACACCAGCACATCTGACAACTATCAGAAAAGTTTTTCCACTCTCAGGCTCCTTGTTGTTTTCATTTTTTCCATATGAGCAACCATAGGGGGGCAGGGTAAAGTTTCTGCTCCCGGGACGTCAGCATATATTAGCATAATGTAATCCTGGGGAAAAGGGGGAAAGGGATCATTCAAGCAAATGCTGAAGCAGTGGAATGGTGTAAACCCTCCATTTTACACCTGGTGTAAACAGGTGGGGGAAACCCTCTTTTAATTTGATATTTATTCCATCCTGTAACAAGTTAACTTTGCAGATAGGCTATTACAGGGCTGAATATTGGAAGATGTGTTGGATATGTTTGCTGTCTTGAGTTATTTGTAAAAATAATAAAGGCAGGATAGATATAAACAAACAAACAAATAAATAAAACTTCATTCATTATTTATTCATTCCCACCCTCGCCGCCACCACTTTCTCTTCCATTTTAATGATTATTTTATTACTTATTTCATTTCAAAGGGAGAGTTTTTTCAGGAAGTGTGGATGCACAAATAATTTTATAAGCTGTCTAAATTCAATAGTTCGGGTTGACTTTGATCATTTTGTTAGCTATAAAGCAGAAATGGTACTATCCATACAAAATCACTCTCCAGATTGGTATACCCACCAACAACAGACAGAATCCTCAAAATGATTTGTTGAGGAGAGAATATGGACGTTGGGATGGAAACATGGTGTCAAAAAAGAAATGGGATAGCTGGAAGCATAAACTAAAGCAACATTTTGTTTCATGTTTCATTAATAGCTTTTAACTGAATTTTAATACAATATAATAAAAGGTCATTCATGGCTTCCTCATTAGTTGTTTCTGGCATACAAACACCTTTCGCATTCCATATGAGTTTAAGAAAACAAACTATGAAATTGATTGATGTTCAAATCAAATGGTTTGTATTGATTTGTCCATGAATTCTGCACAAAATAAGGTTTTAAAATAATTTAACATCATTCATTCATTGATATAAAGCTTTAGACACATAAACACTTTATTTGCACAAATATATAGCAAAGACTTCTAAGAGCTAAATGTTAACTAAGTCAACAAAAAAACTTAATACAACCTGACAATATTATTTTCTTTTCCAAGAAGATTCACAATTCACACAATTGCTGACAAAGAGATTTCACCACATTTAAAAAATTCACCATATTTCACCATATTTAAAAAAGCCAACCACACACCATTAACCAGTTCAGCCTTCTCCCATAAACACTTTTTTTAAAATTCCCACAGTAACTCCTTTAATTTCTGAAATTCCTGGGCAGTATTTCTAACAAAAAGGAACCAGCAAAGAAAATCTGAGAATTGCCAAAGCAAGACTTTTCACCCTAAGCCATGGCTGTGTTTATTGCAAACCCCAGTTCTCTGCCTGGGCTGCTGAGTGGGCATGGTCATGGTGGGCGTGGCCTACCAGAACCTCCAGGAGGGCTGTTTTTCGCCTTCCCCAGAGTCTGGAAGCTTCCCTCAGGCCTCTTGTGAGGGCAAAAATGCCCCCTCTGAGCTCTGGAGGCTCCCCAGAAGCTGGAAACAGGTCAATTTCCAGAACTTCTGGGAGGGCCTTTTTTGGCCTCCCAGAGCCCACCGGACCCTGCATTTATCTGTATCCAAAATGGGCTGCATGGAGACTCCTGGTTGGGATAGGGCGGGGGGCGGGGCCAGCCATTCGGTTCAACTACCAGTTCAGCGAACCAGATGTAAATTTAACATCCGGTTTATACGAACTGTCCAAGCCAGCTGAATCTCACCCTTGAGGTTAAGATAACTCCCAATTACAGTAAATTAGATAAATCAGTATATTTGCTGAGTTCTGAATTGTTCATCGTATTTACATGAAAGGATAACTCCTTTCATGTAAGCATTTTTTTTTCAAAGTTTTTGCTGTCACTTGGGAGAGAATGGTTTCAAACCAACAACTTTATATTTACATGGCAGATATTATAACCACTATAGCATTACTGGTAAATACAACTCTAGAAAATATGAGAAACAGGGGTAACCCTTGGTTTAACTAAGGGGACATTCAGGGGTAGAATGCTGCCAGTTCTGCCCATCTCTATAGAACCAGTAGCTCTGAAGAGCAACAGACACTGAACCGGTTCTGTGTTTGCTGCCGTTTGGCCCACATACCCGCCCTGGTTCTTACCTGTCCTTTATTTCCTGCTTTTTCAACCTCAGCTTCTTTGCATGGAACAGGCTGAGGTTGAAAAAGCAGGAAAAAAAGAGGCTTTTCAAACACTGCGCACCCACGTGCAGTGCTTTTCAGCTATCTGGGTGGCACAGCTTAAGGTTTTTTACATGCGTGCACAGAACGTAGTCACCAAACCAGTAGTAACATCAATTGAATCCTACCCCTGGGGACATTCCTGCATTTGGGTTTGTTTTTTAAAAAAAATTAAAAACTTTTACAACACTACAGGACAATAGAAACTTAGCATTTTCGAAACTAGAGGTCTCCAAACTTGGCAACTTCAAGACTTGTGGACTTCAACTCCCAGAATTCTTCAGCCAGCATAGCTGGGAGTTGAAGTCCATGTCTTAAAATTGCCACATTTGGGGACCCCAGTACTAATCAATGTGGTCACAAAGTGCTACATCACATAAAACTCAACCCTTGGCATTGACAATGCAAGTAGTCTGAAAGAGCACTAGAGTGGGGGCCATTCTAATCTCGGGAGGGAATGATGTTCCAGTGAGAGGGAGCCACCATGGATTATGCCCTAGTGTTGGGATGCACAACATTCCTTGCCTCACCACTTTGGTGGGTCAAATGTGTCTTGCAAGAGATGTGGCGAGCAAGATATATGTGACCAGCAAGAGATAGTCCCTCAGATAACCTGGTCCCAAGCCATGAAGGGCTTTAAAGGTGACAACCAGCACCTTGAATTGCACCCAGAAACAAATTGGCAACCAAGGCAGCTCCCACAGGAAAAGTGATACACGTGCACACCAAGGTCTGCACAAAACCATGCGGGCTGCTGCATTTTTCATCAACTGGAGATTCCAGATGACTTTATGTTGGGGAAGCTAGTAGAGAAGGTTGCCAATCGTATGAGTGTGGATACTGGGGCCCGCTGTAAATGTGAGCTGGTTGCCAACCAGGGGTGGGATTCTATTTGTTCAGACCAATTTGGGCAAACCAGATATTAAATTTTCATCTGGTTCGCCAAACTGGTATTTCAACCAACCAGCTGGCCCCACCCACCCTGCCCCTCTCCTCCCAGGAGTCTCCACCTGGCCTATTTTTGATTAAGGTAAGTGCAGGGTCCGCGCAGAGGCTCAAGGAGGGACCTTTCAGATGTCTGGAAATGGGCCTGTTTCTGACTTCTGGAGGGCCTCCAGAGCCTGGGGGAGGCCATTTTTGCCCCCGCAGAGGCCCAGGGATGCATCCATACTCTTGGGCTTGTTTCTAGCTTCCAGTGGGCCTCCAGAGCCCAGTTTCTACCTTCTCACAGATCCATTATTGGTCCTCAATTCAACAAGTTGCTCAAGTAAATGAAACTGCAGAGGAGACCCCCAAAATACCTCCAAAGAAGGATCCTTTTGGTATCTAACTGGAGATGAAGTGGTGATACAAGTCATAGAAAGAAATTCTTATTCATTCCCTGTCACTAGACTAGGGATGAATTAAGTTTCAATAATAATAATAATAATGCTCAGTTTTTCAGATCTAGAGCAGGGGGGAGGGGGATTTGTTTTTTGTGACTTTCTTATCACAGCTGCCAGTTTTGTAGCACTATGCAGAGGGTCTCCTGGAAGCTGGGATCTATCAGTCCTTCCTAAAAACTTTTTTTGCTATACTGTGCCATTAGGAAAGGGTTGAATGAGGTATCATATTCCAATCCAGATGTGGCTTTAAAGAAATATATGCAACTGACAAAATTTATGCCTTTTCTTTGGCATCCATAAAATAAAAGTCAAAAGATGCAGCTCTGGAAGTGTAAGTTATTTATGTCTTTTATTTTATTGATTTCCCCCAGGAGTAGAAACAATAAGCTAAGGATCAGGGCTGGGATCCGACCAGTATAACTACTGGTTCTGTCACTCTGAACTGCACAAGTCACACGAGTGCAATTTGTGACCTGCTGAGCTGCCTGGACAGTTGAGCAGCACTGCGTGCAAGTGCACAGTGGTTGGAAAAGCCCTTTTTTTCCTGCTTTTTCAACCATAGTTGTGTCATGCAAAGGAGCTGCGGTTGAAAAAGCAGAAAATAAAGGTCAGATAAGAGCCCAGGCAGAGGGGTGGGCCAAAACAGCAGCAGACATAGAACCGGTTCTATGTGTGCTCTCTGTCTACTGCTCTTCAAAACTACCAGTTTTACAGAGGTGGACAGAACCGATAGAATCCCACCCCTGCTAAGGATGCTTCTGATTTCTCCATATAGCTGATACCTTTAAGATGCTTGCTTGCTTGCCAAGACCCTGCCAATCATTTGTAGAAAACATCCTAACTATGCTGCCTTCACCTCAATGCAGGCCCATTGTGGGCTATCATAAAATTAGTACAAGGTGTCCTAGCAGGAAAGTGATGATGATCGCTTAATGACTGGTATAACTTACACCCATAATTATGGGATCAATGATGGTTCTAAGTTGAGAATGACGTGTAACACATTCAAAAATATGTATATGTACATACATACATACACATTTAGTTATTTAATTGATTTATGTAGCCACCAATCTCACTTTTATGATTCCAGGTGGCTTACAATATGAACAAACTACATTGTGTGAAATACAAAATGGAAACACACATAGCGAAATACAAAATAACACACATAGCAGCTTTAATCTAATTAAATATTCCACCAAGAGACATGCGGTCACTTATGCACAAGCCCCCAGCCTGGAGGAAAATGGCTATATAGTATATAAAAACCCTCTTTTGCCCATACCCAAACCCCTCATGCATTGACTATTCAACAGTACTTATCCAGCAGCTGCTTCTGTGTTAACAATTCCAGACAACCTTTAGAACAGGGATGTCAAACTCAAGGCCTGCAGGCCATATCCAGCTTGTGGGATGCTTAGATCTGGCTCACAGGGCCACCCTGGAAACAGCAAAGAACCAGCCCACAGTGCCTCTGCCAGCAAAAATGGAGCTCGGGGGGGCCCCCCCCCCCCCCCCGCAACTTCATTTTTGCTGGTAGAGGGCTAAAGGCCATCACGGCCAGAAATGGGAGGGCCATTGTGCAGAGGGTAGAGTTCTAGCAAAACAAACTAAAAGCAAAACAAAACAAAACAAAAGGAGAAATGTTTCCCATTTTGCATTTGAGCATCCAAGAAGGGACAGGAAAAGAGAAAGGGAAAGAAGAAAGACAAAGAAAAAGAAGGGAAGATGGGAAGAGAGCAAGGAAGGAAAAAGAAGGAAAGAGGGGAAGGAAGGAGAAGGAAGAAGGAAGGAAGGAAAGAAAGAAAGATTATGATGAGAAGGAGGGACAGTCTGAGGGAAGTCCTGCCTTGGCATTTGGCCACCACAACCCAACACAAGTGATGTCAAGCTGGCAACGCCCACCCTGGCCACACACTTCCGATCCCCCCCCCCCAAGGCCAAACACTCCTCTGATGAGGGCCTCAATGAAATCAAGTTTGGCACCCCTGCACTAGGGGGTTGTCAAGAGAGGTAGAAAATTGCAACTCCTTTCTGCCATCTAGTGGCTCATAGGTTAATAATTCTTTGCCAAAAGGAATGATATTGATTGGACAAAACAAACAAGAAGAATAGAATTCTGTCCCACATATTCTTTATGGTAAGATTTTTTCTGGTTAGTTACATTGAGAAGGAATTTAATAAAATTAAAATCTGCTTTCTTATTTGATGTTCTTATGCTTTGATATCATGTCCTTTTTAATAGAATTTTCATTTATATTTCCTTTCCTTTAAAGTACTGCACAGGAATGTTTGACGACATGTGTAATCTTAGACATAAAGATAATTTGCTGATACAGAATAACGGCCCCACATTTTAAACCAGCACCTCCCTGTGTAAGAATGCTTGAGACTAAGGGCATATTCCTTGAGGAGGCAGTGTGAAGCTTGCCTTCCCCTTTCACTTACATTTTGTATAAGTAACAGAATATGCTTATCACAACTTGGAGTTTCAGAGTTTACTTCCACAGCATACTAAAAAATGAACACCATGTGTGCAGCTAACTGCTGCAAACTTCTTTGCCACCCAAACTTGTCAGGATGGCTTTAAGACTGGAGCAAGTAAACTAAGCCCAGCAGGTTTTCTCAGTTGCTTTCAATAGCTCATGCCATTCCCCCCTCACCCCCCCATACATAAAACAGAGACTGTGAGGTAACTACTAACAGTCTCTTCTCATTGCTGAGAATGATTCTGAATGAAGACAGTGCTCCTATTTTGTATCAATTTTCCAGCCTTGAAATAGATGAAATTTAAATTCTATCTTGGTGTAAAACTGGGCTCAGGAGCCACAGGCAGTTTTACTGCATCTCCATTAACAAACAAAAGATTGCAGAGAACACAAAGGTCTCCTCTATATTTGTCACAAAATGCAATTGAGGAACACAATTTTTGAGATGACATGTTATGCAAATACTGCATCCTTCTGCCGAGTTCCCCATCCTTTATCCTTCCTTAGCTTTTCATGACAAAGTCACCAAAAGGCAACAAATTAACAAGGTTATATTTGCTTAAGGGCCTGTCACATAGGCTGAGGGATGTAAAACATATGTAAAAAGGACACAGCGGACAAGAAAATTTTCCATCTGTTGTTATCCACTCTCAAAAGTGCCCCAAATTTGCATAAGCAGAGCGGACAACAACAGCAAGGAACGGATGGGGGGAGGATGTAGCCAGGATGTTAAGCGGATGCTCCATGGAAGCCTAGCAGATAGAAGCGGATGGAAGCGGATGGCACATCCGCGGGGCTTCCAGGGGAGCATAGCAAAATGGACGCACAACGGAAGGAATGGATGCAGAGCGGATGCCTAGCAGATGAAGCGGATGCATCACAGAAGCCTAGCGGATGCCTAGCGGATGCCTAGTGGATGCCTAGTGGATGCAAAGCATTCACTGCGCATGCGGGGAGGATGCATTCCATCAGCCCCGTGGATAGAAAGGGAAGCAGCTCGCAAGCAGGTCACCATTCAGAGGAAAGACCTGCTGCCAGACACAGCTCCAGCCAGCCAACAACCATAGGGAAGAAGAGGAAGCCTGTGCCATCTGCTGCCAGCCCTGGCAAGAAGCACAGGGCCACCATCCCACCCCCTGGCCCTGACTCTGCTTCTGCTGGGGCTTCTGCTGCTCGGGCTGACTCTTCTGGTGCTGGGGCGTCCGCTGGCGCTGCTCCTGGTCCTGCTGGTGCTTCTGCTGGTGCTTACTCTGCTGGCGCTGCTCCTGGTCCTGCTGGTCCTGCTGGTCCTGCTGGTGCTCCTGGTGCTGCTGGTGCTGCTGGTGCTGCTGGTGCTGCTGGTGCTTACTCTGCTGATGATGATCCTGGTGCTGCTGGTGCTGCTGGTGCTGCTGGTGCTGCAGGTGCTGCTGGTCCTGCTGGTGCTGCTGGTGCTTACTCTGCTGATGATGATCCTGGTGCTGCTGGTGCTGCAGGTGCTGCTGGTCCTGCTGGTCCTGCTTTTGCTGCTACTGTTGTTGTTGCTGCTGGTGGTGATGGTGGTGTGGTGAAGCAGCCCCTAGAACCTCGAAGCCCCTCTGATGAGGGCCCAGATGGCCCTGCCAGAGGGAGGAAGAGGCATATGCAAGAATGGGAGTGGAGGCAATATTCCATTGAAGAGGAACATGAGGATGAGGTGCTGGAATGGCTGAGGGAGAACGAGTATCTATGGTGGAAGGGACACAGGCTCTATAGAGACACCAAAAGGAAGCAGGCTGCTTGAAGAGAGAAGGTGGAGAGCCTGGGCTACACTTCAGAGGTGCTCCTC
The DNA here is from genome assembly GCA_015471245.1 of Laticauda colubrina. Taxonomy (NCBI): domain Eukaryota; kingdom Metazoa; phylum Chordata; class Lepidosauria; order Squamata; family Elapidae; genus Laticauda; species Laticauda colubrina. Next base: position 37,535,712 of record BLBF01000007.1, on the reverse strand, counting down.
GGCTGGTGGAAGCACATGCATACCTGGTACAGGAAGCTGCACCTCAAGAAATCTGGCCAGGCCACAGTCAAGCTGACGGACCGGGAGACCTACGTGATGTCCAAGTGCAGCTTCTTGGAGGGTGAGATCCGCCACCGAGGAGTAGCCTCTCTGACAACCCTCTCTCTCAGGCAGCTCACAGAGAGCCAGTCCTTTTCTGGCCAAGAGTCAGCTCCTGTGTCCAGGCAGGTATCTGTGGAGCGTCCCACGATGAAGACCCCCCCGACAGCTGCACTCCCCATGGCGGAGCGTGTGGAGGACCCCCTGATGCAGTGGGAGCAAGGAGAGGGCACTTCCACCAGAGACCAACCCACTTCCACCCCCAGCTCCACCTCCACAGAAAGCAGGCAAAGAGCCAGACCGGAGGGGCAGAGCCACACTGTTCTGCTGGAGATCAGGGACACCATCAAAAGCAGCGTAGATCTCCTCTCTCAGCTGGTACACACTGACATACCATTCTCAAACTGCAAGCCCTTCCTCACCTACATCAACCAGACCCTCATGGACATGTCCGAATCACAGTACCAGGTGATCAAGGACAGGATCACTGGTATTCTGCACAACCCTCCAGGCCCAGATGAATCTGCTCCGACCCAGTCCAGGTCTGCTTCTCCACCCCAGGTGATGCCACAGCCCTTTTAAGGCTTTCCACAGGTCCTCACTGTTAAGCCTGGGTTCCCCAACCAGGGTTAGGTAGACAAGCTAAACAGAATGTGCAGCGTTAGTCAGATAGGCACACAGATAAATGAGTGAGCTAAGCTTGTATGTTTATTAACATACAGTAAAAATAACAGATACGCTTGTGCTATCAAGAATATAGTTTATTCCA
>BLBF01000007.1:37504803-37534834 GCA_015471245.1 Laticauda colubrina | reverse complement strand
TATTATTTCACCTAAACCAGTTAGGGTAAACAATGTTATCCCTAACACTCACCTACCAAGGCTATGGCTACCAGGAGTTCCATCAGCACAGGCAGCCCTTCCCAGTCCAGGCACAGGTTCATTGTATGCCACCGATGCCACTGACGCCACAGATGCCACCACACCACAGATGCCACCCACGCCACAGATGCCACCCATGCCTCACCTCGCTCAGCTGCAGACCAGAGAGCCCCACTACCCTGCTCCTTCCTCCACCCCACAGCCAAGCCCGGCCTCAGAGCATCTGTCATCGGTCTTGGGACTGACAACCCATGTCCTGGAGGAAGGGGCTCTCAACATCACAGGACCGAGCCAGCTCTCTGAGAGCTTCCTCCACACACCATCCCCTGTTGTCCTCTCGGGGCCAGGCACCCCAACGATGCCTCAGACCAGCACTCCAGCAGCAGCCACCTCCACAGCACCTGGAACCTTCACCCCTGAGACTATGGGCATGCCTCAGAGTGACTGAGAAGAGTGCCAGAGACTGCGTTGCTACCTGTTGACTTTATCTTTGTTTGGGACACTTTACTTGGGTCATTTTGCTTTTACAGTTTGTTATTAATGAAGATTATCTTTGCTTCACACACTTGCTTCAGTTCTTTTAGTCAATAAAGTCTTGGTGGAAGCTTTTAGAAATGGTTTAAGCCTTTGCATGCTTGTGGGATGGGTAAGGATAGCAGTGGGATGGGCAGGGATACTTTTGGTATGGGTAATAGCTGTGGGATAGATAAACCTCTAGTGCAAGCATAATGGGACTGTATGATCCACCCTCCCAGGTGCCACACCTTTGGCCCTTTATTATCAATAACAATGTAATCATTCATCAACACATTTCAACATAAACACAGCTCTTTATTAAATGCCCTGTTCATTGTCGGGCCACTCAACATACATGGCACAATCTCATCAGTGTGATGAGACAGGCTCAAGGAAGCATCCATTAAGCATCGACCATCCTGTCTTGTCACTCCACTGCTCCAGCTGGGGAGTTGCACCAGTGTTTCAGGAGGTTGTGCTGCTTCTTCCCTTCACGTGAAGCTCTGTTCTGGCCTGGCACATCCTCAGTGTCTATCAGGTTTCGCCCTTGCCTCCATTCACCAGGCTCCATGTCCCCATTGCCTTGTTGGAGGTCCACGAGCCTGTTCTGCAAGACTGGGTAGCGGGTGCGCATGAGATTGTGCAGGATGCAGCAAGTTTCCACGATGTTCCTCATGGTCTCTGGACGATGCTGCATGGTGGTGAGAAGTACCTGGAACCTGTTGGCCAGGACGCCAAAGGCATCTGGAAGTGTAGGGCTTCATGATGTCGGTTCTGAGGGAGAAGGCGTCATCCCCCACGATGAAGTAGGGCACATTTTGTGTGTCATTGGGCAGGGGGTCTGGATCTGGGAAGCCCATGATGAGGTTGCATTCCAGCCCCTCCTTGAGGTGACTGGCGTTGTATACCTGGGCATCTGAAGATGACCCGTTGCCTGAATGCATCGATGTACATGAACTTGTAACCCGTTGCATCGATGTACATGAACTTGTAGTCAGCATCGACCATGGCGAAGAGGATAATGCTGAAGAAGCCCTTGTAGTTGTGATAAGTGGACCCTGACTTGGTTGGAGCTTTGCAGGCCACGTGCTTGCCATCTATGGCTACAATGGTGTGGGGGAAGTTCCACTTCTGATACCACTGCTCTGCAACTTTCTTCCAGCCTTCTTCAGTGGAGGGGCACTGGAGGAGCTCCTCCAGGTATTCTTCGATGATGGCCTCCACCACTTCTCTGACCACAATGCTGATGGTGTTGTGTGGCATCCTCCAGCCATACTGCATGCTCCTGTACGTGGTCCTGGATGCCAAGTGGCGCAGAGTCCGTGCCACCTTGAGTCCAGGGTCCAGGCTGGGCCAGAAGTTGGTGCTCTGCTTGGTCAACCTGGGTCTCATCCGCTCCACAACTTTGTCAAATATGGCTGGAGGTATCCTCATGAAGTTCTGGAATGCATAAGAGTCTTCGTTCCTCAGCTCCACCATCAGCTTGTTGTGCAGTCCGTACTCGGCTCTTCTTGCGATCCATCTTCGGACCCACACACTTCTTGGCCGCCTCCTTTTCTTCGCGTAGAACAGGTGAAAGAGCCTGTAGATGGCTTCGCACTGTTGTAGAACGGTGGTGGCTACCAAAATGAGTGTGTGATGATCCATGGTGGAGATGACTGGATGCTGTGGAAGAGCAAGAGCCAGATGAAGGCTGAAGATGTCTGCACAGCAGGGCTGTTGGACTGAAAGTGAGATCCAGGTGATTTCCTCCCCCTTTTTATAGGAAATGTAGGTTTTCCGCTAGGTGTCCTTTTGCATCCTCTAGGCATCCTGCAGACATCCTAAATATCCGAGATACGTTCCCTATACGAACGTTTTTTCCATTTTAATGCTTTGCATGTGAGCTGCATCTGCTTTCATCCTTTCTACGTCCATGCTACTAACACTGCGTGTCTGTTCCACGTCCATTTTGCTTCCTCCCTGTGTCCATTTTCCGCTGGAGCGGATGCGAGTTGTGCAGATGTGCACCGGATGCCTAGCGGATATAGCGGACGCGTAACTGATGATGACGGACATCTAACGGATGTTCCCCATATGCATAGCGGATGTCTAACGGATGCGTTGGATACATTTTCCGCTCCAAACGTTTTGTGCAGCTCAAAACCTTTTGAGCAGATGAAATGTCAGTAGACGGATGCTGGACGGATAGACAGGATGAAAAATGGACGCAGTGAATACAGAATGGATGCATCGCGTTAACCAATGGATGGCAAGTGTTTCTCTCCATTTTATATCCTCTTTCCATCCGTTGGTGCTGTGTGACAGGGGCTTTAGATGTTATTCTGGCAAGGCCTGTTTTGGGTGACAATGAAGTCTCTTGGATCACATCTACAGTATTTCAACTTCTGATGGGAAATGCATTACCACTACTAACATTAATCATATAAAGGTAGTTCTTGATTTATGGCTAATCACATAGCAACCATTTGAAATTATGATATGTTCCTCCCCTGAAAGCTACCTATGACCCAATTTTGAAGCTACAACAGTTCCCGCCCGATGGTTATGTGATTGCTTTTTGGGTGCTTGGCAATTGGATCACTTTTATGGCCATTTGCAGCATCCTATGGTGATGTGACCACAATTTTTGACATTTTTTCTCATTTACAGTGTTTGTTTGGTTGTTTGGTTGTTTAGTTGGTTGGTTTATGTTGCCGCCTATTTGCCCATGGCGACTCAAGGCAGCTTACAAAATGTAAAATCATATTTAAAACAAAAAATAAAAATAAAAACAATAAGAACTAACAAAAAGAATCAAATAAATTAATAAAGTACAATAGAACAAAATTTGGGGAAAAACAAAACAAGAACAAAAACCAACTCCCCCCCCCCCCAGGATGATAGTGGGTCACACTAGCCATTTCATGGGTTCCATCCCTCTCTGGGTTCCCCAGGCCCACTTATATTTCTGGTTTTTACCCAATTTTGGGGTAAAATTGATTGCTTCACAACTACCACATTCACTTAATCTCTACTTTGATTGCTGAACAACTGCCACATTCACTTAACGGTGGCTTCAGTCCAGACCAGGTAGTGACCAGTTTAATAGTCCTAACAACTTTCAACCAGAATTCTGAGCTCAATTTGGTTATGTCAATGACTACCTTTTTTTCCTCAAGCCATGAAAATGGGGTGATTTTTTTCAGAAAGGATCAATTTGCTGAAAATATCTGCAATTGGGTAAAGGGAAAGCATATATTTGTGCATGGGGGCACAAATATTAGGACACATAAGCCTATTTAATATTCTGAACATGGAAAATTAACGTTCACATTCAAAGATAAACATCATAGCACCTCTGCAAGAATATAGCATTTCAGAATCAAGATATTTGGATAATTTGCACAAGTACTGATTATTTTCTTCCTCATGTCTATCCCTTAGAATAGTATACAGAGTCCACTGCATTTTCTAAAGCTCTCACATAGAGATGAATGGAGAAGCATTTCTTTCTCTTCCTAATCAAGGCAGAAAGAAAGCATCAAGCCTAGGTTGTTTTTTTACATATATTAGTTTTTGTTTAAAATGTATTGTTTTATTTTTAGTATAAACCACAGTACAAGAATTTGAAGGCCAAATTGAAGAGGGGAACAAGCTTGATAAAACCATAATCAAGGCATAAATCTGTCTTCTGCAAGAGCTGCAATGGTGTAGGGAAATGATCTTTGGAGACAGGAAGAAGAACCGCAACATATGCAATGGTCTGATTTATGAATTTTGAGTCTAAAAAAGGAGGGGTAGCAAAAGCTTCTCAGAGGGGGATCTCCCCAGATTCGGGGAGAGCAAAAGTGTTTTCAGACTTGCAACATTCTGTAACTGCAGGCCCCTTTATGACTTATGGACTTCAACTCCCAGAATTCCTGAGCCTGCTGTATTGGCTTAAGAATTCTGGGAGTTGAAATCCACAGGTCATAAAAGGGCATAGTTCCCACCTCTGTGTTACTGTCACGTTGCAATAAAAACAGAGTAGTGCTTCTGGTTGTGCTTTGTGACTGGACTATCTCGCAAGGCAAACAAGAGCCTAACATTCATTCAACAGGGTGGAATTCTTCTTAGCCACTCCCTAATGAGGGAGGGGGAGAGAATACTGTTCTATGACAATTAGTTTCATCAAACTTTCCTGTTTTTTGTTAATTGGTTAAGTCTTTCCTGTTTTGGTGAGCAATTGCTTTGCCAGCAATTTGGGAAGGGGTGATAGACACTAATTTTAGAAAGTCTTTATCTGCCCGATGCATTTCCTTCTTAAAAAATAGAATTGATTTCTTTTTAATTGCTGCAAGCTGCTCTGAGTAACGCAAATGCCACAAGAGGGTGGAGTAAAGATTTTCTCAATAAATTAATTAAATATGCTGGCTTATTGGCTGGTCATATAGGACTGGCTATAGCTCATCTTCTCCACATCACTCCCCCCCCTAAAAAAAAAAAGAAAATAAAATCAAGGACCCAGAGGAAAGAAGATCCTAGTCTTGGAATCACCTAATAGTGTTCTCTGTACCCAAGAAAAGCATATTCTGGTTTGCGGTGGGAAATCTCTTTGAAGTGGGTACCCAGATTCTGTTATGAACAAGAGTAATGTCAATAGAATTGATTAAAGGGAGGTTTAAAAGATGAGCAATCATATCTGAACCATATTTGTAGAATGTTGAATAATAAATTGAGTGATGAATCAAGAAAGAAGAAACAGGTCAAACTTCTTTTGGAGACACTACTTCACAGTCCTTTCAGAACATAATGTCATATGAAATATGTTTCAATAAATCACATTCATTTATTAAGCATCATAAGGCTATTACATAATAAATCAATTACTCTAGCTTTTTTGATTAAGCCTGCCAACATTTGGAATGGTCTAAACTTGTGATTCATTTTTAATACTCTTTGTGCCCATTGCTTTTCCAACATTACTATTCCCATAGTGTCATTACTCCCAGTGTCTATGAATAAAAAGTCTTCCTTGGCAAAATCTCTTTTGCATTTTTGCAAACTTATTTAATCAAGGTTGAAATTCAGTACTCATCCCTGCAGAACACAGTGAGACTCATTTGACATTAAACTCGTAGAATTAGTCAGTGAGATTTTATTATTATTATTATTTTAAGGCACTATGAGCAACTCACCCTGAAACTGGGTCAAGATTTTCTTTTCTTTTTTTTAATTTCATTAAAACTAACTGGCACAACTTGATCCATTACATGGAACACAATCCCTTATAAATATATAATGGCTCCTCTTTTATACTGTAGGCTGCTAGCAGAAAGAATTTGACAATTATTTAGCTTTGACTCCACTGAGAATAATAGCTGGTATTTTCATTAATTAATAATAATCCCAAGCAAATTTGATGAATTATCAATTGCCCAGATCTTTCCTAATACTTCTGTTTTATTTTTAGTATACGTGTGGGGGAAACCGTTCAAATTCTGTATTTTGAGAACATTTTGTTATTTCTTTCTGATTTGTAATCAAGAGAAGATTGCCTATGGAATATACTTCATAAATGCTTGTGGAAATATTTTAAATTATTAGCACTTTCAATAGCTAAGTTTATAGCAAGTGTGAAATAGCTGTTTAATTGGTGACAACTGTTCTCCATTTCTTCATGAAACAATAGATTCAAAAGATGGACACACCAATAAGATTGCAGTTAGAATTTTATCTACAGCTACTTCTGGATTAGGTAAGAAAAGTGTAATGGAATACAAAGATAATCACTTTTAATTAAAGTAGCTGAAGTATATAACACATAATGAGTAAATATACAAGTTGTTCTATCAACACAACATTATTTATAATGCAATGTATGCATTATTTGGGCCACTGGTATCAACTTATAACAAATTAATCATCATTTTGATAGCTCATTTCCCTTGGGTTAAAATGAAATTTCATAACATTTTAAAGGCTTTCCCTCAATAATCTTCACAGGTATAGAATGATTTTTTGGGTCTGCAGTTTATAAATGGGGTGTTACAAGAGACTGCTATTTTTGTTAGGGCAAACTGCATTATATAACATGAAAAGTGTAACAGGTATGCACAAGAACTGCACATGTAAAGTTGTTGAGAAGATGGTAGGCTTGCAGCTTGAAAGGGCCTTGGAGGAACCAGATTATCTGGAATTGATGTTTAGCTGAGTTTAAAGCCAGGTTGTAGCATTGAGAGAACACTGTAGATGACTTTTGGCCAACCTGACCTTCCTTGATCTTTTGATGACCTACAGTAGCTTCAGATCACTGAAGTATTGATATCCTTCTGGGCCACTTTAGGGAGTTGGAATCAGTGGTGGCATTCAAAATTTTTACTACCGGTTCTGTGGGAGTGGCTTGGTGGGCATGGTGTGGTTTGGTGGGCATGGTAGGGGAAGGATACTCCATTCCCTCCCCACTCCACTAACCTGCTTTTCAGCTCCACTCTCCTGTGCAGAGCAACCAAAGAAGACCCAGCTGATCAGCTGGGATTCCAATCAGCTGGGACTCGGGAGGGAGCAAATAGATGGGGGCCAACCAGAGCTGGTATTTACCAGTTCTCAGAACTACTGAAAATTTCCATTACTGGTTCTCCAGAACCTGTCAGAACTGGCTGAATACCACCTCTGGTTGGAACCAAAACAAACCTCTGGTTGGAAAACAACATCTGGTTAGAACTAAGACACCAAATAGATTTTAAGGATATCATATATTATGAGAGCCAGTTTGATGTAGTGGTTAAGGTATCCAGTTAAAAAATGGAGAAAAGCAAACTCTAGTCCTCCTTAGGTACAAAATCAGCTGAGTGACCTTGCACCAATCACTCTCTCCCAGCCCAGGAAGAAGGCAAGGGCAAGTCACTTGCTGAGAAAACTGTAGGGATTTGTCAAAGCAATCACCAGGTTTAAATGCTAACTCAAAGGCAGGAAAAACAAAATAAAAAGAAATTATAGTTTTACTGAATTTGAGCCAAAAAGTCCATGTGATCCTTATTCAGTGACATAAAAATGCTGAATGAAAATAGTAGACCAAAAAAAATCAGATCAGTGAACAAATATACAAGCAAGGAATATAAATTGAAAAAAAGCCATTTATAATATGTAGCATCACAAGTTTGATTAATATCTAGGTCTCATCGGAACCAAATAATGTAGTATGTTTTAATGAAAATGGAACTGATGATGTTGGTAGATATCATTTACAATGCTTTTTACAATCAGCCCCTCTGAATTCTTTCAAAACTGAAATTTTTAAGGTGAAGGAAGGAAACTGTGCCTATCTCTAGTTTTCTACATGTAAAAATATCCTTACAATTATTATGAACTGATGCCAATGAGGAACTCAGTTTGACCAATGCATTGATGTCAAAGGAATGTCTCACATCTGTTTATTCACTTCCTCACATGGATATCAAAACTGTTGGGATGTAAAGTCCTGGAATCAAATGCATGTGGATTACAAAGATATCTGTTTTTCCAAAGAATCTCCCCCAGAATATTTACATCAAAATAAACATCTTGAATTATACTCCAGAATACTTTAAGGCAATTATAAATTCAAGACTGGCACACCAATTCCCCAAACACTGGCTCTCTGCAACAATAAAAACAGTGAGTCTTTAAATGCATGAACAATTCTACAGAATTCCTTTCTATGCCTTGTCATTCAACAGATCAGGCTGAGAACTGAAGAAGCAGAGAGACACTGCAGGGTGAAGGCAGAATGTTAAATATCCTATTCAGGCCGAACACCTGAATAAGTCTAATAATGACTAGAAAAGCCTGAAAGTCTTCAAAAATATATCCTGAAAATAATTGCAAGGATAAAGTGAGTTTAATACCAGTTATGAAACTTAAATTTACAGTACATACATAGCTCATTGATAATTAGAAAGATTTGAACATAATTGCATGCAGATTATGATTGAAGGGCTGGTATACATTCCTAAATGTTTCTGATAAAACTAAGCTGACTGCAGAAAAGAATTTTTGGTGCAGCAAGTGGATGGATGAATGGGTGGATGGATGGACAGCTATTTCGAGACAATGGAGATACTTTTAGAATTAAAGTTCTTTTGCAACCAGTTTAATATGGGAATGACTTCAGACCTGATCTTTATCATAGAAATGCACATTTCTGCTGGACAGCACATTGCAATGAATTGTCTACCTTAGACCTGTACATTAATAAGAAAATAATGTTTAAATTGAGATTATAGTTCTGTTAATAAGGCTAGGGAAATATTTTGATACACTGTAATAAATAACCCTCATACATGTGTTTGTTTTGCCAAAAATAATTAAAACATTGAGAAATTCATTATTTTAATCATTAACATGTGTCCTGGTGGGTTAAGGGGGGGAGATACTGTTTTTATTCCTAAACAAAAAACTGATTCTTAGTAGCCAATTTCACATATAAAAAAGAGGTCTTCTTCCCATTCTTTGAAAACCATACATGAGAGACCTTATTTGGAAAAAATACTTCCAAGTTGTCAGTAACATTTCCACATTGCCTCATTCAAGATATATCACTTCATCTAATGCAACCAGAATTTAAGTCCTCTGACAGATGACAAATACATTTGGGAATGAAAATGTTCTTCTCCAATGATGCAATGCGAAGGAAGAATTAAATCAGCTGCTGAGCTTCCGGATGGTATCATCACTGCTATTTTTACCAGGATTCTACTTACTTTACTCTTCAATTTTAAGCCCCTGTCACACTGCACCAACGGATGGAAAGAGGATGTAAAATGGACAAAAAAGCTTGCAATCCGTTGGTTAACGCGATGTATCCGTTCTGTACTCACTGCCTCCGTTTTGCTTCCTCTCTATCCGTCCAGCATGCGTTTATTGACGTTTCATCTGCTCAGAAAGTTTTGAGCTGCTCAAAACTTTTGAGCGGAAAATGTATCCATTTCATCCATTTTGCATCCGCTAGGCATCCGCTAGGCATCCGTTCTGCATCCGTTACGCACCCGCTATAATCCGCTCGGACGCAGTGAGGAAGCGGAACGGACGCGGAACAGATGCAGAACAGATGCCTAGCGGATGCAGCACGGAAACAAAGCATTTAAAACGGAAAAAACGTTCGCAGAGGGGACCTATCTCGGATATTAAGGATGTCTAGAGGATGCCTAGAGGATGCCTAGAGGATGCAAAGGGACACCTAGGGGAAAACCAATACTGCCTATAAAAAGGGGGAGCAACTCATCTGGATCTCCCTTTCAGCCCAGCTGTGCAGACCTCTGCAGCCTTCATCTGACTCTTCCTCTTCCACAGCATCCAGTCCTGTCCACCATGGATCATAACACAGTCCTTTTGGCAGCCACCATCCTTCTGCAACAGTGCGAAGCCATCTGCAGGCTCTGTGAACTCCACTACGGGAAGAAAAAGAGGCGGCCAAGAAGCGTCTGGGTACGAAGATGGTTCGCCAGAAGAGCAGAGTACGGACTGTACAACAAGCTGATGGTGGAGCTCAGGAACGAAGACACTCGTGCATTCCAGAACTTCATGAGGATGCCTCCAGCCATGTTTGACAAAGTTGTGCAGCGGCTGACACCCAGGTTGACCAAGGCAAACACCAACTTCTGGCCCAGCCTGGAACCTGGGCTCAAGGTGGCACTCACTCTGCACCACCTGGCCTCAGGGACCACCTACAGGAGCATGCAGTACAGCTGAAGGGTGCCACACAACACCATCAGCATTGTGGTCAGAGAAGTGGTGCAGGCCATCATCGAAGAATACCTGGAGGAACTCCTCCAGTGCCCCTCCACTGAAGAAGGATGGAAGAAAGTTGCAGAGCAGTGGTATCAGAAGTGGAACTTCTCCCTCAGAACCTACCTCATGAAGCCCTACACCTCCAGACTCCTCACCTGTGAACAGAGGATCTTCAACTACAGGCTGTCCAGGGCAAGGCGGGTGGTGGAGAACGCCTTTGGCATCCTGGCCAACAGGTTCCAGGTACATTTCACCACCATGCAGCATTGCCCACAGACCGTGAGGAGGATCGTGGAAGCTTGCTGCATCCTGCACAATCTCATGCACACCCGCTACCCAGTGTTGCAGAACAGGCTCGTGGACCTCCAACAAGGCAATGGGGACATGGAGCCTGGGGAATGGAGGCAAGGGCAAAACCTGATAGACACTGAGGATGTGCAAGGCCCCAACAGAGCCTCACGTGAACGGAAGAAGCAGCACAACCTCCTGAAACACTGGTGCAATTCCCCGGCTGGAGCAGTGGAGTGGCAAGACAGGATGATAGATGATTAATGGATGCTTCCTTCAGCCTGTCTCATCCCACGGATGAGATTGGGCCATGTATGTTGGGTGGGCCTACAATGAACAGGGCATTTAATAAAGAGTTGTGTTTATGTTGACATGTTTGGATCAATGATAACATTAGTATTGATAATGAAGGACCATAAGTGTGGCACCTGGGAGGGTGGACCATACAGTCCCACTATGCTTGCACTGGAGGTTTATCTATCCCACAGCTATTACCCATCCCAAATGTATCCCTGCTCATTCCACAGGTATCCCGGCCCACCTCACTGCTATCTTAACCCATCCCACAAGCATGCAAAGGCTTAAACCATTTCTAAAAGTTTCCACCAAGACTTTATTGAAAAAAATAAATGAAGCAAGTGTGTGAATCAAAGATAGACTTTATTGAACAAGCTGTAAAAGAAAAATGACCCAAGTCAAGTGTCCAAATAAAGTCCACAGGTAGCCAGCCAGCCAGTCTCTGGCACTCCTCTTGGTCACTCGGAGGTGTGCCCAGTCTCAGGGGTGAAGGGTCCAGGTGCTGTGGAGGTGGGTGCTGCTGGAGTGCTGGTCTGAAGCACCATTGGGGTGCCTGGCCCCGAGAGGACAACAGGTGACGGTGTGTTGAGGAAGCTCTCGGACAGCTGGCTCAGCCCCATGATGTTGAGAGCTCCTTTCTCCATGCCATGTGGTGTCATCCCCAATACCGAGGACAGATGTACTGAGGCTGGGCTTGGCTGTGGGGTGGAGGAAGGAGCAGTGTAGTGGGGCTGTGTGGTCTGCATCTGGGTGAGGACTGGCGTTGGTGGCATCGGTGGCGTGTGTGGCATCGCTGTCATCGGTGGCATCATTGGCGTGGGTGGCATCGGTGGCATCAGTGGAACTGGTGGTAACGGTGTCGCCCGATGACTCTATGCCTGGACTGGGAAGGGCTGCTGCCTGTGCTGCTGGACCTCCTGGTAGCCGTAGCCCTGGTAGGTGAGGGCCTGTGGGAAACCTTGGAATGGGAGAGACATCACCTAGGGTGGAGGAGCAGACCTGGACTGGGTGGGAGCAGGTTCCACTGGATCTGGAGGGTTGTGAAGCAGCTTGGTGATCCGGTCCTTCACCACCTGGTACTGAGGTTCTGCCATGTCCGTGAGGGTCTGGTTGACATAGGTGAGGAAGGGCTTGCGGTTGGAGGATGAGGAGTTGGTGTGGACCAGCTGAGAGAGGAGATCTGTGCTGGTCCGGATGGTGTCCCTGATCTCCAGCAGGACAGTGTGGCTCTGCCCCTCCTGCTGTCTGGCTCTCTGCCTTTCTGTGGAGGTGGAGCTGGGTGGTGGTGGATGCAGGTACGGCTGTGGTGGACGCGGCGTCTCCTTTCTCCCACTGCACATCCTCATGTTCCTCCTCAATGGAGTATTGCCTCCTCTTCCGTTGTCGCATACGCCTCTTCCTCCCTTTGGCAGGACCAGAAGGGCCCTCATCAGAGGGGCTCCCAGGCAGTAGGGGCTGCTCCTCCACACCACCAGCAGCACCAGCACCAGCAGGATCATCATCATCAGCAGCAGCAGCAGCAGCAGCAGCACCAGCACCAGCAGGATCATCATCATTATCATCATCATCAGCAGCAGCAGCAGCAGCAGCAGGATCATCATCATCATCAGCAGCAGCAGCACCAGCAGCACCAGCAGGATCAGGAGCAGCTTCAGCAGAGTAAGCACCAGCAGAAGCTCCAGCACCAGAAGAGCAAGCCCCAGCAGCAGATGCCCCAGCAGAAGCAAAGTTAGGGACAGGGGGCGGGAGGGTGGCCCTGTCCCTCTTGCCAGGGATGGCAGTAGGTTGCTGAGGCTTTCGCTTCTTCCCCATGGTTGTGGGGTTGCTGGCTGGCAGGGGGGCTGGCAGGGAGGCTGGCAGGCACCAAGGCTGGCAGGAAGCCTGGCACCAAGGCTGGCAGGATGCCTGGAACCAAGGCTGGCAGGAAGCCTGGCAGGCAGTCATGCACCAAGGCTGGCAGGAAGCCTGGCAGGAAGCCTTGCAGGCAGGCAGGCAGGCAGGCAGGCAGGCACCAAGGCTGGCAGGCAGACTGGCTGGCAGGGAGGCTGGAAGGCAGGCTGGCAGCAAGGCTGGCAGGCAGGCAGAGAGCAAGGCTGGCAGGGAGGCTGGCCAGGAGGCTGGGAGGCAGGCTGGGAGGCAGGCTTGGAGGCAGGCTGGCAGGAAGGCTGGCAGCAAGGTTTGCAGCAAGGCTTGCAGTCAGGCATGTAGGCAGGGCAGGCAAGGCAGTCAATCCATCCGGCAGCAGGTCTTTCCTCCGAATGGTGACCTGCTTGGGAGCTGCTTCCCTTTATATCCGCGGGCCTTACGCAATGCATCCCCCCCGCATGCACAATTAACGCTCGGCATCCGTTCGGCTTCTGCTGTGCATCCGCTAGGCTTCCGCTGTGCATCCACTTCATCCGCTGTGCATCCGCTAGGCTTCCGCTCTGCATCCGCTTCATCCGCTGTGCATCCACTGTATCCGTTCCGCGTCCGCTTTGCTGAGGTCCCCCGGAAGCCTAGCGGATGTGCCATCCGCTCCCATCCGCTTCCATCCGCTAGGCTTCCGTTCCGCATTCGCTTTCCATCTGCTCTGCGTCCTCCCCGCGTCTGTTCCTTTTCATGTTATCTGCTCTGGTTATGCAAGTTTTTGCCCTTTTTGAGAGCGGATAACAACGGATGGAACATTTTTCTCGTCCGTTGTGTCCTTTTTACTAACGTTTTGCATCCATTGGGCAGTGTGACAGGGCCTTTAGATTAAATTGAACAGAATGTCAAATTTCCATTTGGGCCTCATGGTCCTCTGGATTCAGGCTCAGCTTCTCGATTTAAAGAGAATCTACCCCCTTACATGTTCAGTGGGATAGTTGCTTCCTCTATCTTTTTACTTTTTTTTTTAAGGTATAACAACCAAAAAGTTCACTTGGCTTTGGTGGATTATCAGGCACTACATTTTGTGTGATGAAAGGAACTAAGATCCCAAAAGATGCTCTCTAAAACTAAAACACAAGAAGACAAAGAATGGTTTCCCTAATAATGTTTCCCTAATAATGTAACAAGTAACCTCGTTCTCAACTAAGAATTTTTCAACAATGGGAGAAGTATGGCTTATTTTCTGAAACAACTGATCAGAACCACAGCAGTCACAGCTTAGGAAAGCATGAAAGAGAGTACAGAGTACTTGTTTTTCCCCTGCCAAGAACAATGTGACAGACTTATAAATACTGTTTGTTTGCTTGTTTGTTATCATTACATTTATTTACCGCCCATCTCATGCTGGGGCTACTCTAGGCAACTTACAACAGTAGAATGTAAAATTATTTAAAAAATGTAAATACAACAGTAGTAAAACAATGAAACAATAACTAATGAAAGTACAGCAATGTTGTGTTTTAAAAAAAATGGGTGGGAGGGAGCAGGATGTGCAGGGAGAGAGATGGGCTCTGCAATTAGTCTAAATAGCCAACTCCAGTGGGCTATTGGGACCCAGGCCAACCAGCAGAGCCAGGTCTTCAGGCTTTTATGGAAGGTCAGGAGGTTGGAGGCAGACCTCACCCCAGAGGGCAGGATGTTTCAGAGGGCTGGCACTATGACAGAGAAGGCTCTTCTTGAACCTGCCATAACAGTTCTTAGTTAGGCCATTCATACAAGTATGTGATACAATGTATGACTGACGGGCAGCTGTATTTTAGGCATGGGACTGCCTCAATCATGTCCATGATTGTACCAAAAATTGTCCAGTGCAGGAAATCAGGAGCTTCAAATGAATACTGCATGCTTATATTCTCTAGAAGAATCTGGACTACTAATGGTCAAAGTCAATTGGTGATAGATAGAGTCAATGGAATGAGGGTGGGCTGAATCTAGATCTCTTGTGGGTGTGAAGAGACTCAAGACTCTTGATGTACTTGACCCTTCCCTTGGGCTCAGCCTGTCATCTCCTGAAAAGAGGAGATACATTGTACAAAGAATGTGTTCTTCCATTGAGATATGGTGTTTACCATGGACAACACAGCATGATTTGTGATGCTTCTAGACCTGATTCTTTCTATTATGTAATGGGAACTTTCATCTGCCTTTTTTCAGCAACAGTGGCTCATAGCAAACAATGGGTTCGCCTTATGATTGTGGCTCTTGCTTAATACCTGTGACGGTCGATTATGGTCATTATGACATTTCATTTTACAACGGTCATAAAAAAGATCATAAAACAGGTCTGGTCACATGATAACTCACTTTACGATATCATGAGTCACAATTAATGGGCAGGCTCTATTATGTTATAAATTGAGGATTACCTAAAAAAAACAGGACATGTTCCAGTGTTATCCCTCTGCTCAAATTTTAAGGGCTTCTCTTTACAAAAGACCAATTTTTCAAAATTCAGATTATTATTCAAAATGCCCCCAACTTGAATCCATTTTATAATCTAGGCATATCATTCAAATGGAAAGAAAGTGTCAGTACCTAAGGGAAACTGGTTCAATGAAACACTTCACTCACAATCTTGATGTAGCAATGTGTGTTTATTATGGCTTCCTCCACCAGCAGCAACAAATGGAAAGTCAGAATAAAGCCAGCGCTGAGAGGGTCTGCCTCTCAGCACTGTTTATATTTCCCGTTCACCCCCCATTAATTAGCTAACATCCACTCTTAGCAAAACACCCAACATCCATCTACAGCAATCTCATGTGCTACTACCCAACCCCCAAATAACACCTTCCCCCTCCCTGAGTGTCATTCTTCCACCCTGATCCACCCGATATCACCTATGTGGAATGCTGACCAGCTGAAACGACATCCCGGAGTATTTCCTGGCTGGTAAAGGAGAAGAGTGGGAGGTGTTGTGCTTAGAGCTTTGCAAAATGCCAAACAGTTGATAAGTTATTTTCCCAGCCGGTCACACCGAAGTGGGGAGAAGCGGTTGCACCTGGCTTCATTAGCGGCCATCAACATCGACTGGGGGCCTTCAAGGTAGGTAGCTCTCCCCCAACCATAGCAATGTGTTGGGCTTCATTCTGTCAGCAGCGTTGTTGAAGCCCAACAGAAAGATTGAACTCCTATTTAGAGTGATTGGGATCAATAATTTTGGGTTTCAATCAGGGGTGGGATTCTAGCAGTTCGCACCTATTCGCTAGAACTGGTTGTTAACATTCTAAGCAGCTTGGAGAACCAGTTGTTAGAAGAAATTACTGGGCTAATCCTGTAAGGAAGGCAGGAAGGAAACATTTTGGTGTTGCTTTCAGAAACTGCCTCTCTGTTAACCCTTATTACATTCTTGGCAGGACTAGACTTGCTGTTTCAGGAACTTCTCTGAAGTTTTTTTCCCCTCCTTTGCTGGTACTTTGCTTGTGTGGAGTGACCATTCAAAGTTACAGTGGCACTGAAAAAAGTGACTTATGACCATTTTTCACACTTACGACTATTGCGGCATCCCCACAGTCATGAGAGGCCAGGTGAGGAGATGTGTGCCTTGATGTGAGAGATATTGAGTTGGCCACGCCCAGCCAATAATATGACCACCAAGCCACTTCCACCCAGTCACATGACCACCAAGCCACGCCCACCAGCTAAGCCATGCCCACAGTACTGGTTGTTAAAAAAATTGAATCCCATCCCTGGTTTCAATGCTAAGGCTAGTTTGCTATTATAGGAAGAAGCATTATTGTTCTTCACAAACACAGCAGCTATGTTTATTTGTTCTGATACAATCCTCTGGAAACAAATGAAAGTAACCCTAATGATCAGTAGTCATAGAGATTAAATGAGGAGAAACTAAGATTAGGACATTTATTTCAATCAAACTGGTAACTCTCATGTTCTGCAGAAGGAACTGTGGGCTAAATATATTTTTTTCATACTGATTCTAAACTGTTTACAATTCTTTGCCATTTTCTTAAATAATAAAACACATTTTTTCTGGAAGCAATTATAGCACATCTGCACACAGTGGATGCTTTGTGGTATGGAGATGCAAGTTACAGTAATGAAGAAGTGGCTCGTTTATTGAAAAAGTGTGCCTGCCCAGAAGATTTTAGTATATGTACCAGTTAAATCAAGCAAAAATCAGCTGCTGAAATAAAAAGAAAGAATGAAGTTGATTATGACTACCAAAGGGGATTAAGGAATAATCACAAGCATTTTGTTTTTAAAGTAATGTTACAAAATGTCTATAATCACATAGGTTACAACAGAAAAAGTAACTTTGTTGCTTTGTCATCCCACTTTTGAAGTGTAGACTGTGGTATCTAAAGCAGAACATCGAGATTCAGCATGTGTATATGTGTGTTATGTATGAGTATGGGTAGAAATATACTTTCTTTTGAGAGCAGGCAACAGAATTTCATTTTTAATATGGGACAGTGTGCTCACAGAAAAAAAATGAAAATAAAGGTTATCTTATCATATCTTATCTTAAACATTTTCATAGCCAATTTACAGTTTATTATTATTTTTCATTTATTTCAGCTTGTCAGAGCTATATGGGTCAGCTGTATTAGATATTGATAGATAGCTTTATATATCTTGGAAGAATGTTTATTAAAGATAAGGAAATGGAGAGAGAAATATTGAGAGATATGGAGTCCTTGGTGTTCTCTGAGTTTTATTCTTTTCTTGCAGATGTTTCATTACCCAACTAAAGGCCCTGTCACACTGCCCAACGGATGCAAAACGTTTGTAAAAAGGACACAGCGGATGAGCAAAATGTTCCATCCGTTGTTATCCACTCTCGAAAGGGGCGAAAATTTGCATAAGCGGAGCGGATAACACGGAAAGGAATGGACAGGGGGAGGACGTAGAGTGGATGGAAAACAGATGCAGAGTGGAAGCCTAGCGGATGGGAGCGGATGGCACATCCGCTAGGCTTCCGGGGGACCTCAGCAAAGTGGACGCGGAATGGATACAGCGGATGCAGAGTGGACGCTGCGCGAATGAAGTGGATGCACAGCGGATGCACAGCGGATGAAGCGGATGCAGAGCAGAAGCCTAGCGGATGCGTAGTGGAAGCCTAGCGGATGCCTTGCGTTCACTGCGCATGCGGGGGGGATGTATTTCGTCAGCCCCGCAGATATAAAGGGAAGCAGCTCGGAAGCAGGTCACCATTCAGAGGAAGGACCTGCATCCAGACACATCGAGTGCCTTGCCAACCTGCCCTGCCTGCATGCCTTGCTGCCAGCCTTGCTGCCTGCCTTGCTGCCTGCCATCCTGCCAGTCTCCCTGCCAGCCTTGCTGTCTGCCTTCCTGCCAGCCTCCCTGCAAGCCTTGCTGTCTGCCAGCCTTGCTACCTGCCTACCTGCCAGCCTTGCTGCCTGCCTTCCTGCCAGCCTGCCTGCGAGCCTGCCTGCCAACCTACCTGCCAGCCTGCCTGCCAGCCTGTCTGCCAGCCTTGCTACCTGCCTGCCTGCCAGCCTTGCTGCCTGCCTTCCTGCCAGCCTGCCTGCGAGCCTGCCTGCCAACCTACCTGCCAGCCTGCCTGCCAACCTACCTGCCAGCCTGCCTGCCAGCCTGCCTGCCAGCCTTGGTGCCTGCCTGCCTGCCAGACTCCCTGCCAGACTCCCTGCAAGCCAGCAACCCCACAACCATGGGAAAGAAGAGGAAGCCTCAGCCATCTGCTGCCAGCCCTGGCAAGAGGGACACGCCACCCACCCACCCCCGGCCCTCACTCTGCTTCTGCTGGGGCTTCTGTAGCACGGGCTCGCTCTTCTGGGGCTGGGGCTTCTGCTGCTTCTGCTTCTGGAGGAGCTGATAATGCTGCTTATGGCGGTGGTGCTTCTGCTCATGCTTATTCTGCTGATGCTGCTTCTGGCGGTGGTGCTTCTGCTGGTGCTTACTCTGCTAATGCTGCTTCTGGCGGTGGTGCTTCTGCTGGTGCTTACTCTGCTGATGCTGCTCCTGGCAGTGGTGCTTCTGCTGGTGCTTATTCTGCTGAAGCTGCTCCTCGTTCTGCTGGTCCTGCTCATCCTGCTCGTGCTCCTAGACTTGCTCGTACTGCTCGTACTGCTCATGCTCCTGGTCTAGCTCGTCCTGCTTGTGCTCCTGGACTTGCTCATCCTGCTCGTACTGCTTGTGCTCCTGGTCCTGCTGGGGCTCCTGGTGCTTACTCTGCTGCTGCTGACCCTGGTGCTGCTGGTGCTGCTGCTGCTGCTGCTGATGATGATGATGATCCTGCTGGTGCTGCTGCTGCTGCTGCTGCTGATGATGATTATGATCCTGCTGGTGATGCTGCTGCTGCTGCTGATGATGATGATGATGATCCTGCTGTAGCTGCTGCTGCTGGTGGTGTGGAGGAGCAGCCCCTACAACCTCGAAGTCCCTCTGATGAGGGCCCATATGGCCCTGCCAGAGGGAGGAAGAGGCAGATGCGTGAACGGGAGAGGAGGCAATACTCAATCGAAGAGGAACATGAGGATGAGGTGCTGGAATGGCTGAGGGAGAACGAGTATCTATGGCGGAAGGGACACCGGCTGTACAGGGACACCAAAAGGAAGCAGGCTGCTTGGAAAGAGAAGGCAGAGAGCCTGGGTTACACATTGGATGTGCTCCTCGGCTGGTGGAAGCACAGGCACACCTGGTATGGGAAGCTGCACCTCAAGAAATCTGGCCAGGCCACGGTTAAGCTGACGGACAGAGAGACCTACGTCATGGCCAGGTGCAGCTTCCTGGAGGGTGCGATCCGCCACCGAGGAGAAGCAGCAGCCCCTCTCATGACCCTCTCTCTCCAGCAGCCTGCTGAGAGCCAGTCCTCTTCCAGCCAAGAGTCAGCTCCTGTCTCCAGGCAGGTTTCTGTGGAGCGTCCCATGGTGAAGAAACCGCGGACAGCTGTTTTAACCGTGGTGGAGCGCATGGAGCACTACCTGGTGCAGTGGGAGAAAGGAGACGGCACGTCCACCACAGCCCTACCTGCATCCACCCCCAGCTCCACCTCCACAGAAAGGCAGAGAGCCAGACAGGAGGGGCAGAGCCACACTGTCCTGCTGGAGATCAGGGACCCCATCCGTAGCAGCATAGATCTCCTCTCTCAGCTGGTCCACACTGACTCCTCATCCTCCAACCGCAAGCCCTTCCTCACCTATGTGAACCAGACCCTCATGGACATGGCGGAACCCCAGTACCAGGTGGTGAAGGACCGGATCACCGAGCTGCTTCACAACCCTCCAGATCCAGAGGAACCTGCTCCCACCCAGTCCAGGTCTGCTCCTCCACCCCAGGTGATGTCCCTCCCATTCCAAGGCTTTCCACAGGCCCTCACATACCAGGGCTACGGCTACCAGGAGGTCCAGCAGCACATGCAGCAGCCCTTCCCAATCCAGGTACAGAGTCATCGGACGACACCGTTGCCACCGGTTCCACTGATGCCACTGATGCCACCCACGCCACAGATGCCACCAACGCCAGTCCTCACCCAGATGCAGACCAGACAGCCCCACTACACTGCTCCTTCCTCCACCCCACAGCCAAGCCCGGCCTCAGTACATCTGTCCTTGGTACTGGGGCTGACACCCCATGGCATAGAGGAAGGAGCTCTCAACATCACGGGGCTGAGCCAGCTGTCCGAGAGCTTCCTCAACACACCCTGTTGTCCTCTCAGGGCCAGGCACCCCAGTGGGGCTTCAGACCAGCACTCCAGCACCAGCCACCTCCACAGCACCTGGACCCTTCACCCCTGAGACTGGGCACACCTCTGAGTGACCAAGAAGAGTGCCAGAGACTGGGTGGCTACCTGTAGACTTTATTTGGACACTTGACTTGGGTCATTTTTCTTTTACAGCTTGTTATTAATAAAGTTTATCTTTGCTTCACACACTTGCCTCATTTATTTTTGTAAATAAAGTCTTGGTGGAAACTTTTAGAAATGGTTTAAGCCTTTGCATGCTTGTGGGATGGGTAAGGATAGCAGTGGGGTAGGCAGGGATACCTTTGGGATGGGTAATAGCTGTGGGATGGTCAGGAATACCTTTGGGATGGGTAAGGATAGCAGTGGGGTGGGCAGGGATACCTTTGGGATGGGTAATAGCTGTGGGATGTGCAGGGATACCTTTGGGACGGGTTAAGATAGCTGTGGGATGGGTTGAGATAGCTGTGGGGATAGATAAACCTCCAGTGCAAGCATAGTGGGACTGTATGGTCCACCCTCCCAGGTGCCACACCTATGGCCCTTCATTATCAATACTAATGTAAGCATTGATCCACAGATTTGAACATAAACACAACTCTTTATTGAATGCCCTGTTCATTGTAGGCCCACCCAACATACATGGCCCAATCTCATCAATGTGATGAGACAGGCTGAAGGAAGCATCCATTAAGCATCTACCATCCTGTCTTGCCACTCCACTGCTCCAGTTGGGGAGTTGCACCAGTGTTTCAGGAGGTTGCGCTGCTTCTTCCGTTCATGTGAGGCTCTGTTGGGGCCTTGCACATCCTCAGTGTCTATCGGGTTTCACCCTTGCCTCCATTCCCCAGGCTCCATGTCCCCATTGCCTTGCTGGAGGTCCACGAGTCTGTTCTGCAAGACTGGGTAGTGGGGGCGCATGAGATTGTGCAGGATGCAGCAAGCTTCCATGATCCTCCTCACGGTCTCTGGGCGATGCTGCATGGTGGTGATAAGTACCTGGAACCTGTTGGCCAGGATGCCAAAGGCATTCTCCACCACCCACCTTGCCCTGGACAGCCTGTAGTTGACAATCCTCTGTTCACAGGTGAGGAGTTTGGAAGTGTAGGGCTTCATGAGGTAGGTTCTGAGGGAGAATGCGTCATCCCCCATGATGAAGTAGGGCACATCTTGCGTGTCGTTGGGCAGGGGGTCTGGATCTGGGAAGCCCATGATGAGGTTGCATCCCAGCCCCTCCTTGAGGTCACTGGTGTTGTATAACTTTGCATCTGAAGCTGACCCATTGCCTGAAGCATCGATGTACATGAACTTGTAGTCAGCATCGACCATGGCAAAGAGGACGATGCTGAAGAAGCCCTTGTAGTTGAAATAAGGGGACCCCGACTTGGCTGGAGCTTTGTAGGCCTCGTGCTTGCCATCTATGGCTCAACGGTGTGGGGGAAGTTCCACTTCTGATACCACTGCTCTGCAACTTTCTTCCATCCTTCTTCAGTGGAGGGGCACTGGAGGAGTTCCTCCAGGTATTCTTCGATGATGGCCTGCACTACTTCTCTGACCACAATGCTGATGGTGTTGTGTGGCACCCTCCAGCTGTACTGCATGCTCCTGTAGGTGGTCCCTGAGGCCAGGTGGCGCAGAGTGAGTGCCACCTTGAGGCCAGGTTCCAGGCTGGGCCAGAAGTTGGTGTTTGCCTTGGTCAACCTGGGTGTCAGCCGCTGCACAACTTCGTCAAACATGGCTGGAGGCATCCTCATGAAGTTCTGGAATACACGAGGGTCTTCGTTCCTGAGCTCCACCATCAGCTTGTTGTACAGTCCGTATTCTGCTCTTCTCCCGATCCATCTTCAGACCCAGACCCTTCTTGGCCGCCTCCTTTTCTTCCCGTAGTAGAGTTCACAGAGCCTGTAGATGGCTTGACACTGTTGCAGAACTATGGTGGCTACCAAAAGGAGTTTGTTACGATCCAAGGTGGACATGACTGGATGCTGTGGGAGAGGAAGAGGCAGATGAAGGCTGCAGAGGTCCGCACAGCTGGGCTGCTGGTCTGAAAGTGAGATCCAGGTGAGTTTCCCCCCTTTTTATAAGCAATATAGGTTTTCCACTATGTGTCCCTTTGCATCCTCTAGGCATCCTCTAGACATCCTTAATATCCGAGATAGGTCTCCTCTGCAAACATTTTTTTCCGTTTTAAATGCTTTCTTTGCGAGCTGCATCTGCTTTCATCCTTTCTCCGTCTGTGCTACTAATGCTGCGCAACCGTTCCACGTCCCTTCCACTTCCTCCCTGCGTCCGAGCAGATGCGAGTTGCGCGGATGTGCAGCGGATGCCTAGCGGATATAGCGGATGCATAACGGATGCAGAACAGATGTCCTCCGTATGCCTAGCGGATGCAGAATGGACGCATTGGATACATTTTCTGCTCAAAAGTTTTGAGCAGCTCAAAACCCTCTGAGCAGATGAAACGTCAATAGACGGATGCTGGACAGATAGGGAGGAAGCAAAACGGAGGCAGTGAGTACAGAATGGAAGCATCACGTTAACCAACGGATGGCAAGTGTTTTTCTCCATTTTACATCCTCTTTCCATCCATTGGTGCAGTGTGACAGGGGCTTAAGGTAACATATTCAATGCTAGATGGGAGAACGGTTTTCTCTGTGTTTATGCAGGGGTTTACCTGGTCAGTATTGGTGGGCGTGTTGTTTTCTTCTCAGTAGTTTCTTGATTAGGCTGTTGTTTACCAATTGTCTGGGTTGGTAGTTATTGCTTGAATGTTGGTCTATTACCGTGTTTCTCATGTAATAAGGCCGGGTCTTATTTTTTTTTGAGCCCCCCAAAATGGCTTGGCCATCTTTTCAGGGGTTACTTAATTCCCCCCCTTTGCATCTTCGGGTGGGCAACGATGGCTTGGATGTTGACCTTGGCGTTGGTGGGGCAATTTGTATTGGGGTCAATGCAGGCAGCACTATATCTGGGTTTGCAACAAAAGTACTTCCTAACGGCAAGCCCCCCCACCATTCCCCCCCATTTCGCATGTTTTAATATAGGACTTCATTTGGCAGGAAGGGTTTAATTTCATTTCATGCCTATAAAACATGCTGGGACTTCCTATTGGGGGAGGCCGTATTGTTGAAGAAACAGGGTATTAAATCTGGTGTCAATCCCTGCTTATCTGGGTGTTGATTGCCTATGAAGAGGTGTTTTGATATTTTTACTTCCTTTTTTAGCTTTTTTATTGTCTTTTTCAAATGATGTGTAAATGTTGATTATCTCTATGTACCTGTCGATGGCTGATTTGTCTAAATGCCAGGCTAAGAAAGCAATGTTTGGATAAAAATGAAGATATCCTCAAAAAGACAGGGATGAAAAATAAATAAAAGAGCAAAAGACAATATATGAATTTATGTACATAGAAGCAAGATTATTTGCAAGGGAGAGTTACAGTGAATACAGTTCATATAAAATGAATTTGGTTAGATTTCCATTCCTTTTATTTTCTACCTGCAATCACTTTTGTTTATGATGCCTTATATGACCACACAATTTAAACCCTTTTTTTCTTTTGAATTAGACTTTCAAGACATATAAAGGGGCAGAACTTTAACCATAAGATTACAGCTGCTATCTTGTTTGTTTGTTTGTTTTACATCCCTCTTACAGATATCCCTCTGCAACACCTGTGTGGATTTCTTAGATTTGGTCTGAGAACTTGGTAAATCCCCTGCCTTCTATTTTATTATATGAGGCTCAGAGAGCTTAGCTGAGAATAACAATTGTTTACATGAGCTTGACATCTTGCTAAAGGTTAGCCAAGCCCAAGTTGTGATGATCAGTTTTACAAGCTTCAATAAAATTACTTCTATGCAGCTTATTAAATCATAATTTTACATGTCACATTGATTTCTTTTTAAAAAAAATCCATAACAGAAGGAGACTAAGTAATTATCTTTATTTGGTGTTACACTTACAGCTAATCATAGTACAGTCAAAACAGAAGTAAAAGCAGAGACATGATCTGATCCCCTTCCAGACCAAATTTAGGATTTTTATTTTTTTTTAAGAACAGAAGAAACTGAAAGAAGTGCAGAACATATGGGGAAGCAGTTGATTTAGGTTTAAATAAAACATTTCCACTTAATAAATAATAATCAATGATAAAAACCGGACTTGCATTACATTGCTACTAGCTAAACCCAAATAATATTTAAGGAAACAAAAAATAAACCATGGACTTAAAATGTCTGCTTGGATCACTTGGAGGAATCAATAAAGATGTTTATTTGTATTGGGTACTCTTGAAAATGTGGAAGGTGAACATTTAAGTGCTTTAAGCAAATGGGTTCCAGTTGTGTCACTTTGAATTTCCTACCAAGGGAACAAATTTTTTTCAACATTTCCCATTAATATTTATTAAATGTGGGCAATTTCTAAAAGTTCCAAATAGGCCAAAGGGAGCATGGAGTTTTATAGAATTTCTGCCTGTTTTCATTGTAGAGGGAGCTCCAAATGTACTAATTGAGTACATCCAGTTCTCATTCACACCACTGTGGTTCCAAATTAGTTGAATGGGTGCCACAGCCTATGGAAGGCATCTTAGGCAAATTGACTGATCACTCCTTACATTGATGCATTTTTAATTTATGTATGTATGTAGTCGTGTATCTGTATTCTGCAGCACTGAATATTTAAGCCAACATATTTGGCTGCTGACTTTTTAGCTATTGAAAGCCATTGAAGGTTTTAAGGAGCCCTTGGTGGTGCAATGGTTAGAAAATAGTATTGCAGGCTAACTCTGCGCACAGTCTGGCATTTGATCCTGATGGCCGGTAAAATGAAGGACCCAGATTGTTGGGGGCAATATGTTGACATTTGTAAACTGATCACAGAATGCTGTAAAGCACTATGGAGCGGTATATAAATCTAAGTACTGGTGCTATTGCTATTGATCTTAAAAAGAGATAGGTGATCCAGAAAACTACTGGGAATATATAGTTTATATTTCCTTTTCCAATTATTATCTTTATTATTACTTTCTTTATTCTTCTCTAAATCTCCCTAAAAAGCTATTTTACTGGTTTGTTAATTCAGGATTGAGTCTAACAAATATGAGGCTCTTACATTTTTGCTTGATTGTGTAAAATTTGGAATGTGCCTGTTTCATAGCATTTCAAAGGAGACTCATCCTTTTGTTAAAACATAATGCTGACCTACAGAGTCATAGATTGTTCTGGACAATATCTACCTCAGGGGTTCCCAACTGGGGCTTCGAGATGATATTCCACGGGGTGCAAAAAATTGGGTTTAGAAGTTTCAAAATTAGGCTGCATATGCTTCATTATATGCATATAATTATTTACTTTTGTAAGGGGTGCAAGAATATATCAGACACATTCGAGGAATGTGGGGTATAGAAAAGGTTGGGAACCCCTGATTGCTAAGAGCTGATGCTAACTTGATGGCCCAAAATCTACCAATTAGAATAGAATTAGAAGACCTTTAGATGATCAAACCCAACCTCCTGATCAACCTAATCAAAGTATCCCAGAGAAAATGTTCTTCTGCCTGAACATTTACAGTCACTCCACACTACTGATTCATAGTCTCTTTTAAGAAGTATACCTATGCAAGCAAGGCCTGCATATTTGATCCCTGAACAGCATCTGTGTGGCAGCCCAGAAAATTTACTGACCTCCTTGTTGCCATAATATGCTAGTGGGTATAGAAGAGAAAGCAAAATAAGGGAGTTAAGCAAACCTGTGAGATAAGAGTCTGTGGGTGGGCATGTCTAAGGGCGGAAAGCTTATAAGCTTTATGAGTAAATAGCTAAGTTTATTTTTGTTACTTTTTTTTAGTTGGTAATACATTTCTTCAGTATTTTAATGCTTACAGCCTATCCATAAATTATCTTAAGGCCAAGGCAAAGTCTTGTAGCTACAAATGGTTCTTTAAATTAACTAGATCGAAGTTTAGGACTTGAAAGTATTTAAATTTAGACTAAACCCAGAATTGGTTCCCAATGCAGTTCATATAAACTTCATTTCTAAATATAATGTAGTAATGCAGTAGTCATTGTCAAAGAACTATAGATTTCTGAATAAACTAGGAATTAAAAAAAAACAGTTCCCAGCATATTCATCCTTTGGCTCTTTCCATCGTATACATTTGCAACAGAGAAACATGCCGCTGAATTCATAATATGGCATGAGCAAGATGCGCAGCTAGCTGAGACTAAAGCTAAAATGAATGCCAGCTACATTGCTTAGTGGAATATAATGCAGTGTCCTTTGGTTATCAGGGGGAAATAAATAAATAAGCCAAATGTATTGTGCCATTGACCAATACATTGCCCAGAAAGAGCTTAATCTTTAACTTTATGCATCCTTCCACAGTGTGTTACTCATACAGAATGTACTAATATTGCCATCTTTTGCCTAAAACAACACTGTTTAAGAGATTTCATCACCTATTAAATATTTTTTTAAACCAACAAATTATAAATAGTGTTGGAAGAATGACTCAAAACACCTTAGCAAAAGGGCTAGCTGCTAGAACTTCTCAGCACCCAGGATAAATTGCAGAACAGCAGCCCAAAGCCTTCCTAAGGATGCTTTGTGAAACATCTCTGAATGTTTAAAGTGACCACATCTTTTTCCAGGAACTCAGCCATCACTGTTTGGCTTGAAGCAAGCTGGAGACAGCCGGCAGCAGCTTCCGAAGCAGCTGTGTAAGCCTGGAAAAAGTTGTATCTAGGTTAACAATCTGAAAAGAGGTACTTTTTATCCCTTTCTGTGTATTAAGAAACATCACTTTTGACAGATTCGCAATGTCATAGACAATAGTTCTCGATTCTTAGAAAATCACAGGTAGAACTTGGTTGAGATGTTTCCATGTGTGATCTACAGATGAGTTCTTTTTCAGTAGTATCTCCTTCCATACAGATTTATGGATAGAGACTTCTGATCACATATGAATTAAGCATGTCAAGAAATCTTATTTCTCCAGAAATGGCTGTTTAGTGTCTTTGATTTAGAGTGATAGGAGCACAGTGTGTTTTCATCTGTCCCCTTGTCTGAGTTACCACCAAACTCATGGAAAATGTTACATCTTCACATTTCAGAGTCTATATCTAACTTGATGGAACTATGACAACCAGTCTGAATTAAATAACCATGATTTACAGCTGATTTATTCTCTGGAAAATAAACAAGCAGGCTATTATAAACAGTAGCTGTTTTCATCATTCATCTTTTTTATCAACCAAATCCTATATTTGGATGAAAGATAATATGAATATTTATGAAGTTCCCAAGTATTTTCTCATTATTTCACAATAGCATTGGCCTGTGACTTTTGGCTTTTCCTTTTTCTATGAAGTCACAATTGTATGAAACTGCTTGGAAGGTTAGGCCAGAGCAATTATTGGTGGGTTTATTTTAGAGCAATGAATCACTGGTAGATATTTCCTTAGCTTCCAAAATAACGACAACACTGCTTAAGAGATTCCATCGATACACCACCTATAAAATATAAAAAATCAACAAGATCATAAATAATGTTGGAAAAATTCATCACAACCATGACACAAACATCTTGTACGTATTTCTTTGTAACTACCTTCAGATGAGTACTTAGTCTTAGCCAGCAAGACTAATATCAGTGAGATAAGAGTTGCAGATTAAAATATCTAGATCATGCTGGCTGGGGAATTCTGGCAGTTGAAGAATCCACATCTTAATTTACCAAGATCAAAGATGTATTTGTATAATTAGCACTAGTTTCACACACACACAAAGTCTTACTTGAAGTGTTATTTCTATGCTTCCATGCTAAAGTAATAAGCTCAGAAAAAATTATGTAGACAATGATCTAAACAAATGAGTCCTTAATTATGAAGTGCTACTGATTTTTCATACAAGCTACAAATAGGCCTGCATGGTGCCCTGTTATTAGAAATGTGGGGACAATGTTTTAGTAACAGAAAGACATAAAACATCATTAAAAACCTGTAAATTCCATGTGTGCACAAAAAGAAGGAAACATATTCTTTTCACCCATAAGAATCACCATAAGATAAAGGTAAAAGTTTCCCCAGTCCAGTCATTATCCAACTCTAGGGGTAGTGTTCATCTCTGTTTCTTAATTGAAGGAGCCATCATTGTCCAGAGACATTTCCACCAACAGGCACATGGAGATAAACAACATCTACATATCATTCAAACGAGACAATAAAAAGCCACTTGCATTCCTTTTAAATATTACAGTGATTTACACTATTATAACACACCTTCTTCATATTTGCATGATTAACAACCCTATGTTTCTACAACAGAAAAAATTAAATAGAATTAGATAATGGTTCGATGGAGTTTGTACTGTGCTATCTATTGCTATCTATCTTAATTAATCTCTCTTACAATTTACAATAATATTTGAGGCAGTTTAGTTTAGTCTTGGTGTTTTCAGTAAAGAAAGCAATATTTCTGGTAATATAAATATTAATAGCTGATAACAAATCATATTAACATCCTGAATGAGGGACATTTCTAATCCATGGAGATAAAAAATTATTTCTTGAACAAGAATATAAGCTAAGGGATAATGTCCTTTTCCTCTGGAACTTTACAAATATAAACTTGCTAATGGATTTAAATATTTACATATTTATATATTTTCAACTACAGTCCTTGCTTGTAAAGATACAAAGTAGAACCAAATTGAAAAAGTTTATTTCTTCTTCAAAAATTTGGTTAGTTGGATAGCTCTCATATATCTTGATTGTAATTAACTCTGTATAACTAATTTGGAATAATGGATTTAAAATTCTATTAACTTATATTGTACAATATTTTTTTCTCCAATATGAGCCCAGCAATGCTTGTCAATCTGCTCTAAGTTGGTGTGATGAGGGTTGGGCATATCCATCAACTTTTTATAACAGAAAGAAACATTTTACACCCCCCTGAAAAGTTGGTGAGCAAGACAGAAAAGATAACGTTCATCTAATACATTTATTTGGTACTGTTCAAGCTTCATACTTCTGTCCTGTAAAGAAATTGTATCACAGTCTTTCTGACAATTGATTACAAAATATTTTGGATACATGATCATTTCCATGGTTAAAACAATTTGCAAACCTTCCTTGGTGTGAGGTTATGGGCCAATATGTGGCATTGCCAGGATCTGATTTCAGAAAGGTATTGGCAGGATCTGATTTCTGATAATTAAAACCTGGAGCTCTGGCTATTATCATCTAATATTCACTGCTTAGTCCTTTGTTATAGGAAAAAGGAAGTTCCTTTTCCTGTCTACTTCTTGTAGACTAGTGTTATTTATTCTTAACTTCATTATCACTCTTAATTACTTCTCCATTCCTTGGTTATATGGAACCAGTGACATAATTCTGCCCATCCACAGAAGATACCTATATATCTATAGCTATATGTATCTGTCATCCATACCTATCTACTTATCTATCATCTATCATCTCTCTCTCTCTCTCTCTCTCTCTATCTATCTATCTATCTATCTATCTATCTATCTATCTATCTATCT
>BLBF01000007.1:37454325-37504793 GCA_015471245.1 Laticauda colubrina | reverse complement strand
TCTATCTATCTATCTATCTATCTATCTATCTATCTATCTATCTATCTATCGATCGATCTGTCTATCTATCTATCATCTAATCTCAGACATCAATATTACTACCAGAAACATTTGCTATTGGTTTGAATCTTAAATGACTCCCAGAGCAGCTATTCCAATCCTGAAAATGTTTGGAGTTGTATGTTATGATAGGTATATTTACTGTTTAATACAGTATTTTCCCTCTAGAGTTTAAAATTAGCATGAGCAATTCAGTAGATTCTTCAATAATACCCCATAATACTTGTATATTCATCAGATCACAACCACTTGAATTTTATATCTCTAAAGTTTGAACTGAGAGGATTGCCACTCAGTTGTTCATGTACTTTGCTTTGAGGAAACACAAGATGCTATTCTAAGTTGTCATAAATATTACATTTTTTTTGGTTAATCATTAGCCTCTTCTGCAAGGATTGGGATGAATAGCACAAAGTTTACATATCAAAAGCTGGAGAGCCAGTTGCCAATTAGTTCAGTATTACTTTGAGTCACTATCCTTGTGGGTAGGATGTAGCGGGGATGTTAAACGGATGTTCATAGGAAGCCTAGCAGATGACAGCAGATGGAAGTGGATGACACATCCGCAGGGGTTCCGGGGGGGAATAGTGAAGCAGACGCATAGCGGATGCATAGCAGATGATCGCGGATGCATCACGGACGCCTATAGGAAGCAAAGTGGATGCATAGCAGATGTATATCAGATGCAAAGCGTTCACTGCACATGCAAGGAGGATGAATTGTGTCAGCTCCACGGATATAAAAGGATGCAGCTCGCACGCAGTCAGCATTCAGAGGAAAGACGTGCTGCCACATACATCTTCAAAGAACACCATGGTTCGTCAGTCAGGGAAGAAGAGAAAGCCTGTGCCTACTCGTGCCAGCCCTGGCAAGAAGGACAGAACCAGAATCCCACCCCCTGGCACTGACTCTGAAGCTGCTGGTGCTTCTCCTGCTGCTGCTGCTGGTGGTGGTGGTGGTGCTGCTGGTGGGGATTCTCCTGCTGCTGGTGGTGCTGGTGGTGCTGGTGGTGCTGGTGTTGCTGGTGTTGCTGGTGTTGCTGGTGTTGCTGGTGGTGCTGGTGGTGCTGGTGGTGCTGGTGCTGCTACTGCTGCTACTGCTGCTACTGCTGCTACTGCTGCTGCTGTGGTGGACCAGCCCCAAGGCCCTCAAAGCCCTGCTGCTCAAGCCCCAGAAGGCCCTGCTGCTCAAGCCCCTGAAGGCTCTGCTGCTGAAGGCCCCACAAGAGGGATGAAGAGGCAAGGGAAGGAGAAGGGAGAGAGGAAACAGTACACTGTTTCCGAGGACCATGAGGAGGAGGTGCTGGAATGGCTGATGGAGAATGAGTACCTGTGGAGAAAGGGCCACAGACTGTATCGGGACACCAAAAAGAATCAGGCAGCTTGGGGAGACAAGGCAGAGGGCTACACTGCAGATGTACTCCTGGGATGGTGGAAGCACATGCACACCTGGTATGGCAAACTACACCTCAAAAAAATCTGGCCAGGCCGCTGTCAAGCTCACTGACCAGGAGATGTACGTCATGGTCAAGTGCAGTTTCCTGGAGGATGAGGTCTGCCACTGAGGAGCAGCCCCTCTGACACCCCTCTCCCTCAGACAGCCCACAGACAGCCAGTCCTCTTCCAGCCAGGAGCCAGCTGCCCTGTCCAGGCAGGTGACTTCAGAGGGCCCCACGGCAGAGACCCCCCCCCGACAGCTGTACTCCCCATGCTGGAGGACTTGGAGGATGACACCCTGCTGTCACAAATGGAGGAAGAAGCGGCAGCCACCAGAGACCAATGCACCCCCACCCCCACCCCCAGCTCCACAGGATGCAGGCAGAGAGGCAGACTGGAGGGCCAGAGCCACACTGTCCTGTTGGAGATCAGGGACACAATGAGGACCAGCACAGAACTTCTCTCTCAGCTGGTCCACTTGGACAGAGGATCCTCCAGCTGCCACACTTTCATCACCTACATGAGCCACACGTTGAGGGATATGCCCGAGGCCCACGACCAAGTGATGAAGGAAAAGATCACAGCACTTCTGCGCAACCCTCAAGGTCCAGCTGAACCTGCTCCGACCCAGTCCAGGTCTGTTCTTCCACCCCAGGCAATGTCACAGCCCTTCCATGGCTTTCAACAGCCTCTCACCTACCAAGGCTACAACTACCAGGACTTCCCACAGCAAAAACAGACCTTCCCAGTCCAGGCCCAGGTTCATCGCACACCACAGATGCCTGAGCTGACCCAGCTGCAGACCAGGCAGCCCCACTACACTCCTCCTTCCTCCACCCCACAGCCAAGCTCCACAACAGACAATCTGTCTTCAGTCTTGGGCCTGACATCCCAGGTCCTTGATGAAGGGCCTCTCAACCTCACGGGACTGAGTCAGCTCTTTGAGAGCTTCCTGAACATACCATCTCCTGTTGTACTCTCGGGGCCAAGCACCCCAATGGCGCCTCAGACCAGCACTCAAGCCACAGCCACCTCCACAGTCCCTGGCTGCTTAACAGCTGAGACCATGGACATGACTCAGAGTGACTGAGAATAGTGTCAGAGATTGAGTTGTTATTTGTTCACTTTATCTTTGCTTAAGACACTTTACTTGGTTCATTTTGCTTTTTTAATAAAGTCATACAGTTTACTTAAGACAGTTATTAAAAAAGGTTATCTTTGCTTCACACACTTGGTTCATTTTTTTTACTTAATAAAGTGTTGGTGAAAACTTTGAAAAAATGGTTAAGCCTTTGCATGCTTGTGAGATAGGTAAGGATAGTTGTGGGATAGATAAGGATAGTTGTGGGATAGATAAGGATAGTTGTGGGATAGATAAACCTCCAGTGCAAGCATGGTGGGACTGTATGGTCCACCCTCCCAGCTGCCACACATATGGACCTTTTGTATCAACAACAATTTATTCATTGATAAAAACACATTTCAAAATAAACAAAACTCTTTATTAATGCCCTATTCATTATAGGGCCACTCAACATACATGGCACAATCTCATCAGTGTTATGCGACAGCTTCAAGGAAGCATCTATTAACCATCTATCATCCTGTCTTGCCACTCCACTGCTCCAGCTGGGGAGTTGCACCAGTGTCTCAGGAGGTTTCACTGCTTCTTCCCTTCACGTGAAGCTCTGTTGGGGCCTTGTACATCCACAGGGTCTATCAGGTTTCGTCCTTGCCTTCATTCACCAGGCTCTATGTCCCCATTCCGTTGATGATGATCCACAAGTCTATTCTGCAACACTGGGTAGCATGTGCGCATGAGATTGTGCAGGATGCAGCAAGCTTCCACGATCCTCCTCACAGTCTCTGGATGATGCTGCATGGTGGTGAGAAGTATCTGGAACCTGTTGGCCAGGATGCCAAAGGCATTCCCCACCACCCGTCTTGCCCTGGACAGCCTGTAGTTGAAGATCCTCTCTTCACAGGTGAGGTATCTTGAACTGTACGGCTTCATGAGGTAGGTTCGGAGGGAGAAGGCATCATCCCCCATGCTGAAGTAGGGCACAACTTTTTGTGGGTAGGGGGTCTGGATCTGGAAAACCCATTATGAGGTTGTGTTCCAGCCCCTCCTTGAGGTCACTGGCATTGTATACCTCGGCATCTGAAGCTGACCCGTTGCCTGAAGCATCGATGTACATGAGCTTGTAGTCAGCATCAACCATGGCAAAGAGGATGATACTGAAGAAGCCCTTATAGTTGAAATAAGTGGACCCTGAGTTGGCTGGAGCTTTGCAGGCCACGTGCTTCCCATTTATGGCTCCAACAGTGTGGGGGAAGGTCCACCTCTGATAACACTCTTCTGCAACTTTCCTCCAGCCTTGTTCAGTGGTGGGGCACTTGAGCAGCTCCTCCACGTATTGTTTGATGATGGCCTGCACCACTTCTCTGACCACTTTGCTGATGGTGTTGTGTGGCAACCTCCACGCATACTGCATGTTTTTGTATGTGGCTCCAGAGGCCAGGTGGAGCAGAGTCAGTGCCACCTTCAGTCCAGGGTCCAGGCTGGGATGGAAGTTAGTGTTTGCCTTGGTTGACCTGGGTGTCAGCCGCTCCACAACTTCATCAAACATGGCTGGTGGCATCCTCATGAAGTGATGGAATGCATGAGGGTCTTCATTCCTCAGCTCCACCATCAACTGGTCATACAGTCCAAACTCCATTCTTCTCACGATCCATCCTCGGACCCACACAGCTCTTAGACGTTTCCTTTTTCTCCTTGTGTATAAAAGGTGAAACAGTCTGAACAGGGTTTGGTTCTGGTGATGAATGAGCGCAGCTACCATACGGATTGTGTCATGATCCATGGTGGAGAACAATGGATGATATGGAAGAGCAAGACCAAGGGTGAAGAGGTCTGTACACCACGGCTGCTGGACTCATACTGAGATCCAGGTGATTTTCTCCCCCTTTTTATAGGAAATATTGGTTGTCCGCTAGGTGTCCTTCTACATACTCTAGACATACTGCAGACATCCTAAATATGCGAGATACATCCCAGATACAAACGTTTTGTCTGTTTTAATCCTTTATATACGAGATGCATATGCTTACATCCTTTCTATTTCCATGCTACTAATGCTGTGTGGATGTTCCGTGTACCTTTTGTTTCCTCCCTCTTTCCATTTTCAGCTGCAGCGGATGTGAGTTGCGAGGATGTCCAGAGGATGCCGAGAGGATACAGCGGACGTTTAATGGATGATAACGGACATCGAACGTTTGTTGCCCATATATGTCGCAGATGTACATCATATGCGGCAGAAAGTTCATCCGTTCAAAAAGTTTTGTGCAGCTCAAAACTTCTTGGGCGGATGAAATCTCAGTGGATGGATGCTGGAGGGATAGAGCGTATGAAACACGTATGCAGTGAGTACACAACTGATGCATCGCGTTTTCCAATGGATGGCAAGCTTTTTTTAACGTTTTACATCCTCTTTGCATCCGTTGGTGCAGTAGGACAGAGGCTTAACATTAGTTTATTCTCTGCTTTTCAACCTGTTCATTAACAGGCATCCTTGAACTTACTGTATCTTTCATAGCAAGACAAGCTTGACTTAGGGCAGCAGATTGATAGTAATCCACATGTAATAAATTTTAAGTTAATTGCAGTTGGAGTGGTTTTTCTTTAGATTCAACTTTAGTAGTCAAATTGTTGCCATAATCTTAAATTACTGAAAAACTGACTTCACTAAAAACACTAATGTGAAAGCTATGAATTTTGAACTGCGATACACAAATGATTGTTTATTAACAACTTAATATTAAACTTCCAGACACCTAAAACAGCAAAATATTGAAGATATTTCTACTGAGGACCTCCCAGTTTCAAGCATCAATCAGTCTATCTCTATCCCTAACATTTATACATAATTAACTAACTCCAATTTGCATTTTCAGAGGTCGCCCAACTGAGCACCCATTTCTACTAAGGTATTTAATATTGCCTTATATTGTAGGTTTTTCTATGCTGTGGGTATGCATATTTACTTAGGGAAAATATATCGATTTCAATACAACTAGTTCAAGGCAGCTCATAAGGAGCATTGTCACATGGAACTTTACTTCAGACCTTCAGAAACACTACTCAACTTATTTTTGTGTAAAGCCCATGTCACACTGCACCAATGGATGGAAAGAGGATGTAAAACGGAGAGAAACACTTGCCATCCGTTGGTAAACGCGATGCTTCCGTTCTGTACTCACTGCCTCCATTTTTCTTCCTCTCTATCCCTCCAGCATCCGTTGACTGAGGTTCCATCCACTCAAAAAGTTTTGAGCTGCTCAAAACTTTTTGAGTGGAAAATGTATCCAACGCGTCCGTTCAGCATCCGCAACGCATACGGGGAACATCCGATCTGCGTCCGTCATCATCCGTTATGTGTCTGCTACATCCGCAAGGCATCTGCTGCGCATCCGCGCAACTCAAATCCGCTCCAGTGGTAAACGGAAACAGGGGGGAAGCGGAACAGACGTGGAACGGACGCGCAGCGTTAGTAGCACGGACGGAGAAAGGATGAAAGCGGATGCAGCTCGCAAAGAAAGCATTTAAAATGGAAAAAACATTCGCAGAGGGGACCTATCTCGGATATTAAGGATGTCTAGAGGATGCCTAGAGGATGCAAAAGGACACATAGGGGAAAACCTATATTGCCTATAAAAAGGGGGAGCAACTCACCTGGATCTCACTTTCAGACCAGCAGCCCTGCTGTGCAGACCTCTACAGCCTTCATCTGGCTCTTGCTCTTCCACAGCATCCAGTCATGTCCACCATGGATCGTAACACAGTCCTTTTGGTAGACACCATCATTCTGCAACAGTGCGAAGCCATCTACAGGCTCTTTCAACTGTTCTATGGGAAGAAAAGGAGGCAGCCAAAAAGCATCTGGGTTCGAAGATGGATTGGGAGAAGAGCAGAGTACAGACTGTACAACAAGCTGATGGTGGAGCTGAGGAACGAAGACCCTCGTGCATTCCAGAACTTCATGAGGATGCCTCCAGCCATGTTTGATGAAGTTGTGGAGTGTCTGAGACCCAGGCTGACCAAGGCAAACACCAACTTCAATCCCAGCCTGGACCCTGGACTCAAGGTGGCACTGACTGCGCCACCTGGCCTCAGGGACCACCTACAGGAGCATGCAGTACGGCTGGAGGGTGCCACACAACACCATCAGCATTGTGGTCAGAGAAGTGGTGCAGGCCATCATCAAACAATACCTGGAGGAGCTCCTCCAGTGCCCCTCCACTGAAGAAGGATGGAAGAAAGTTGCAGAGCAGTGGTATCAGAAGTGGAACTTCCCCCACACCGTTGGAGCCATAGATGGCAAGCACGTGGCCTGCAAAGCTCCAGCCAAGTCAGGGTCCACTTATTTCAACTATAAGGGCTTCTTCAGCATCATCCTCTTCGCCATGGTCGATGCTGACTACAAGTTCATGTACATCAATGCTTCAGGCAACGGGTCATCTTCAGATGCCCAGGTATACAACGCCAGTCACCTCAAGGAGGGGCTGGAACACAACCTCATCATGGGCTCCCCAGATCCAGAACCCCTGCCCAACGACACGCAAGATGTGCCCTATTTCATCGTGGGGGATGATGCCTTCTCCCTCAGAATCTACCTCATGAAGCCCTACACTTCCAGATGCCTCACCGTGAAGAGAGGATCTTCAACTACAGGCTGTACAGGGCAAGGCGGGTGGTGGAGAATGCCTTTGGCATCCTGGCAAACAGGTTCCAGGTACTTCTCACCACCATGCAGCATCACCCACAGACCATGAGGAGGATCATGGAAGCTTTCTGCATCCTGCACAATCTCATGCGCACCCGCTACCCAGTGTTGCAGAACAGGCTCGTGGACCTCCAACAAGGCAATGGGGACATGGAGCCTGGTGAATGGAGGCAAGGGCAAAATCTGATAGACACTGAGGATGTGCAAGGCCCCAACAGAGCCTCACATGAAGGGAAGAAGCAGCGCAACCTCCTGAAACACTGGTGCAACTCCCCAGCTGGAGCAGTGGTGTGGCAAGACAGGATGATAGATGATTAATGGATCTTCAGCCTGTCTCATCACACTGATGAGATTGGGCCATGTATGTTGGGTGGGCCTACAATGGACAGGGCATTTAATAAAGAGTTGTGTTTATGTTGACATGTGTGGATGATTGATTACATTATTATTGATAATAAAGGGCCATAGGTGTGGCACCTGGGAGGGTGGACCATAGAGTCCCACTATGCTTGCACTGGAGGTTTATCTATCCCACAGCTATCTTAACCCATCCCACAGGTATCCTAACCCATCCCACAGGTATCCCTGCCCATCCCACTGCTATCTCAACCCATCCCACAGCTATCTTAACCCATCCCAAAGGTATCCCTGCCCACCCCACTGCTATCCTTACCCATCCCACAAGCATGCAAAGGCTAATCCATTTCTAAAAGTTTCCACCAAGACTTTATTTACAAAAATAAATGAGGCAAGTGTGTGAAGCAAAGATAATCTTTATTAATAACAAGTTGTAAAAGAAAAATGACCCAAGTCAAGTGTCCAAATAAAGTCTACAGGTAACCACCCAGTCTCTGGCACTCTTCTCTGTCACTCAGAGAGTGTGCCCAGTCTCAGGGGTGAAGGGTCCAGGTGCTGTGGAGGTGGCTGGTGCTGGAGTGCTGGTCTGAAGCTCCACTGGGGTGCCTGGCCCCAAGAGGACAACAGGGAACGGTGTGTTGAGGAAGCTTCCAGACAGCTGGCTCAGCCCCGTGATGTTGAGAGCTCCTTCCTCCATGCCACGGGGTGTCAGCCCCAATACCGACGACAGATGTACTGAGGCCAGGCTTGGCTGTGGGGTGGAGGAAGGAGCAGTGTAGTGGGGCTGTCTAGTCTGCAGCTGTGTGAGGACTGGCATGGGTGGCATCGGTGATGTCGGTGGCATCAGTGGCATGGGTGGCATGGGAGGCATCAGTGGAACCGGTGCAACGGTGTCGTCCAATGAACCTGTGCCTGGACTGGGAAGGGCTGCTGCCTGTGCTGCTGGACCTCCTGGTAGCTGTAGCCCTGGTAGGTGAGGGCCTGTGGAAAGCCTTGGAATGGGAGGGACATCACCTGGGGTGGAGGAGCAGACCTGGACTGGGTGGGAGCAGGTTCATCTGGATCTGCAGGGTTGTGAAGCAGATTGGTGATCCTGTCCTTCACCACCTGGTACTGGGGTTCCGCCATGTCTGTGAGGGTCTGGTTCACATCGGTGAGGAAGGGCTTGCGGTTGGAGGATGAGGTGTCAGTGTGGACCAGCTGAGAGAGGATATCTATGCTGCTCCTCATGGTGTTTCTTATCTCCAGCAGGACAGTGTGGCTCTGCCCCTCCTGTCTGGTTCTCTGCCTTTCTGTGGATGTGGAGCTGGGGGTGGATGCGGGTTGGACTGTGGTGGAAGTGCTGTCTCCTTTCTCCCACTGTGCCAGGGAGTCCTCCACACGCTCCGCCACGGTTAGAACAGCTGTCCGTGTGTTCTCCGTCGTGGCACGCTCCACAGACTCCTGCCTGGAGACAGGAGCTGTCTCTTGGCTGGAAGAGGACTGGCTCTCAGCAGGCTGCCAGAGAGAGAAGGTTGTGAGAGGAGCTGCTCCTCGGTGGTGGATCTCACCCTCCAGGAAGCTGCACTTGGCCATGATGTAAGTCTCTCTGTCTGTCAGCTTGACCGCGGCCTGGCCAGATTTCTTGAGGTGCAGTTTCCCATACCAGGTGTGCATGTGCTTCCACCAGCCGAGGAGCAACTCCGAAGTGTAGCCCAGGCTCTCCGCCTTCTCTCTCCAAGCAGCCTGCTTCCTTTTGGTGTCCCTGTAGAGCCTGTGTTCCTTCCGTCATAGATACTCATTCTCTCTCAGCCACTCCAGCACCTCATCCTCATGTTCCTCCTCGATGGAGTATTGCCTCCTCTCCAGAAGGACGAGGAGCAGCTTCAGCAGAGTAAGCACCAGCAGAAGCACCACCGCCAGAAGCAGCTTCAGCAGAGTAAGCACCAACAGAAACACCACCGCCAGGAGCAGCATCAGCAAAGTAAGCACCAGAAGAAGCACCACCACCAGGAGCAGCATCAGCAGAGTAAGCGCCAGCAGAAGCACCACCACCAGAAGCAGCATCAGTAGAGTAAGCATGAGCAGAAGCACCACCACCAGAAGCAGCATCATCAGCTCCTCCAGAAGCAGAAGCAGCAGAAGCCCCAGCCCCAGAAGAGTGAGCCCATGCTACAGAAGCCCCAGCAGAAGCAGAGTGAGGGCCAGGGGGAGGGAGGGTAGCCCTGTCCCTCTTGCCAGGGCTGGCAGAAGATGGCTGAGGCTTTCTCTTCTTCCCCATGGTTGTGGGGTTGCTGGCTGGCAGGCAGGCTGGCAGCAAGGCTGGCAGGCAGGCAGGCTGGCAGGCAGGCAGGCTGGCAGGCAGGCAGGCAGGCAGGCAGGTTGGCAGGCAGGCAGGCAGCAAGGCTGGCAGGCATGCAGGCTAGCAGGCATGCAGGCAGCAAGGCTGGCAGGCAGGCAGGCGATGTGTCTGGATGCAGGTCTTTCCTCTGAATGTTGACCTGCTTGGGAGCTGCTTCCCTTTATATCCGCGGGGCTGATGCAATGCATCCTCCCCGCATGAGCAGTGAATGCTAGGCATCTGCTAGGCTTCCGCTCGGCTTCCACTCTGCATTCGCTGTATCCGTTCTGTGTCTGCTTTGCTGTGGTCCCCCGGAAGCCTTGCGGATGTGGCATCCGCTCCCATCCACTAAGCTTCTGGGGAGCATCCGCTTTCCATCCGCCCTGCGTCCTCCCCCCGTCCATTCCTTTCCATGTTGTCCGCTCTGGTTATGCAAATTTTTCCCCTTTTGAGAGCGGATAACAACGGATGGAACATTTTTCTCGTCCGCTGTGTCTTTTTTACAAACGTTTTGCATCCGTCGGCCAGTGTGACAGGGCCTTAAATAGTGTACATGTAGAATTGTGGATTCTGACTGTTGCTTTTAAATGTAGCTGAGTAGACAAAATAGATAAGTGCTACTTGCTGAACATTTTATTTTGTCATCATCCTAGCTAAGCTAGTTCTTTGCAGTCCTTAAATGACCGCACTTTTGGTTGTACGTAGATGTTT
Source organism: Laticauda colubrina (assembly GCA_015471245.1). Taxonomy (NCBI): domain Eukaryota; kingdom Metazoa; phylum Chordata; class Lepidosauria; order Squamata; family Elapidae; genus Laticauda; species Laticauda colubrina. The sequence goes on along the minus strand of BLBF01000007.1, from coordinate 37,494,126 downwards.
CAAAGTATAAAGTCACTGTACTAGGCCAATTGGATTTTGGAAATTTTTTTTCAGCAGTCTGTGTTGTGTCTTGGTCTCTGTCCTACTGGGAGGAATGAGAGAAAGACGTGGGAGAGGATGCTCCAAAGTTGGGGCAGAGCTATAAGGCTGAGAAAATTAGACTAGAAGACTGAATTTATCTTCCTGACCACTTCCTTGTTAGCTTAGTTGGTTACGTTTTTGCTGATTTTGCATCCCAGTGGATTTTATTCTTTTCCATTCTATTTTATCCAGAATTTGCAAAATACATATATCTGGAGACACAGTCTGTATTTTTCTTTATGAATGCTCTTTTGTTAGGCAAAAACTATATCCATTTGGTTTAACCAATGATCTCAAATGAAACAAAAAAAAAACCAAGAATGTCTGAATTTTAAATGTAAGATGTTAACAGCCTTAACAGTTGTTAACATTTTCTTAAACAGTTTGCAAGCAAAGCTTTGTGATCATTGTTCTTCTTCATTTACCCCTTTGAAAATGTAACACATTCAGGAAAAAGAAGGTGTGTGAAATAGCATTCTGTCACGTTCTTTGATTCTATATTTTGTCAACTTCAATATAAAATCAAATAAAGCTTGCAAATGAACCTTACATCAATACTGTCAATAGATTAGCATCCCACCGTTGCAACTGAAAGTGTTTAAGGATTTAAATATATTATTTTTTACCCCAAATAAACTTCCACTTGAGACAGGTATCTAACTCTGCTTTGGGTAACTCCTATAACTCGCTGAAATCTTTCTAGCATTTGTGAAAATGTCAAATGTGTTTTCAGTGCCACTAATAAATTGCCCAAAAATGGCTTATGTATGCCTTCCATCACTTTGCTTATCTGGATTAACAATGATGGAAGAGTTGCTGAGAAATAGGGAAGCATAAACACAAGTCTGCATGATGATAGTGATGCTGAGTTAGATTTGAAGGTTTTGATTCATTTGCCTGAAAGCAGAAAGTGTGTGGGCTGAACAAAACTCTTGAGGAAGTTCATTCTACAGCTTGGGAACAGTATAGAAGACTCTCTCCACTGTGTATTCCACAATGGACCTTGGAAAGTAAAGGCATCTTTAAGAATATCTCTAACAATTTTTAATGTCTGGGGAGCATCATGTCATGATAACTATCTTTTACTCAGTCAAGTTCCAGTGTTTCATGAATATGTTCCCAATCCCACAATAGAATTTCCTTTGTTAAATAGCAATAGCACTTAGACTAATATACCATTTCACAGTGCTTTTACAGCCCTCTCTAAGTAGTTAAGAGAGTCAGCATATTGCCCCCAACACTCTGGGTCCTCATTTTACCTACTTTGGAAGGATAGAAGTCTTAGTTCACCTTGAGCCTGGTGAGATTCGAACTGCCAGTTGCAAGCAGCCGGCAGCCTGCAGAAGTAGCTCCAATACTGCATTCTAACCACTGCATCACTGTGGATTTTAATCTTGTGTTTATCCCAAGATTAAACAAAAGAAAACAAAACCACCTTTAACCAGACCATTCAAGATCATGGCAACACAAAAGCACTGGGTATTTTCAAGAAACCTCTTATAATTCTAACTTTTCTTAAGTGAAATCAAGCAATCAAGCAGTGTCGATGTCCTACTTATTAATAATCGTTTCCTTTCCTTGATCTGATCTGGACTTCGCTCAAGCTTTTAATTAATTAAGCCATTTAAAGTCTTTCTAGAACAGCAGTCGCCAACTGGTGGCCCATGAGAAAATTTTGGTGGGCCACAGAAAAATGTCACCTCCAGAGCACCCCCACAAAGCAATTAATCCAGGCTGCGCAGAAACACAAGGCTGTGCTGCCGACATGGCCCGCAGGAACCCTCCCTGCCCGCTTGGTAAACTTGCCTGCTAAAACCCATGTCACACTGCACCAACGGATGGAAAGAGGATGTAAAATGGAGAGAAACAATTGCCATCCATTGGTTAACGCGATGCATCCATTCTGTACTCACTGTGTCCGTTTTTCTTCCTCTCTATCCATCCAGCATCCGTCGACTGAGGTTCCATCCACTCAAAATGTTTTGAGCTGCTCAAAACGTTTTGAGCAGAAAATGTATCCAACGCATCCGTTTTGCATCCGCAACGCATATGGGGAACATCCGTTCTGCATCCATCATCATCAGTTACGCGTCCGCTACATCCGCTAGGCATCCACTGCGCATCCGCGCAACTCAAATCCGCTCCAGCGGAAAGCGGAGACAGGGAGGAAGCGAAACGGACATGGAACAGACGCGCAGCGTTAGTAGCATGGATGGAGAAGGGATGAAAGTGGATGCAGCTCGCATACAAAGCATTTAAAACAGAAAAAACGTTCGCAGAGGGGACCTATCTTGGATGTTAAGGATGTCGAGAGGATGCCTAGAGGATGCAAAAGGACACATAGTGGAAAACCTATATTGCCTATAAAAAGGGGGAGCAACTCACCTGGATCTCACTTTCAGTCCAGCAGCCCTGCTGTGCAGACCTCTGCAGCCTTCATCTGGCTCTTGCTCTTCCACAGCATCCATTGATGTCCACCATGGATCGTAACACACTCCTTTTGGTAGCCACCATCGTTCTGCAACAGTGCGAAGCCATCTACAGGCTCTGTGAACTCTACTACGGGAAGAAAAGGAGGCGGCCAAGAAGCGTCTGGGTCTGAAGATGGATCGGGAGAAGAGCAGAGTACAGACTGTACAACAAGCTGATGGTGGAGCTGAGGAATGAAGACCCTCGTGCATTCCAGAACTTCATGAGGATGCCTCCAGCCATGTTTGATGAAGTTGTGGAGCGGCTGACACCCAGGTTGACGAAGCAGAGCACCAACTTCCGGCCCAGCCTGGACCCTGGGCTCAAAGTGGCACTGACTCAATGCCACCTGGCCTCAGGGACCACCTACAGGAGCATGCAGTACAGCTGGAGGGTGCCACACAACACCATCAGCATTGTGGTCAGAGAAGTGGTGCAGGCCATCATCGGAGAATACCTGGAGGAGCTCCTCCAGTGCCCCTCCACTGAAGAAGGATGGAAGAAAGTTGCAGAGCAGTGGTATCAGAAGTGGAACTTCCCCCACACCATTGGAGCCATAGATGGCAAGCACGTGGCCTACAAAGCTCCACCCAAGTTGGGGTCCACTTATTTCAACTACAAGGGCTTCTTCAGCATCATCATCTTTGCCATGATCGATGCTGACTACAAGTTCATGTACATCGATGCTTCAGGCAACGGGTCAGCTTCAGATGCCTAGGTATACAACGCCAGTCACCTCAAGGAGGGGCTGGAACGCAACCTCATCATGGGCTTCCCAGATCCAGACCCCCTGCCCAACGACACGCAAGATGTGCCCTACTTCATCGTGGGGGATGATGCCTTTTCCCTCAGAACCTACCTCATGAAGCCCTACACTTCCAGATGCCTCACCCGTGAAGAGAGGATCTTCAACTACAGGCTGTCCAGGGCAAGGCAAGTGGTGGAGAATGCCTTTGGCATTCTGGCCAACAGGTTCCAGGTACTTCTCACCACCATGCAGCATCGCCCACAGACCGTGAGGAGGATCGTGGAAGCTTGCTGCATCCTGCACAACATCATGCGCACCCACTACCCAGTGTTGCAGAACAGGCTCGTGGACCTCCAACAAGGCAATGGGGACATGGAGCCTGGGGAATGGAGGCAAGGGCGAAACCTGATAGACACTGAGGATGTGCAAGGCCCCAACACAGCCTCACATGAAGGGAAGAAGCAGCGCAACCTCCTGAGATACTGGTGCAACTCCCCAGCTGGAGCAGTGGAGTGGCAAGACAGGATGATAGATGATTAATGGATGCTTCCTTCAGCCTGTCTCATCCCACGGATGAGATTGGGCCATGTATGTTGGGTGGGCCTACAGTGAACAGGGCATTTAATAAAGAGTTGTGTTTATGTTGACATGTGTGGATGATTGATTACATTATCATTGATAATAAAGGGCCATAGGTGTGGCACCTGGGAGGGTGGACCATACAGTCCCACTATGTTTGCACTGGAGGTTTATCTATCCCACAGCTATTACCCATCCCAAAGGTATCCCTGCCCATCCCACTGCTATCCTTACCCATCCCACAAGCATGCAAAGGCTTAAACCATTTCTAAAAGTTTTCACCAAGACTTTATTGAAAAAAATAAATGAAGCAAGTGTGTGAAGCAAAGATAATCTTTATTAATAACAAGCTGTAAAAGAAAAATGACCCAAGTCAAGTGTCCAAAGCAAAAATAAAGTCAACAGGTAGCCACCCAGTCTATGGCACTCTTCTTGGTCACTCGGAGGTGTGCCCAGTCTCAGGGGTGAAGGGTCCAGTTGCTGAGGAGGTGGCTGCTGCTGGAGTGCTGGTCTGAAGCACCACTGGGGTGCCTGGTCCCGAGAGGGCAACAGGGGACGGTGTGTTGAGGAAGCTCTCAGACAGCTGGCTCAGCCCTGTGATGTTGAGAGCCCCTTCCTCCATGACATGGGGTGTCAGCCCCAGTACCGATGACAGATGTACTGAGGCTGGGCTTGGCTGTGGGGTGGAGGGAGGAGCAGTGTAGTGGGGCTGTCTGGTCTGCAGCTGGGTGAGGACTGGCGTCAGTGGCATCGGCGGCGTGAGTGGCATTGGTGGCGTGGGTGGCATCAGTGGCGTGGGTGGCATCAGTGGCATCAGTGGCACTGGTGGCGTCCGATGTACATGTGCTTGGACTGGGAAGGGCTGCTGCCTGTGCTGCTGGACCTCCTAGTAGCCGTAGCCTTGGTAGGTGAGGGCCTGTGGAAAGCCTTGGAATGGGAGGGACATCACCTGGGGTGGAGGAGCAGACCTGGACTGGGTGGGAGCTGGTGCATCTCGGTCTAGAGGGTTGTGAAGCAGATCGGTGATCCTGTCCTTCACCACCTGGTACTGGGGTTCCGCCATGTCCATGAGGGTCTGGTTCACATAAGTGAGGAAGGGCTTGCGGTTGGAGGATGAGGAGTCAGTGTGTACCAGCTGAGAGAAGAGATCTACGCTGCTCCTGATGGTGTCTCTTATCTCCAGCAGGACAGTGTGGCTCTGTCCCTTCGGTTTGCCTCTCTGCCTTTCTGTGGAGGTGGAGCTGGGGGTGGATGCAGGTTGGGCTGTGGTGGAAGTGCCATCTCCTTTTCCCCACTGCATCAGGGGGTCCTCCACGTGCTCCGCCATCAGGGTGGTACCGCTGTCGGGGGGGTCTCCGTCATGGCACGCTCCACAGATACCTGCCTGGAGACAGGAGCTGACTCTCTGCCAGAAGAGGACTGGCTCTCAGCAGGCTGCAGGAGAGAGAGGGTTGTGAGAGGGGCCGCTTCTCAGTGGCGGATCTCACCCTCCAGGAATCTGCACTTGGCCATCACATAGGTCTCCCGGTTGGTGAGCTTGACCGCGGCCTGGCCAGATTTATTGAGGTGCAGTTTCCCGTACCAGGTGTGCATGTGCTTCCACCAGCCGAGGAGCACCTCCGAAGTGTAGCCCAGGCTCTCTGCCTTCTCTCTCCAAGCAGCCTGCTTCCTTTTGGTGTCCCTATAGAGCCTGTGTCCCTTTCACCATCGATACTTGTTCTCTCTCAGCCACTCCAGCACCTCATCCTCATGTTCCTCTTCTATGTTGTATTGCCTCCTCTCCCGTTCTCACATCTGCCTCTTCCTCCCTTTGGCAGGACCATATGGGCCCTCATCAGAGGGGCTTCCAGGTTGTAGGGGCTGCTCCTCCACACCACCACCAGCAGCAGCACCAGCAACAGTAGCAGCAAAAGCAGGACCAGCAGCAGCGCCAGCAGGACCAGGATCAGCAGCAGCAGAGTAAGCACCAGCAGTGCCAGCAGCACCAGCAGGACCAGCAGGACCAGGAGCACAAGCAGGACCAGGAGCACCAGCAGGACCAGGAGCACCAGCAGAACCAGCAGGATCAGAAGCACCAGCAGGACCAGGAGCACCAGCAGGACCAGGAGCACCAGCAGGACCAGGAGCAGCGCCAGCAGAGTTAGCACCAGCAGAAGCACCAGCACCAGGAGCAGCGCCAGCAGAGTAAGCACCAGCAGAAGCACCAGCACCAGGAGCAGTGCCAGCAGAGTAAGCACCAGCAGCAGCAGCACCGCCAGAAGCAACTTCAGCAGAGTAAGCACCAGTAGAAGCACCACCGCAGAAGCAGCATCAGCAGAGTAAGCACCAGCAGAAGCACCACCACCAGAAGCAGCAGCGTCAGCTCCTCCAGAAGCAGAAGCAGCAGAAGCCCCAGCCCCAGAAGAGCGAGCCCGGGCTGCAGAAGCCCCAGCAGAAGCAGAGTGAGGGCCAGGGGGTGGGAGGGTGGCCCTGTCCCTCTTATCATGGCTGGCAGCAGATGGCTGAGGCTTTCTCTTCTTCCCCATGGTTGTGGGGTTGCTGGCTGGCTGGCTGGCTGGCAGCAAGGCTGGCAGGCAGGCTGGCAGGCAATCTGGAGAGCTGTGTCTGGAAGCAGGTCTTTCCTCTGAATGGTGACCTGCTTGGGAGCCTCTTCCCTTTATATCCGCGGGGCTGATGCAATGCATCCTCCCCGCATGTGCAGTGAACGCTAGGCATCCGCTAGGCATCCGCTAGGCATCTGCTAGGCATCCGCTAGGCATCCGCTAGGCTTCCGCTAGGCATCTGCTTCATCCGCTAGGCTTCCGCTCTGCATCTGCTTCATCTGCTCGGCATCCGCTCTGCATCCGCTGTATCCGTTCCGCGTCCGCTTTGCTGCACTTCCCCGGAAGCCTTGCGGATGTGCCATCCGCTCTCATCTGCTTCCATCCACTAGGCTTCCATGGAGCATCCGCTTTCCATCCGCCCTACGTCCTCCCCCCGTCCATTCCTTTCCTTGTTGTCCGCTCTGGTTATGCAAATTTTTGCCCCTTTTGAGAGCGGATAACAATGGATGGAACATTTTTCTCGCCGCTGTGTCCTTTTTACAAACGTTTTGCATCCGTCAGCCAGTGTGATTGGGCCTTAAATTGCTATTTTTCCTTTTTCCGACCATCATCTGTTCTGCTGTGCCAGGAGATTTTGATTAGCTTGGAAGCAGGAAATTATTGGATTTCTTGCTTTCTGGCTAGTCTTTAGATCTTCAGCTCAGCACAGCTGAACCTCCCTTAGGACTGAAGGTTTGCTTGCAAGCAAATTCAGTGCAGACTCATGGCAAGCAAATTTGAGAGACTGAGCTAGCCAATGGCAGATAGATCACTGAATGATTCTGTGAGCAACTCAATCTGCCTGCTTTGCCTGATTTTTGGTAAAAGTTGCTCTTTTTTATAAAAAAATCAATATTTATGTCAATATTTGTAATATTTACATACAAACTATGCCCAGCCAGTCACATCACCATCAAGCCACACCCACAAATTAGTCCACACCCACAGAACCAGTTAGTGGTCCCTGGGATCTCAAGTTATGAGTTTGGTGGTCCCTGAGTTCCAAAAGGTTGACGACCCCTGTTTTAGAATAAGTGGTAAAGTTAGTCTTTCATGGATTATTTTTTCTATAATCAGTCTTGATCATGGTCTGTTGCTTTGTTTTGGCTTAGACCAGTATAAGCCAATTTTCTTCCTTGGGATTTTTACCTAGCACTATTATCTTATTCAGCATTATTTTATGCCTGGCATAAAGGATTCTTCATTTGTTGAGCATCTGGCATTGAAATCATTGGTTTTATAATGAGCTCATCCCCAAGATACTCTTATTTAATAACCTCATCTAATTGTGAGTATTGACTACTTCAAATATATTTTTAACCAAATTGTGTTAAATAAAACACATTAAATTTTTTAAAATCTTCCTTACTTTTGCCAGATTCTTAAAAAAATATTTTCTTGTTCTGAGGCAATCTGAAATCTGTTTGTTAGGTTTGTGGTATTTAGCTTTACCAAGCTTTTCACTGCTTGAAATTCTGGAAAGTTTTGGGTATATAGCTAATATTTATGGTTTCCTTTGAACAAACTAGAAATAAAACCCTTTACGTTACTCCTTATTTTGAATTTAATTTCTTTGTATGTTTTTCTTTTCTAAATTTATCCAATTTTACTTATTACTAACCATGACCCTTTTATTATTATTCTGCTTTTAATACCTTTTCCTCACATCCAGTAAACAATTTTCTCTTTTCTCTCTCTCTCTCTCTCTTCCTCTTCCTCTCCCTCCCCCTCTTTTGGTCTTTATATGAGAATGTTTAAATCCAATGGCATATCAATGTATTGTAAATACTGATTGGATTGACCTTGCTAACTTTTCCATTTTTTCCTCTGTTAAAGTAATTTTACCATAATTAGTGTTTGCTTGAGTGTGTAAATTATACACAGATAAACCACATTTATACACCATTCAAAAGACATAATAAAGAAGTTAAGGAGAAAAAAGATCAGAATATGTCCTTTCCATCAGCTAACATCCTGATAAACAGGGATTAACCTCAGACAAACAATCAAATAGAAAACAATACTCCAATCCAGGAACTGCCAAGGAAAAAACTATAATCCAACCAATACTGGAGGTAAGCTACTGGATAAAAATAAGGAGTAAATGCTCACTCTCATTGATCCTATTCCTTTGTGGATAATGAAATATTTCAAGCTCAGGAAGTCCTAGGGACTCACAAAATATTTATTAATGTACTCAAATATTAATAGTTATTCCCGATTTTTGTGAATATAGTTATCTAACCAAGTATCAATAGTGTGGATTTGAGTTAATTTCTCTCCAATTCAGGAATCAGATGAAAAATCTCCCAAACAGAAAAAGCAACTGTTAATATATCTGCTCTTTAGATGCTATAACTTGTTATGTCTTTTCCACTGATCAAATAAGACATATAAACTAGGAGTGGGTTTTTCTGCCATTTTCTTTACTAAAACTTCGATAACAAATTCCACTGAGTCTGCAAGAATTACAGCATATAAAGGCAGGCCAAGAAAATGAAGTAACAGTGCAAGACTACAGGTATATCAAATCAATAATATGTACTTCAATTAAAAATATCCTTTAGATACAAGGAATGGTACAGGCTTCCTTTCTTATTTGTTTGTGCTCTTAAACTAGAGCCCTATTAATGTTAATTTGCCTCAAACCAGAAATCTCAAGATCTCCCCCATGAGGAGGGTTTAGGTAATTTTGTATTATATATGGAGATTCTCAGTCATCCAGGTTATGGTTATCCCAAAGGTGCTTTCAAGAGGCAGCTGGACCCTCTGGTTTTTCTTTGAAGACATTTTGCTTCTCCTCCAAGAAGCTTCTTCAGCTCTGATATTATAGTGGTTATCTTCACTACTGACTATTAGGAAGTGTTAAATTCTGGGTGAAGAATGGAGGTAAGGCCAGAGTGATTTCTAACAGCTCTTTAATCAGTATTGTCTGTGAGGCAACTGGAACTCCCTGGCTGACAAAGCTCCTTTTATAGGAAACTGATCAGCCAAACAACCAATCAGGAGAATATATTTTCTCACTCCAACATAGGACCAGACTGAGAACTTCAACTGACAACTATGTACACTACTGTATATACAATACATAACAGGAAGCATTACACAACTGCTTTAGTACTTGTTAGAACTCAACAGACCTAGGTAGCCCCATATCTTATTTGTGAGTTCAAATCCTGATGCAGAGTTGAAGGGACAATGTATAAAAATTAAAAAGAACTAAACTGGTTGTATAGTGTCTCCTAGTGCTCAGTAATGAAGATAACTATCATAATATCTGTATAAAAACTATTTTTGAGGACAGAAACTGCCCAAGTTCAATTGCACACAGAGATAGACAACTTTTGTTCCCCAAGATTCTTGACTGTGTTTGAAGTTTTTTTAAATCTAGTATAAGATTAATTTATATTAAAAAAATACTGCTTAACAAAAATCTTACAGATAATAGAAAAAATTTTTTAGGATTAGTGAAATAAATATATAGACACAGCCACCATCAAAGAATTATAGATGTAAACTTTTCTGAAAAAAAAATATTATTGCAAAGTTGGATACTTTTCATCCATTATACTATCGGTATGTTTTTAGGTATGAAACCTAGTTCAGAGAAATAAACCTTTTCTTATTCATATTATGAGTCAATGGAGACATCTCTGCTGAGGATAAAGGATTCTTGTTTCCACATTCTTCACTTTTACAAGTTTTTGTGGGCTTTGTTTATAAATGGTGCATATATCTATAAAACTTGATTAACAAGAAAGGGTTGTTTACCACTGCAAGAAGTAACAGTATATATCAGAATATATTAAATATGTATTAGTCAAATTCATGTAAATAATGCTATAATGGTTATTTTCCACAATGTTGTGTGTATTTGTACTATACTCTTTTATGCTGCTGCTTTCCTCATATGCCCTTTCCTCATATCCTGCTACTGGTCTATCAGTATACATCTGGGCAGCTATACGAAAACAAGAAGTCTAAACCAAATTGGTCTGATCCAGTAAGGCTTTTCTTAAATTCTTCTCCAACAGCATCTCTTTTTATATTCTTCTTATGTCCATCTCTTAGGTTACTGAATCATGTCTGGATGCAATCTTTTCACTTTTGATGCTGAAATGATATTGAACATCTGGGACAGGGGTCTCAAACTCACGTCATCATGTGACATATTGGGACTTTTTTCCACTACACTAAACTGAGTGTGGGCGTGGCCAGTTTGTGATGCATCCAGCCCATGGGCCAGGAGTTTGACAGCCCTGATCTAGGAAGAACGGGAAGCAAGCTGGTGTGTAAACTATATGGATTTTCTGCATGTAAGATTTCTTCTGAAAGGCTAGAAAATCTCTAGGAAAACACTGAGAAACTCATATTTTGAAACTAATCTTCTGGATTAATCTTGTAAATGTGTAAAATATCAGCTTTATTATTAGCTTTGGCTTTCTTCCTTTTGACCATCTGCTTTATTATGACTACTGTATCATTGGCTAAAGTAACTACTGTGTAGATCAACAAGACTATTATGGATGACCTCCTACTTCAGTATTAGTCGAAGGGAAATTAAGAGAGATTATATTTAGAAAAGTAAGACTGAAATATACAATTGCATTTACACCTCGCATCAGTGATGAGAGTATATATCCAATCATGGTATTTAAGGATATGATCCAAGTAGTATTTGTTTCTTGTAATGGCATATTAGGATACAATGAGGAAAAATTCCTTATCTCTTTCTCTGTCATCTGCAAATGAGCTAGACAAAATAAAATAAGTGGGGTCAGAAAGCTAAATGAGAAAGAACACCATTTGATTTATTTCAGTTACATTAATAAGAATAGCCAAATTTTCCAGGGAATTGAAAAAGAGCAGGAAGGTACAGCAGTTTGAAATTCTACATACAGTAAATAAATTAATTAATTTTGTGAGGGGGGGGGGGAGATGGAAGGCAAATTCCTCCCGATGCTCCTCTTCATATAATTCTGTTACAAGTTTATACCTAATTACCACATTTATATGATCAAATTATTATAGGGTCATTCTTAGGATAAATAAGCTTGTAATAAATTGTGATTTTTCTCACATTTATACTCATTGTGTCAAAGAATCCTTAAGACTTCATCTTAATCTTACTTAAACAAGTAATGTGCCTTGAAGTAAATGAATATACCAGGATAATTCTGCTAAAGCAATTTGAACGAAGCTGAAAATATGTACCACAGGCATGTGACACCTCCCCACAACCAACCAAAGAAATTGGACCACAAATTTCTCTTCCTGACACAGCAGGCTTGTTTCTCCTGTCCCATTCTTAACACTTCTTTAACTTTATTAAAATGGGTGTTGCTGTTGTTTTTTCTGAAGATTGATAGAACTATAATTCCTAAATCTCAGAAACTTGTGTTATTTTCACAACACAAATGTAATTCAGTCAAGGATTGGTTCCTCAGGATCTCAGGGCAAATTGGTTTTGGTTCTGTCTTCAGTGTTTTGCCTTTTCTTGAAGAATATCTTGGCTCCTGAAGTGGGAAGTACTTTAGATTTGGAAAAATTCCACTGCAACACTATAGCTTTTCAAAACGTTATGTTCTATATAGCTTAGCCTTTTTTCTATTTAAAGATTTGAACTCTTGCCTGAGCTTTTCCTCAGATCAGAAATAGTCATTGAGTATAGAGCTGTATTCATATATTCATCAAAGCGAAATATTTTGAATTGTATTTTTTTTAAAAAATGGTGGAGATGAATTTGTCTTGGTCTTTTTAGGAAACCATAGTCTCAATCAATAAGAATATACTAGAGTGGCAAGCTTTTCCAGTATGAGATGACTGAAGGAAACAATTAGTATGGAAAAAAAAATGACAGGTCATCTTTATTTCATAGAGATGAAGAGAACATTATTTAGACCCCCCTGAAATAGTGCCTATTCAAAATATCATTTTAGAACTTCAATAAATAGCCAATAGTACAATGAAAGTTATTCCTGTGAAGGACACCAGTTCCAGCTATTGTTCTTACTTAAAGTCCAAATCATACAATAATCTCCCAGAATATTGGTCCAATACAAAGCTTGATAATTAATTCCAAAATGCAGCTACCAAAGCACTTACTGTCACCATTAAGCATCTGTTCTTAATTAATGATCTTATTAGCTGATGAATGAATTTTAATATTTAGAAATGATAACATACTTTTCTGATAAAACCAAATTCAAAACTACCAATGGATAGGATAATAAGATTCTTCTCTAGCTTTTTCCCCCCTTTACTTGGAGAATGCTTATAATTACAGCAGAAACTATGGGATTGCAAGCATAACAATATTTAGAAAAAACTTTCTGCCACAATAAAAAATTCACAGTTAATTAAATGTTATCAGCTTCTGTAATAAATTTAGGTTCTTTTCCTTTAATAAATAAAACACTTTGCTCATATTTTCTCTTTAGAAATCAAATAAATATGCTTGTTTTTTACTTTGCTCTCCATTTATCCTTTTATCTTGTATTAAAGTTGTTTTAAAGTTCATGTGCCAACACACTAAAATAAAATTCACTTTTTATCACATATTTTAGAGCTCTGTTATCTATTCAGTAACACAGTCTAGAATGAAGGATTAAACCAGACTTTCATCACTGAAGTTTAGCAAAAAAGCAAGCAGAGGTTGTCTTTGATAATGCTGCCACATAGTGGTCCAGAAAAAGAACTGCTGAAAAGCTGATTAAGTATGCTGTATGTGTACCAGGGCTGGGCAACTATGGGTTGGAAAACTATGGCAAGTTTAAGACTTGTGGACTTCAGCTCCCAGAATTCCTCAGCCAATCAACTCTGGAAGTTGAAACTCACAGGTTCCAAAGTTGCCATAGTTGCCCACCCTCTGATATGTACTGTTCTGTATAAAGAATAGTAGACTCCTAATACAGGATTCTGATTGGCTAAAAAACCTGAATTGGGATTGGTTCAAAAGGAACCAATCCACGAAGCTGCTTAAAGGTGGCAAAACTAAATACCTGTCATTGGCTACAAGCCGGCAGGCGAAACCCTATATAAAGCAACTAATAAAGACTTTGTTGTTGGAACCCGGTCTACCTCACGTTTTTCCGGATGGAACATGTACTATGCGGTATTTGTATATGATTGATATTAATTTAATTTCCCCTTCACATCCTAGGTATCCAAATTGAGGGGATCAGGTTACTTCTGTCTGTCCCTGTTCTTGATCTGTTTATGACATCTGGTTATTTATAAAGAAATTAGGCCTAGACAACTTATTTTCTGCACAGTTCGATTAACGTTTGAAATTTGAATGAGGACAGATGTTCACAGCTTGCCAACCCGGGGCCCTAATATTTGAATTCTACACAGATTAATCAGAATTGTATCTCTTTATGCTGAAGAAGTACTGAGGAAAAGTTAACTGAATTAGCTAGTTCTTCATTAATGTGTGTAAGTGAGGTGGTCCCCTTCTGGAAGACTCCCTTCAACCTCACTCTGTTCAAGTTAGTCCAGACAAGAAGCATAACCATGAATATTAACTCTTTGTTTATTGTAAAGTTGCATTTACAAAATCTTGCAAGTCTAAGTGTATTTCTCCACTCTTCTCCTTTGACTCTCCATAAATCTATGAAACATTTCCCACAGCCCCAGGGGTGGGATTCCACTGGTATAACAACCGGTTCGGTGATCTCACACTTCATGCACACACTCCATATTTTAAAAACTTATATAAAATACTTACCTTCTATGGCAGTCCCTGTGAATAAAACAGCTGAGGCATAGCAAACTACTCTGCCTTGCGAATCAGCACAGGAAAGAGCAGGGGTAGGCGGGCCCACGTGCTCATCGCAGCGAACCAGTTCGCTGCCAGCTGATCTTTGGAGCAAAGGGTTCACTCAAACTGATCTGAACTGGTAGAATCCCACCCCTGCATAGGCTCTCTGCTTCTGTGAGCTGAGATAGCTTTTGAGCTATCAGCTCTTCCTTCTGTCTCCCCAGGTCAGTCCCATATACTGTACCATACCGCTTTTCTTCTCTTGTGTTATAATTACATACAACACTGTCCTTTCTCCTGTCTTATTTGTGAAGACTGATGTTGTTTTAATGTTAAGTAAAATACATCTTTTTTTATAGAAAGATGCTGTAATTCTTTGAGAGGAACATTTGGTTCAGGAAAGAGGGAGAATGAAGAAAAATGAAGATAAAAAGCAGAGGTGATGCTTCTGGATTTTGTGCCTGAGATGAAGAAAAATGAAACATTGACTTTGGATTTTGCTGATTAGATAGGTTTAAGGTTATAGAAATGGCTAGTGTGTATTAGCATATAAAAGTAAAAGGTTGAGACTGCATTGATATTAGTATATTGTAAAAAACACTAAAAAGTTGGAAGTCAATGCTTTTCTTTCTTTTTCCCCGTTTACCCTACACATTTTCCCCTTCCCTTTTTCCTCTCCATTTTCCCACTATTTTCATATTCTTTGTATTTTATATCCTAATAAACTTAATAAAAATATAAAGTTAAATAAAGCAGAGGTGAGACCAATTGAATCAGATTAATCACAAGATTGCCCAATAATTTATGTTTTACCACACTTTTTGCAGGATAGAATAACTCATGCTATTCTATGCTGGATGCCAGAAAAGGAAGGCAAGTTTTTGGATCTTGGCTGGAAGTCAGGGAGCAAGAGGAAAGTGAACAAAAACTGAGATTTCTGGAATGTTGCAGGTTTCTAAATGCATTATTTTCATTGATTTATACAGGTTTTTTTTCCTTTCCAATGGGCTATTGATATAATGAGTGGCAAGAAAGCAGGTTGGCTGCAGGCACAAGAGGAATGGATGACAGGGCTAAAAGAAATAAAGAGTGTCGGAAAAGAATAAGTCTATGAGATGAAAGAGTAGAAAGCTGTGAGAAAAAGAAAAAAAGAACTTGCAGAGTATGGGCATAAAAAGAGGAAGAAGCTTATGCTATTTAATAATGTAAATCAAAAAGAGAACTAAACAAAAAATAAATTTGTTGGAAGAGGGATAAGGCTACTCAAGGACAGTTGGCGCTCTGGAATGAGGAAACCCATGTTGTGGCATGTTTTAGATTCCTATCTGGTAGGACATCCAATGTCTAAAAAACAGCTTTATCCAGAAAATAGAGAAACTGTGGTAACACTGTGGACACATAGCATTTGCAGAGCTTGTTTCAGGTTGGATCAGGGGTAGGATTCTAGCAGTTCACACCTATTTTCTAGAACTGGTTGTTAAAGCCCCTGTCACACTGCACCAACAGATGGAAAGAGGATGTAAAACGGAGAGAAACACTTGCCATCTGTTGGTTAACACGATTCATCCATTCTGTACTCACTGCCTCAGTTTTTCATCCTCTCTATCCGTCCAGCATCCGTCGACTGAGGTTCCATCCGCTCAAAAGGTTTTGAGCTGCTCAAAACTTTTTGAGCGGAAAATGTATCCAACGCGTCTGTTCTGCATCCACAAAGCATATGGGGAACATCCATTCTACATCCGTCGTCATCCGTTACACATCTGCTATACCCGCTAGGCATCCGCTGTGCATCCGCGCAACTCAAATCCGCTCCAGCAGAAAACGGACACAGGGAGGAAGCGAAACGGATGTGGAACGGATGCGCAGCATTAGTACCACGGACGGAGAAATGATGAAAGCAGATGCAGCTCGCAAAGAAAGCATTGAAAACTGAAAAAACGTTCGCAGAGGGGACCTATCTAGGATATTTAGGACGTCTGCAGGATGCCTAGAGGATGCAAAAGGACACCTAGTGGAAAACCTATATTGCCTATAAAAAGGGGGAGGAACTCACCTGGATCTCACTTTCAGTCCAGCAGCCCTGCTGTGCAGACCTTTGCAGCCTTCATCTGGCTCTTGCTCTTCCACAGCATTCATTGATGTCCACCATGGATCGTAACACAGTCCTTTTGGTAGCCACCATCGTTCTGCAACAGTGCGAAGCCATCTACAGGCTCTTTCAACTGTTCTACGGGAAGAAAAGGAGGTGGCCAAAAAGTGTCTGGGTCCGAAGATGGATCAGGAGAAGAGCAGAGTACAGACTGTACAACAAGCTGATGGTGGAGCTGAGGAATGAAGACCCTTGTGCATTCCAGAACTTCATGAGGATTCCTCCAGCCATGTTTGACGAAGTTGTGGAGTGGCTGACACCCAGGTTGACCAAGGCAAACACCAATTTACAGCCCAGCCTGGACCCTGGGCTCAAGGTGGCACTGACTCTGCACCACCTGGCCTCAGGGTCCACCTACAGGAGCATGCAGTACGGCTGGAGGGTGCCACACAACACCATCAGCATTGTGGTCAGAGAAGTGGTGCAGGCCATCATCGAAGAATACCTGGAGGAGCTCCTCCAGTGCCTCTCCACTGAAGAAGGATGGAAGAAAGTTGCAGAGCAGTGGTATCAGAGGTGGAACTTCCCCCACACCGTTGAAGCCATAGATGGCAAGCACGTGGCCTGTAAAGCTCCAGCCAAGTCGGGTTTCACTTATTTCAACTACAAGGGCTTCTTCAGCATCATCCTCTTCGCCATGGTCGATGCTGACTACAAATTCATGTACATCGATGCTTCAGGCAACGGGTCAGTTTCAGATGCCCAGGTATACAACGCCAGTGACCTCAAGGAGGGGCTGGAAGGCAACCTCATAATGGGCTTCCCAGATCCAGACCCCCTGCCCAACGATACGCAAGTTGTGTCCTACTTCATCGTGGGGGATGATGCCTTCTCCCTCAGAACCTACCTCCTGAAGACCTACACTTCCAGACTCCTCACCCGTGAAGAGAGGATCTTCAACTACAGGCTGTCCAGGGCAAGGCAGGTGGTGGAGAACGCCTTTGGCATCCTGGCGAACAGGTTCCATGTACTTCTCACCACCATGCAGCATTGCCCAGAGACCGTGAGGAGGATCGTGGAAGCTTTCTGCATCCTGCACAATCTCATGCACACCCGCTACCCAGTCTTGAAGAACAGGCTCATGGACCTCCAACAAGGCAATGGGGACATGGAGCCTGGGGAATGGAGGCAAGGGCGAAACCTGATAGACACTAAGGATGTGCAAGGCCCCAACAGAGCTTCACGTGAAGGGAAGAAGCAGCACAACCTCCTGAGACACTGGTGCAACTCCCCAGCTGGAGCAGTGGAGTGGCAAGACAGGATGATAGATGATTAATGGATGCTTCCTTCAGCCTGTCTCATCACACCGATTTTTTTCTCTCGTGTCGCTACACTTTTCCCAGCCACTGTAGAACACAGGCTCTGGCACATGGGGTGTAATCGTGGAGATCATGTGATGTACAGGGTTGTGGTAGCAGGGTGCAGTTTAATAGGTGTTCCATTGTCTGGGGAGCCTCCCCGCATTCGCATTCTGTGGATCCATCATGGTTGTATCCCCATTTCTGCATCAGGGCTTTGCACCTCATCACACTGATGAGATTGGGCCATGTATGTTGGGTGGGCCTACAATGAACAGGGCATTTAATAAAGAGTTGTGTTTATGTTGACATGTGTGGATGATTGATTACATTATTATTGATAATAAAGGGCCATAGGTGTGGCACATGGGAGGGTGGACCATACAGTCCCCCTATACTTGCACTGGAGGTTTATCTATCCCACAGTTATTACCCATCCCAAAGGTATCCCTGCCCATCCCACAGGTATCCCTGCCCATCCCACAGCTATTACCCATCCCACAGCTATTAACCATCACACAGGTATCCCTGCCCATCCCACTGCTATCCTTACCCATCCCACAAGCATGCAAAGGCTTAAACCATTTCTAAAAGTTTCCACCAAGACTTTATTTGACAAAAATAAATGAAGCAAGTGTGTGAAGCAAAGATAATCTTTATTGATAACAAGTTGTAAAAGAAAAATGACCCAAGTCAAGTGTCCAAAGCAAAAATAAAGTCAACAGGTAGCCATCCAGTCTCTGGCACTCTTCTTGGTCACTCTGAGGGATACCCAGTCTCAGGGGTGAAGGGTCCAGGTGCTGTGGAGGTGGCTGCTGCTGGAGTGCTGGTCTGAGGTGCCACTGGGGTGCCTGGCCTGGAGAGGACAACAGAGGACTGTGTGTTGAGGAAGCTCACAGACAGCTGGCTCAGCCCCGTGATGTTGAGGGCCCCTTCCTCCATGACATGGGGTGTCAGCCCCAGTACCGATGACAGATGTACTGAGGCCGGGCTTAGCTGTGGGATGGAGGACGGAGCAGTGTAGTGGGGTTGTCTGGTCTGCAGCTGGGTGAGGACTGGCATTGGTGGCATCTGTGGCATGGGTGGCATCGCTGTCGTCGGTGGCATCATTGGCGTGGGTGGCATCGGTGGAACCGGTGGCAGCGGTGTCGTCCGATGACTCTGTGCCTGGACTGGGAAGGGCTGCTGCCTATGCTGCTGGACCTCCTGGTAGACGTAGCCCTGGTAAGTGAGGACCTGTGGAATGGGAGGGACATTACCTGGGGTGGAGGAGCAGACCTGGACTGGGTGGGAGCAGGTTCAGCTTGGTCTGGAGGGTTGTGAAGAAGATCGGTGATCCTGTCCTTCACCACCTGGTACTGGGGTTCCAACCTGTTCATGAAGGTCTGGTTGACATAGGTGAGGAAGGGCTTGTGGTTGGAGGATGGGGCGTCAGTGTGTACCAGCTGAGAGAGGAGATGTACGCTGCTCTTATCTCCAGCAGGGCAGTGTGGCTCTGCCCCTCCGGTCTGCCTCTCTGCCTTTCTGTGGAGGTGGAGCTGGGGGTGGATGTGGGTTGGGTTGTGGTGGAAGTGCCGTCTCCTTTCTCCCACTGCATCAGGGGGTCTTCCATGCGCTCCGCCACGGGTAGAACAGATGTCGGGGGGGTCTCCGTCATGGCACGCTCCACAGTTACCTGCCTGGACATAGGAGCTGACTCTTTTCCAGAAGAGGACTGGCTCTCAGCAGGCTGCCTGAGAGAGAGGGTTGTCAGAGGGGCTGCTCCTCGGTGGTGGATCTCACTCTCCAAGAAGCTGCTCTTGGCCATCACATAGGTCTCTCTGTCCATCAGCTTGACTGCGGCCTGGCCAGATTTCTTGAGGTGCAGCTTCCTGTACCATGCATGTGCTTCCACCAGCCGAGGAGCACCTCTGAAGTGTAGCCCAGGCTCTCTGCCTTCTCTCTCCAAGCAGCCTGCTTCCTCTTGGTGTCTCGATAGAGCCTGTGTCCCTTCCGCCAAAGATATTCATTCTCCCTCAGGCACTCCAGCACCTCCTCCTCATGTTCCTCTTCGATTATGTATTGCCTCCTCTCCCGTTCACGAGTCTGCCTCTTCCTCCCTTTGGCAGGGCCATATGGGCCCTTATCAGAAGGGCTTCGAGGTTGTAGGGGCTGCTCCTCCACACCACCACCACCACCAGAAGCAGCAGCAACAGTAACAGCAAAAGCAGTTCCAGCAGGACCAGCAGGGCCACCAGCAGCACCAGCAGCACCAGCACCAGCAGCACCAGCACCAGCAGCACCAGCACCAGCAGCAGCACCAGGAGGACCAGGAGCAGGACTGGGAGCACCAGCAGGACCAGCAGGATCAGGAGCACCAGCAGGACCAGGAGCAGCACCAGCAGAGTAAGCACCAGCAGGACCAGCAGTATGAGGAGCAGCGCCAGCAGAGTAAGCACCAGCAGAAGCACCAGCACCAGGAGCAGTGCCAGCAGAGTAAGCACCAGCAGAAGCACCAACACCAGTAGCAGTGCCAGCAGAGTAAGCACCAGCAGAAGCACCACCACCAGAAGCAGCATCAGCAGAAGCACCACTTCCAGAAGCAGCATCACCAGAAGCCCCAGCACCAGAAGAGCGAGCCCAGGCAGCAGGAGCCCCAGCAGAAGCAGAGTCAGGGCCAGGGGGTGGGAGGGTGGCCCTGTCCCTCTTGCCAGGGCTGGCAGCAGATGGCAGAGGCTTCCGTTTCTTCCCCATGGTTGTTGGGTTGCTGGCTGGCTGGCTGGTTGGCCAGCTGGCAAGCTGTGTCTGGAACCAGGTCTTTCCTCTGAATGGTGACCTGCTTGCGAGCTGCTTCCCTTTATATCCACGGGGCTGACGCAATGCATCCTCCCCACATGCGTAGTGAACGCTAGGCATCTGCTAGGCATCCACTAGGCATCCGCTAGGCTTCCACTGTGCGTCCGCTTCATCCGCTTGGCATCCGCTGTGTATCCACTTCATCCACTCGGCATCCGCTCTGCATCCGCTCTTTCTGTTCCGCGTCCACTTTGCTGTGCTCCCCCAGAAGCCTTGCGGATGTGCCATCCACTCCCATCCACTTCCATCCACTAGGCTTCCGTGGAGCATCCACTTTCCATCCGCCTTATGTCCTCCCCCCGTCCATTCCTTTCCGTGTTGTCCGCTCTGGTTATGCAAATTCGGGGCACTTTTGAGAGCGGATAACAATTGATGGAACCTTTTGCTCGTCTGCTATGTCCTTTTTACAAACATTTTGCATCCGTCGGACAGTGTGACAGGGCCTTAACATTCTAAGCAGTTCGGAGAACCAGTTGTTAGAAGAAATTACTGGCTTAATCCTGTAAGGAAGGCAGGAAGGAAACATTCTGGTGTTGCTTACAGAAACTGCCTCTCCATTAACCCTTATTACATTCTTGGAAGGACTAGACTTCCTGTCTCAGGAACATCTCTGGAGTTTTTTTTCCCTCCTTTGCTGGTACTTTGCTTGGATGGAGTGACCATTTAAAGTTACAATGGCATTGAAAAAAGTGACTTATGACCATTTTTCACACTTACGACTATTGCGGCATCCCCACAGTCATGAGAGACCAGGCGAGGCGATGCATGCCTTGATGTGAGTGATATTGAGTTGGCCACGCCCAGCCAATAACATGACCACCAAGCCACATCCACCCAGTCATATGACCACCAAACCACACCCACCACCTAAGCCATGCCTACCACCTAAGCCACGCCAACAAAACTGGTTGTTTAAAAAAATTTGAATCCCACCCCTGGGTTGGATCCTATGTTTCTGAGAATCTGTCCTTGGGTATTCAAAGACAAGGGAAAGTAATTTTCTTTAATACCTTTTCTTTTTGTATGCCTTAGAAATTTGCCAGAATAGTATGGAAGCAGGAATAGAAAAGGAAGATCAAAGGCATTTGACTGTTTCATGAGCTGCAGCTTACTTCATCAGATGTACAGTGAAGCATTTAGAGTAAAGAAAAAGAGAGATAGTATATATAGAGGGCCTTAAAATAACAAAATGGGTTGCAGCTCACAAAACCTTGTGCTTTATAATACATTTCGTTAGTCGAAAAAAGGTGTTAATATAGCCTCAATTTTTGCTATCATAGAAGAACATGGCTGTCCTCCTATCATGAGGGAAGAAGAGATTCAGCAAGAATTGCCTTCGATGAGGAGAAGCTTCCCTTTGATCAAACATTACACAGAAGGACATTCCAGGCTCTTAACTTGGGATTGTCAAATTCTTGGTCCATGGGCCAGATGCATCATGCACTGGCCACACCCTCGCCCTGTTTAGCAAAGGGGGGAAAAGTTCCAATACATCATGTTATGCCACCATAACGACATGAGGTTGACACCCCTGGTCTAACTCATTAGATGGATTTCTTCTCATTCACTCCTGGTAAGGGTTATTGAATAAATGAATGTAGCCTTCCAACTGTTTTTACATCTAGACTAGTCAGAACATTTAAATCTTTAACAACATTTGTTACTGATGTTGCAGCTGTCATGTTAAATCTATTTCGGGCCTTTTGTAAGGAAATCAGTGCAGCTCATTAGAACGTCATGAATATTCATATGTACCTGTGCATATTATATCACTGTCCACATTTTATTTTTGCTATGAAATACTTAGGTACTTATAAAAATCTATCGTAACAGTATTCAAACTTACAATGTCATAGACTCTAACATTACATACAGAGTATTGGACAGGGTTGCATGCAATTAGAAAGCAAGAACCTAAAGTGAAAAATATGGAAAACATAATGCAGATGTGGGTTTTGAAGACTCAAGTCCCTTTGGCTTTAAGTAGGAAGAGTTTGACTGGAAACAAGGCCTTTCCTGATGTGTTCAACATTGCCTCCAATTAATGGCCTGCTTCTCTAATGAAGTTCAGCTGTCAAACTTATGCCCAGGATTCCTAGCTCATAAAAACTTAAGGTTGGATGTTTATCTTTCACCATGGAATGCCCTAGCAGACACGAGAAATCCCCTCCAATTTGTTTTCAAAGCCCCTCTCTTTATTTCAATTACAGTAATATAAATTTATGCTTTCTTTATTCTGGGAAGAAGTCAAACATTTGGAGCAAATCATTTTTTAAAATCTAAAGGCCCTGTCACACTGCCCAACGGATGCAAAACATTAGTAAAAAGGACACAATGGATGAGAAAAATGAGAAAATGTTCCATCCGTTGTTATCCGCTCTCAAAAGAGGCAAAAATTTGCATAACCAGAGCGGACAACATGGAAAGGAACGGATGCGGGGAGGACGCAGAGCGGATGGAAAGCAGATGCGGAACGGAAGCCTAGCGGATGGAAGCGGATGGGAGCAGATGGCACATCCGCTAGGCTTCCGGGGGGGCGCAGCAAAGCAGATGTGGAACGGATACAGTGGATGCAGAGCGGATGCACAGCGGATGAAGCGCATGCACAACGGAAGCCTAGAGGATGCACAGTGGAAGCCTAACGGATGCTGAGCATTAATTGCGCATGCGGGGAGGATGCATTGCGTAAGCCCCGCGGATATAAAGGGAAGCAGCTCGGAAGCAGGTCACCATTCAGAGGAAAGACTTGCTGCCAGACGGATTGACAGCCTTACTTGCCCTGCCTGCATGCCTGCCTGCAAGCCTTGCTGCAAGCCTTGCTGCCAGCCTTGCTGTCTGCCTGCCTGCCAGCCTTGCTGCCAGCCTGCCTTCCAGCCTTGCTGCCAGCCTGCCTTCCAGCCTCCCTGCAAGCCAGTCTGCCTGCCAGCCTTGGTTCCTGCCTGCCTGCCAGCCTTCCTGCCAGCCTTGGTGCCAGCCTTCCTGCCAGCCTTGGTGCCTGCCTGCCTGCAAGCCTTGGTGCCAGCCATCCTGCCAGCCTTGGTGCCAGCCTTGGTGCCAGCCTTCCGGCCAGCCTTGGTGCATGCCTGCCTGCCAGCCTTCCTGCCAGCCTTGGTGCCTGCCTGCAAGCCTTGGTGCCTGCCTGCCTGCCAGCCTTGGTGCCTGCCTGCCTGCAAGCCTTGGTGCCTGCCTGCCTGCCTGAAAGCCTTGGTGCCAGCCTGCCTTCCAGCCTCCCTGCAAGCCAGTCTGCCTGCCAGCCTTGGTTCCTGCCTGCCTGCCAGCCTTGGTGCATGCCTGCCTGCCAGCCTTGGTGCCAGCCTTCCTGCCAGCCTTGGTGCCAGCTTTCCTGCCAGCCTTGGTGCCAGCCTTCCGGCCAGCCTTGGTGCATGCCTGCCTGCCAGCCTTCCTGCCAGCCTTGGTGCCTGCCTGCCAGCCTTGGTTCCTGCCTGCCTGCAAGCCTTGGTGCCTGCCTGCCAGCCTTGGTGCCTGCCTGCCTGCCAGCCTTGGTGCCTGCCTGCCTGCCTGAAAGCCTTGGTGCCAGCCTTCCTGCCAGCCTTGGTTCCTGCCAGCCTCCCTGCCAGCCAGCAACCCCACAACCATGGGGAAGAACAGAAAGCCTCAGCCATCTGCTGCCAGCCCTGGCAAGAGGGACAGGGCTACCATCCCACCCCCTGGCCCTCACTCTGCTTCTGCTGGGGCTTCTGTAGCACGGGCTCGCTCTTCTGGGGCTGGAACCTCTGCTGCTTCTGCTTCTGGAGGAGCTGCTTCTGGCGGTGGTGCTTCTGCTGGTGCTAACTCTGCTGATGCTGCACCCCAAAGGCGCTTCAGACAAGCACTCCAGCACCAGCCACCTCCACAGCACCTGGACCCTTCACCCCAGAGACTGAGCGACCAAGAGGAGTGCCAGAGACTGGCTGGCTGGCTACCTGTGGACTTTATTTGGTCACTTGACTTGGGTCATTTTTCTTTTATAGCTTGTTGTTAATAAAGTCTATCTTTGATTCACACACTTGCCTCATTTCTCTTTTTTAATATAGTCTTGGTGGAAACTTTTAGAAATGGTTTAAGCCTTTGCATGTTCGTGGGATGGGTAAGAATAGCAGTGGGGTGGGCAGGGATACCTTTGGAATGGGTAATAACTGTGGGATAGATAAACCTCCAGTGCAAGCATAGTGGGACTGTATGGTCCACCCTCCCAGGTGCCACACCTATGGCCCTTTATTATCAATAACAATCTAATCATTGATTCACACATTTCAACATAAACACAACTCTTTATTAAATGCCCTGTTCATTGTAGGGCCACCCAACATACATGGCCCAATCTCATCAGTGTGATGAGACAGGCTGAAGGAAGCATCCATTAATCATCTATCATCCTGTCTTGCCACTCCACTGCTCCAGCTGGGGAGTTGCACCAGTGTTTCAGGAGGTTGCGCTGCTTCTTCCCTTCACATGAGGCTCTGTTGGGGCCTTGCACATCCTCAGTGTCTATCAGGTTTCGCCCTTGCCTCCATTCCCCAGGCTCCATGTCCCCATTGCCTTGTTAGAGGTCCATGAGTCTGTTCTGCAACACTGGGTAGCGAGTGCGCATGAGATTGTGTAGGATGCAGCAAGCTTCCACGATGTTCCTCACGGTCTCTGGGCTGCATGGTGGTGAGAAGTACCAGGGACCTGTTGGCCAGGATGCCAAAGGCATTCTCCACCACCCGCCGTGGCCTGGACAGCCTATAGTTGAAAATCCTCTCTTCACAGGTGAGGAGTCTAGAGGTGTAGGGCTTCATGAGGTAGGTTCTGAGGGAGAGGGCGTCATCCCCCACGATGAAGTAGGGCACATCTTGAGTGTTGTTGGGCAGTGGGTCTGGATCTGGGAAGCCCATGATGAGGTTGCATTCCAGCCCCTCCTTGAGGTCACTGGAGTTGTATACCTGGGCATCTGAAGCTGAGCCGTTGCCTGAAGCATCGATGTACATGAACTTGTAGTCAGCATCGACCATGGTGAAGAGGATGATGCTGAAGAAGCCCTTGTAGTTGAAATCAGTGGACCCCGACTTAGGTGGCGCTTTGCAGGCCACGTGCTTGCCATCGATGGCTCCAACGGTGTGGGGGAAGTTCTACCTCTGATACCACTGCTCTGCAACTTTCTTCCATCCTTCTTCAGTGGTGGGGAACTGGAGGAGCTCCTCCAGGTATTCTTCGATGATGGCCTGCACCACTTCTCTGACCACAATGCTGATAGTGTTGTGTGGCACCCTCCAGCCGTACTGCATGCTCCTGTAGGTGGTCCCTGAGGCTAGGTGGTGCAGAGTGAGTGCCACCTTGAGCCCAGGTTCCAGGCTGGGCTGGAAGTTGGTGTTTGCCTTGGTCAACCTGGGTGTCAGCCGCTGCACAACTACGTCAAACATGGCTGGAGGCATCCTCATGAAGTTTTGGAATGCACGAGTGTCTTAATTCCTGAGCTCCACCATCAGCTTGTTGTGCAGTCCGTACTCTGCTCTTCTCCCAATCCGTCTTCGGACCCAGACGCTTCTTGGCCGCCTCCTTTTCTTCCCGTAGTAGAGTTCACAGAGCCTGTAGATGGCTTCGCACTGTTGCAGAACGATGGTGGCTGCCAAAAGGACTTTGTTACGATCCATGGTGGACATGACTGGATGCTGTGGAAGAGGAAGAGTCAGATGAAGGCTGCAGAGGTCTGCACAGCAGGGCTGCTGGTCTAAAAGTGAGATCCCCCTTTTTATAGGCAGTATAGGTTTTCCCCTATGTGTCCCTTTGCATCCTCTAGGCATCCTCTAGACATCCTTAATATCCAAGATAGGTCCCCTCTGAGGACGTTTTTTCCATTTTAAATGCTTTCTTTCCGAGCTGCATCCGCTTTCATCCGTTCTGCATCCGTTCTGCGTCCGTTCCGCATCCGTTCCGCTTCCTCCCTGCGTCCCTTTACCGCTGGTGTGGATCGAGTTGCGCGATGCATAGCAGATGCCTAGCAGATATAGCAGATGCGTAACGGATGCAGAATGGATGCCTAGCGGATGCCTAGCTGATGCAGAACGGACGAATTGGATACATTTTCCGCACAAAAGTTTTGAGCAGCTCAAAACCCTCTGAGCGGATGAAACATCAATAGATGGATGCTGGAGGGATAAAGAGGAAGCAAAACATATGCAGTGAGTACAAAACGGAAGCATCACGTTAACCAACGGATGGCAAGTGTTTTTCTCCATTTTACATCCTCTTTCCATCCGTTGGTGCAGTGTGACAGGGGCTTAAAATGGTGTGTGTGTGTGTGTGTGTGTGTGTGTGTGTGTTCTTTATCCCCTGTAAAGTATTTATAGCATTATCTGATCTCATGAAGTCTCCCTCGCATCACCTGCTGATGCTTTTTATGCTATGACAAGATCAGTAAATATTTCCAAAAGCAAGAGCAGAGGAATAAAAGGAAGAAAAAGAGTTGACATTTTCCTGGCTCGGTACATTCTTTTTCCACATCTCGGATAAATGACTGTTGTGCTCTGAGATTTCCTCTCGAATTATGTCAACCTCCCAGTGAAGTTAAATTTATATTTTTAACATTAATGCATACTTTTTTGGAATATGCCCGATTGAATGCAGTTCCCTATTCACATGACAAACTTGATCAACAATCCGAGTGCTGGGTGAACAGAACAACCCAGTCAAGTAAATCCAAAAAGTTAATCCAAAAGGAGTTGGCTTTAATTCAAAGGAACCCAGAACTGCCCATTGATTCAGGTGAATGAGGCTGAAAGAATTAAGAACATTTGCAAAAGAAATGAAATTTTAGATTCCCTTGTAAAAAATGAAACTTCTATGGAAACTCTTATGATTTTATTTTGTGGTGACATTTCTACAACCACAAAGGGGAGTGTCAAGGCCTAGATAGAGCTAGATTGAGCAAGGCCATCCAAACTCTAGTATACCATATACCCACAATCAGACCCCCCAGTTAGTTTTTACTACAACACACACACACACACACACACACACACACACACCAGTTGGAGCACATATGCAGATCCTCAAGAATAATGTTATGGATTACCAGGGGTATTGTGTCAAAATGCAAAGTTGGTCCCAGGGTGTAACTACCAGTTCGGTGATTTTACTTTTTTGCACAGAACCAGTTCTGTGTCTGCTGCTCTTCACAGCTACTGGTTATACAGAGCTGGATAGAACCGGTAGAATCCAACCCCTGGTTGGTTCCTACAAGTAATGATAGTGGTTCCCTTTTCAACAAATGTTATTGCATATGATCTGGTCTTTATTTATCCATGTATTATTTGAACTAAGAGGAAACAAGAGGAGGGACAAAAATGAATTCTGCACACTTCTGAATTTGCCAAAAAAAAAAAAAAGATATCACAAAGTTGAAAATGATACTTAACTTTCCACTAATTAAAAACATCTGAAAATGTTACTGCCAAGAGACCCAGTTGCAAAATTATTTAGAGATATGGACTGCATATTGATGTTTTATTTCTTATATAATCTCCATTCTTAAATAAACTGATTTAAAAGTTTAATAATTCAATGGTGCGACAAGACCTGAATGCTTACATCTAAGTCTGCATTTGTTTAGTACATGATAAATTTATAATTTTAGGGAGCTGAGATCTATTTTTTCCTCTTATTATTTTGTTCATGCCCAATAAATAAATAAAGCCAGGTGGTTGGAATGTCTTCTAAAATAGCTGTGCGTGACTGATTAGGTCATCAGTGATTGTGTATGTTGATGCACAGAGATGAGCTAATTGCCCCAGAGAGTCGCTGAATCATATTTGTCCAAGGCTCACATCAGAAAGACAAGAGTCTTGACATTTATTTATGGGACATTGGGTAAACTCACACATTTTGGTGTGAATTCTGTAGCAGTCATTTCCCCCAATGGCTAATATGCTGAATCTAAAACAATTATGACATCTTAAAGAAAAAAACGTGTTAATGTCTAAGGTGAAACAATATTCTTTATAGTGTAGTGTTTGCTGTATAGATTTCCAAAGCTACTTTTGTGGAGACTGTGGAAAGTGATTTGCAGTCATCCATCAATTTATAACTATATAGATGTATTATGAGTGGTAAAAAATGAAGATAAGTTTCATTTGAATATAGGACCCAAAGGACACATTGCAAATGATGCAGAGGTGACAAATATAATAAAGAATCCATTATCTGCAAGTTTGGAGAGATATCATCAATAAGATATTTCAAAGAACATCTACTTGATTGACATTTACAAATAATCCTTCACATATGACCAGGGCAGAGCCTAGCATTTGTGGCAATTGTTAAGTGAAACACTGTGGTCATTAAACCATGGTGGCACAGTGGTTAGAATGCAGTATTGCAGGCTAACTCTGTGAAGATTGCCAGGAGTTCAATTCCCTCAATCCTGATCCGCTCAAGATTAACTCAGCCTTCCATCCTTCCAAAGTCATTAAAATGAGGACTCAAATTGTTGGGGGCAATATGCTGACTCTGTAAACTACTTAGAGAAGGCTGTAAATAACTGTGAAGCACTATATAAGTCTAAGTACTATTGCTATTAGATGAGTCCCTGGTCATTAAGAAAATAATATGATTGTTAAGTGAACCAATGGTTCACTACGAAGTGCCATTTTTCAATAAAACCCTAGTAAAGTGTGGTAATGTAACTGCAGGATACTGCAAAATGATCATAAATTTGGAGCCCGAAATTTATTCATTCAGTCGCGGAATGGGCCCAACTAGCAGAACTTCGAATCCAGGTCATAAGTCCTCTTTTTTGGAGGGGGGGGGTGTTAGTTGTCACTTTGAATGGTTGTTAAACAACTGGTTGTAAATCAATTAAATGTATTAATGTTTAAATGTGGTCAAAAGTACTTCAGAAGTCAGCATTGTGTAAGATTCTTGCAGTGGGTAGACAGTTCAAATGTTCAAAGCCATAAAGCTGGGAAGATATAAAAATAGTTACCATATAGAACAGGGTTGGTTTATTTCCTAATATTTCTTTTTGTCTCCCCTGCCCTCACAGGATGAGGCTTGCTCTCTTTCATGAGACCTGGGAGGTGTTCCTTTTTTATGACACTAAATTACCCTACTAGCTTTTTTAAATCTTAAATTTTAAATCTTAAAAAGGTAAAATTTAAAAAGATAAGTAATTTTAAAATAGGACACTACATGAAATTAAAGATTTTAGTAAAAGGAAAAAATATACAAGTATTATTAACAACTATTTAACAGTTAACCAATTAACTTATAAATGATACAAAACATTATAACATTAAAATATTGTAAAGCACTTTTGAAGAATGGAATCTGAAGTTAGTATCAACAATAAGAATGAGGTGGAAAAGGGTGTCTCACTGGACATACAAAAGAAATGAGTTGATGTTTCAAAAATCAAATGGGATAAATAGATTATTGATTATAAACTAAGAGGTAATAAAGAGATACAAAAATTGTTTACCCTTGTGATAAAAGTTGGAAGTCACTTCTTTATATTTTTGTCTCTTTCTTAAACCATTTATTTATTTATTTCCATTATTTTTCTCCTTTACACCTATCACTCTTTCTGTTCTTTCATTTAATTTGTATTAGATATTACTGCTGTAATTAATTAAAATCTTTAATAGAATTATCCCAAAAATACTCTTTCAATACTGCACATCCCTTTGTATAAGTCCCATCTTGCAGAGTAATCAAGGAAAGTCCATTACAAAAAAAACCCTCATATTTCTCAAAAACTGACTGAGGAGCAATTAAAAAGGCTAAATGCAGAAATGCCCCTTATCTTTTTCTTCCTACTTTTCCTTTTTGCTTCATTTCCATATGGGTTAGTTCTCTTTTATTCCCTTCCTATTTCGGAAGCTTCCCCTTTTTTGCAATTGAAGTGAGGAACTTCATTCTGTAAATGAAATATTTAAAATTTGACGATTTGTTCTGTAAATGGTGTAATTTTTTTTAACAAGCAGTTGATTTTAATTATTTCTAGAGGTTTGTCCTGATGAGACCTTTTTTTAGAAAGTGACTCCTGACATACACATACATATACAGATATATATATACACATAAACATTTATATACATATACACATACTGTACCATACGCATATAATATGCAAGGACATAGTTATTGAGGAGGAAGGAATTTCTATGTCTGTTAAATTGGAGTCAGCAAACTTGGCTTGCAAGGTGGAAAACCAAGATCATGTTAGCTTTTTGTCTGTGTTCATATATATATTCTGTCTTGTTGTGGAAAGGTAATCTTTTTTTTAGGTAAATGCATGGCTAAGCTATATTATAGGGAACCAAAAACAGTAAAAAAAGGTTGGATATAGGGAGCTCTTTATTACAAAGGACAGAGCTTCATCTCAGAAAATTCACTTTTGCCCTGCATTTTGGTTGTTTGACTTTCACTGAATAAATGGTATCACTTAATTCACTATCTTTCGCATTCATGTAAACAATATGGAAACTGAATTGCCAGATCTGCCCTTTTTTATTTTTCTTTATTTTTTCCAAGAAAATAACCTCACTGTAGTGATAATGTATTTTCTTGTCTTTTTGCTCCAACCGTTTAAAAAATATAATTGTTTAGAGTTGGTATGGCAGGTTAAAAGATTAAAGCCACCAAAAGGGGCATAATTGTTATGACAAATAGCACAGATACATAGAACAATAACAGCCAATGTAAACATGATGACTGTTCTGTTCTGAGAATAAAGGAACGTGAGATCGGTGTTCCAACAACTCTTCATTAAAACAGCTCAGTGACTTGTAGCAGAACATCTGCCGAAGCCGCGGCAGCCCTTTTTATAGCGGCTGCAGGCGGCTTGCAGCCAATGACAGTTCTTTGAGAATTCCTACTGTCAGGCGGGCCAATTGTAATGGTGCTTTATTGACCAATCCTAGTGTGGCCTGCTCGGCCAATCAGATTTAGTTATTTGGAGTCTTCTAATTTCTATACACAACACCCCTCCCCTCTTGGTTTCGTCCAACGTGCATAATGTAGTCACACAGGTAGGTGGGGCTTTTGCGGGTCCTACTTGACCTGTGCAGCTCAGTCTCAGCGTGGTCTTCCATCAGTTCGGTCAGGATCGCCTTTTCTCTGCGTCTTCTCCATGAAACCTCCTGGAAGGGTGAGTCAGCCTTGCTGCTCCCGCCTGGGTCTCTCGGGCTGGTTGAGTTGGCTCTGCCGCTCCCTCCTGGTTTCTCTGGGTTGGTCGAACTGGCCTGGCTGTCTCCTTCTAGGAAGGCCTCGCCTTGCTTCCCTGCTACCAGTTCTCTTCTCCGGAGGTCGTCTATGGGTAAGTGCTCTTTTTGTCTTACCGGGGGTTCTAATTCAGGTTTGTGTTGTGTTTTTGTCGTGTTATTGGTGGTTCATTTCTCCCTTTTTTATTATTTTGTGTTCTCCCCCCCCCTCCTTGTTTTTGTATTATTTGTTGGAAGTGGTATTTTTGGCGGTGCTTCAGAGCTAGGTAGGTTAGTATTGCATTCCAATGTCCTAGAGCGAAGCTGGTTGATGTGCCGCTTCCATGTTCTGCCATCGTTTAGTGTAAGCCGGTATGACTGGGACCCTGTGATTTGAGTAACTATGGCTGGAAGCCATAATGGGTCCCCGGTAAGATTTTTGGCATAGACCAAGTCTCCAATGGCAAAGAAGCGATATTTACTTGAGGAGTCAGGGTTTTTTTCATAGGTATAGGTGGGGTGTAGTCTATCTAGGTAGGAACGCAATTTTCTACCCATGAGGAGTTCTGCTGGGCTTTTGTTAGTGGTTGTGCTAGGGGTGATATGCTGAATTATTAGCAGTTTGTTTGGTCTATCTTGGATGTCCCCTGTGTACAGTTTGTCTAGGGCTTCTTTAGTATAATGAACCAAGTGTTCAGCTCGTCCATTTGAAGCCGGGTGAGCCGGCGCTGTTTGAGAATGTCGGATGCCTTGTGCACCTAGGTATTGTTCGAAAGCTAAAGCAGTAAACTGGGGGGCATTGTCAGATACTACTACATGTGGCAGTCCATGTGAAGCAAAAAGTTTGTTCAATTGTTTTATGACTGCTTCAGTAGTTGTGGACGCCATAAGAATAACCTCTAGCCAGTTTGAATTAGTGTCAACAATTATCAAATATGTGTTCCCTTTTGTTGGCCCAGCAAAATCAATATAGAATCTCGACCAAGGGCCTCTGGGAGTTTCCCATTCCAGGACTGGTGCAAGAGGGGGGGTAGGCCTTGATTTCTGGCAGTCATAGCATGTTGCCACCCATTTTTCAATGTCTTTGTCCAGCCCTGGCCACCAGACATAACTCCTGGCCAGGTCTTTCATTTTTACTATACCTGGGTATCCCTCGTGCAACATGTACAACACTTCCCTCTACAATTTTGTGGGAATTACCACCCTGTCTCCCCACAGTATACAACCCTTTTCAAGGGACAGTTCAGTCTGCCGGATGCGAAAAGGTTTAAAAGTCACTCCTTTATCCTCATCTGGCCAGCCCTTACCTACCCAATGCAGGATTCGAGCTGTCAGCGGGTCTTTCGCGATAGCTTTAGTGATGTCTGCTACAGTTAATGGCAGATTCGGCCATGTCTCGATCTGAAGAGTGGGGATGGTGGGAGTTGGGTCACTTTCCTTGTCGGGCAGCAGGGAATGGCTTAAGGCATCCGCATGGATGATGGTTTTTCCTGGGCGATGGATGAGTGTGTAATTGTATGAAGTGAGGAATTCTGACCATCTCGTCATTCTTGGTGATAGGATGTTCGGAGTTGATTTGTTCCCTGCCAGAATTCCTAGCAGGGGTTTGTGGTCTGTGATAATAGAAAATGTCCTACCATATAGGTATTCGTGGAATCTTTTGACGCCTGCTATGATGGCGAGGGCTTCTCGGTCAAGTTGGCTGTAATTCCTCTCAGATTTGACAGTGTTTTGGAATAGAAGGCGATTGATGCTTCTCTGCCATCTGGTAGCTTGTGGCTCAGTATGGCACCGATTCCAAAAGGCGATGCATCACAGGTGACCGTCTGTGGCAGGGTGTTGCTGTATTGTATTAAAATGGTTTTGGATGTTAATAAGTCCTTAATGTTTTGGAATGCTGCTTGTTCTCGGTGGCCCCAATTCCAGACAGTTTTTTTATCTAATAGCCGATGTAATGGCTCTGCTTCGGTTGCCTTTTGGGGCAGGAAGACATTGTAGAAATTAATGAGACCTAAGAATGCTTGTAAGTCTGTTTTGTTCTTAGGTCTGGGTGCGTCTTTAATTGCTTTTCTTTTCTTTTCAGTGGGGTGTATCCCTTGCTCATCTATAAGGAAGCCTAAGAATTTGACTTGATTGGTGGCTAGTTTACATTTTTCTCTTTTGACTTTAAGCCCTGCTTCCCTGAATCTTTGCAAGACTTCTCTCAGTCTATCTTCTAATTGGTGTTTGTTTTTTGCTGATACTAATACATCATCAAAATAGGGAACGACCCCTTTTATGCCATTTAGAAGGCACTCCATTAGGCTTTGGAAAATGCCTGGGGCAACGCTCATGCCAAATTGAAGTCTGTTACATTTGAATACCCCTCTGTGCATGACTATAGTCTGTGCTTCTGCAGTTTCGGGGTCAACCGGCAGCTGTTGATATGCTTGCATGAGATCAAGTATCACGAAACATTTTCCTCCCTTTAATGAATGCAACAGGTGTTGAACTACTGGAACAGGGTATGCACTTTGCTGGAGTGCATGATTGAGGGTGGCCTTATAGTCACCACAGATGCGCACTGACCCATCTGGTTTGACAGGAGTCAGGATGGGAGTTTCCCACCAGGCATGGTCAATTGGCTCTAACGCCCCTTGTGCAATGAGTTTGTTAAGCTGCTCATCTATTTTCAGCTTTAAGGCAAAGGAAACGTGTCTGGCTTTGAGCCTGATGGGAGCTATCTTAGGGTCTAGGCTGAATGTTATTGGGGTCCCCTTGTACTTGCCTAGGATCCTGTCAAATATGTCCTGGAACTCTTTCAACAGGCTCTCCTCCCAATCAGTCTCGGAGACGCTGTTGATTCTGGTCACTCCAATTCCCAGGGGCGCGAACCATTCAATTCCCAGTAGGCTAGGGCGATCATGGTCAACGATTGTCAGAGGAAGTACTTCAGTGTGGTTTTTGAATTCTATTAGAAAGTGTCCAAGGCCCACTACCGGGATTCGGTTTCCCTGGTAATCTTTGAGTATTAGGCTTTGCTGTCCCAGTTCTCTGCTTGATGTCTGGTATCAGATTTTTGACAGTGTTCCATTATACCATTGACAGGTATGATCCGGAGTCTACTTCCATCTCACAGGGCTTTCCTTTGATTTTTATGTTTATTCGGACCTTTTTTGCATTTGCTGCCCTGGCATTTCCTATGATTATTGTTTGATGTGTTTCTTCCCTGTCATTCTTTCACTGGTTTCTGTTCTCTCGGCTCCATCAGCTTCTGGCTTGTCTATCTCTGTTTCTGGGGGGGGGGGGCTGCCACATCTTTTTGGACTATAGCTCTTTTTGTTCTGGCAGACCCTTGCAATGTGCCCCCGTTTCTCACAAAATCTGCAAATGGCATCCAGGAATCTGCATTCGGATCATGAGTGGTCCCCCCCGCATCCAGCACACTGGAATTCTTGCCTCCTTCCTCTTTTTTCCCGCCATTTTCTTTCTGACTGAAGCCTATGTATGTCTTCATTATCATCATCAGTGTCGCTCGGGGAGCCGAGGTCTTCATGGTGGGCAGTCACGGTGGGTTGTTTTTGGTTTCCTTCCACCTTCTTTTCTCAGGTTTGGTTCTGTGGTTCTGGATTTGTTGAGTTCATTTGGTGCATGGTGGCTGCGGATTTCTTGGCTGCTTCAGTGGCGGTGGCTTCTGCGATACCTCAGCCACTGTGATATTCGGTCTGTTTAGTAGTTTGCTTTGGAGTGTAGCATCCTTCAATCTGAGGACCATGCGGTCTCCCATGGCTTCGTCCATGTTGAGAAATTCGCAGGCTCCTGCGATATTTCTTAGGGCTGCTATAAAATCTCCGACACTCTCGTGTTCTCATTTGTCTCGCTTAAAGAATTCATGCCTTTTAATAAGATTGGAGACCACAGGTGCGTAATGGCTCGTAGCACTTGGTTTAATTCTGGCCATGCCATTTGTTTTACAACCCGCGGTTTGGCTAACGCCTTGGCCATTTTGAAAACGGCAGGGCCACAGTGCATGAGGAATACAGCTCTCTTCCTCTGGTCGGTTATTTCTTGTAGCTCATTGTTTTCTAAGAACATCATAAAGCAGTCCATATATGACTCCCAATCTTCTTCGGCTGGGTTGAATGGTTGGCGCATTGGTACCGGCCATTTTGGTTGCTCGGTTTTTGTTGCCGCATGCTTCAGTCTCGCTCTTCTAAGACGATCCCACCTTTGTCGCCAGTGTTCTGTTCTGAGAATAAAGATACGTGAGACTGGTGTTCCAACAACAGCTCTTTATTCAAACAACTCAGTGACTTGTAGCGGAACATTTGCTGAAGCCGTGGCAGCCCTTTTTATTGCGGCTGCTCATGGCTTGCGGCCAGTGACATTTCTTTGAGAATTCCTACCATCAGGCGGGCCAATTGTAATGGTGCTTTATTGACCAATCCTAGTGCGGCCTGCTCGGCCAATCAGATTTAGTTATTTGGAATCTTCTAATTTCTATACATAACAATGACCATGTGTGAAACTATATGGGCACAGAGATAAAATGTAGACCTTTAAAACTTTGATAAAGATTAATATCAGTGTTCTCGTAATTTTACCTGGTTATTGATTACACATTTTTCTTATTGTGATATTAAGCATGATAAGAAAGGAAGTCAACAGACATAACATTTGAAACCAAATATCAACTACCTATTTTATCCAAAAGCAAATTCTGAATGGTAAGAATGCATGATGGATGTCTTGGCAGAGTACATTTTTGAAAAGATGGAAAATCTTCCATCATAGACACATAGACAGCCAAAATTTTGATGAAATCAAATACTTAAGTCTGTGCAGTCCCCTAAAACACAGTTATTTTGTTATGTTTCCTGTAATTAAATTGACATACAGTACATGAAACTCAAGGAAGGGAAATAAGGTTTTGCTGGAAAATATTTAGCAATTCGTTAATAGTTTTTATCTGCCAACACACAATTGTCAGATTAAATTAAGTCAAACAGGGGCCTGCCTCATTACTAAAAATCTGTTAGCTCTCCATGAGTATATGGTAAATTACAAATATTTTTGTTCATCTACAGTTCTCCACACTCTTTTTTTCAATGTCTTATTGTTTATTTTGAAAATAATTTTCTTTGAAATGCTAAACTGGTAATTTTTAACAGTGCTATGATGATTAAGCAATGCACTACTTAGAGCAGAACTAATTTGCCAGATTTCCTTGCAGCAGCTACTTCACAAATCAAAATGAAGCATACTTCACATGATGTCAAATGCAAGTAGAATCACAATTGGAAGATATAAAACATACAGAAACTTTACAAGCTAAACAAAAATATATGATGTGTTGCAACTAAAGCTAAGATTCTAATCCTAAACACATTGGGGCATATGTTATATTTTCTTCTGCTTAAAGAACAGGGGGAATTTTAAAAGATGTTATCAAGATGCAATGATAAGCAGCATTAAGTTACACATAATATTTAAACATCAACTTGGAAAATATGTTCAAAAGCGCTCAGTGATGGATCAAGAGTGCCACTCAAGGGAATCTCTTCCAACAGAATATCAGAATAAAAAAGTGTTCTGTCTGGAAAGAAGCGCGTGAGACTGGGTTCCAAACAACAACTCTTTATTTCAAACCTCTAGGTAAAGAAACGGAACATAGCCCAAGCCGCGGCAGCCCTTTATATAACGGCCAGCCTGCCGGCTTGTGGCCAATGACAGTTATTTAATTCTTCCCATCGTTTAGTGGCTTCCCGGATTGGTTCCTCGTGAACCAATCCGTAAGTGGCCTTTTCGGCCAATCAGAATGAAGTACTTGGAACCTATCAAGTTCCATACAGAACACCCCTCCCCTTTTTGTTCAGTCCAACATGGGTGACGTAGTTGCGCAGGTAGGTGGGGCTTTTCCTAGTTCTAGTTGACCTGTGTGGCTCAGTCTTGTTTTGATCTTCAAGGTAGAGTCTTTCAGGCCGAGGACTATGCGGTCTCTCATAGCCTCATTCATGTTTTGAAACTCACATGCTCTTCCAATGTGTCTCAAGGCTGCCACAAAGTCTGCTATGGTTTCATCCTCCTTCTGGTCCCTTTTGTAAAATTCGTGCTTTTTTATTAGATTGGAGACCACCGGTGCGTAGTGTGTTCGGAGCATCATGTTCAGGTCAGACCAGGTCATCTGCTTGACATCTCTGGGTTTCGCCAGCACCTTTGCCATTTTGAATACAGCCAGTCCACAGTGTGTAAGGAAGACAGCCCTCTTCCTTTGATCTGAGATTTCTTCCATTTCGTTGCTTTCTAAGGACATAAGAAAGCGATCGATATACGATTCCCAATCCTCTACATCTGGATTGAAGGGTGCAGGCGGTGCGTTGTTACCAGCCATCTCTTTTCGCTCGGTTCAGATCGCCGCGTGCTTCGGTCTCTGCTTCTATGATGATCCCACCTTTGTCGCCAGTGTTCCGTCCAGAAAGAAGCGTGTGAGATCGGGTTCCAAACAACAACTCTTTATTTCAAACTGCTGAGTAAAGAAATGGAACATAGCCCAAGCCGCAGCAGCCCTTTATATAGCGGCTAGCCTGCCGGCTTGTGGCCAATGACAGTTATTTAATTCTTCCCGCCGTTTGGCGGCTTCCTGGATTGGTTCCTAGCAAACCAATCCATAAGTGGCCTTTTCAGCCAATCAGAATGAAGTACTTGGAACCTACCAAGATCCATACAGAACAAAAAGCCTGATTACTTCTACAGTTTCAGATATTGGAAGAGGTATTGGGAAAGTTCCCCCAAGCTTTATTACTCAACCAGCATTTCACTATGATTTTAAGATTGGAGACACAACATATATACTATACTGATACTGTGTACATAACTCGCATCATGATCACTAAAGCATTGGATTGTTTTTCATCAAATTCCATTCAGTCCTACAATACTAAATTATTTTTATTTTATTTTCCAATATATTCCAAAATTGTTTGCAGACCATGAATAAGTGACACATGGATCAAGCAGATGAAGGCACCAAAGAAATACAATTTCAGACATCTGATTGATACCAATACAAATAAATATATTGTAATACATTTCAATATACAGTGTACATCAGCTGCCAGAGTCTATAATAGGAATAAATTAGTTGTATTATATATAAGACATTTGTTAACATCAACAACCTACTTCTATTTAAACAATAAGGTATTTGTGCCCCAAAATCTTATGTCCAGAATTAACAAGTCGTATTTTTATGAGTCAAGACATTATTGATTTCTGCAGAATTTTGCACATCCACAAAATGTGCAATTCCTTATAATTTGTCCACTCAAGTATATTCTACTTCTTTTCTTGGATTGAATGGCAATGCTAGCTGCTTCCCAGGTTTCACAATTTTTAAGACTTAGCTTTCAACTATAATTTACTATACACCGATGGGACAAAAGCAAAAGTATAACTAATAAGAGAATTTTTATTTCTGTTTAATATAGTAGGGATGAGAGATAATAGTACTTCTAAGAATGGATTTCCATGATCAACCACACTTCATCTATTAGAGTTATATAAAGATCATAACATGAAGGGTCAACTCAGGATCAGCCATTGTATATAGTATTGTGTATAAAATAGAAAAGCTTCTACTATCTTAATCATAAGAACAAACTTTGACATCATTCGAATTATCTGCCACGGGAACAACCCAATATTGGAATAAGCGCCTTTGTTGTAAAGCCTAGGATCACTAAAAGAAGTAGGGCAGGGGTCCCCAATCACCGAGCCCCGGGCCGGTACCAGCCCGTGGATCATTTTGTATCAGGCCGCAAAGAATGAATAATCATGATTAAAATATCTATACAAATATGTTTTTAGTAAAGAAATAGTAAAGAAGCCCTTTACTATTGGGGAAGAATTGATTTTGCCGGTCCTTGAAAAAGTGTTACTGTGAGAAACTGGTCCCTGGTACAAAAAAGGTTGGGGACCACTGAGGTAGGGTAACAGATAATGTTGAATGCTACCTATCATCCAATTTACAGTTGGACTAAAAATGGTCTCTTTCTCGCTCTCTCTGCTTCTCCCATGCTTACCACTCATCCACCTTCCTTCCTTCCTTCCTTCCTTCCTTCCTTCCTTCCTTCCTTCCTT
>BLBF01000007.1:37433722-37452235 GCA_015471245.1 Laticauda colubrina | reverse complement strand
CCACAGCTATTACCCATCCCACAGGTATCCCTGCCCATCC
Organism: Laticauda colubrina; assembly: GCA_015471245.1. Classification (NCBI taxonomy): domain Eukaryota; kingdom Metazoa; phylum Chordata; class Lepidosauria; order Squamata; family Elapidae; genus Laticauda; species Laticauda colubrina. The sequence goes on along the minus strand of BLBF01000007.1, from coordinate 37,452,195 downwards.
CACTGCTTTCCTTACTCATCCCACAAGCATGCAAAGGCTTAAACCATTTCTAAAAGTTTCCACCAAGACTTTATTTACTAAAAGAACTGAACCAAGTGTGTGAAGCAAAGATATACTTTATTAATAACAAACTGTAAAAGCAAAATGACCCAAGTAAAGTGTCCCAAGCAATGATAAAGTCAACAGGTAGCAACCCAGTCTCTGACACTCTTCTCAGTCACTCTGAGGCGTGCCCATAGTCTCAGGGGTGAAGGGTCCAGGTGCTGTGGACGTGGCAGTGGCTGGAGTGCTGGTCTGAGGCGCCATTGGGGTGCCTGGCTCCGAGAGGACAACAGGGGATGGTGTGTGGAGGAAGCTCTCAGAGAGCTGGCTCAGTCCCGTGATGTTGGGAGCCCCTTCCTCCATGACATGGGGTGTCAGTCCCAAGACCGATGACAGATGTTCTGAGGCCGGGCTTGGCTGTGGGGTGGAGGAAGGAGGAGTGTAGTGGGGCTGTCTGGTCTGCAGGTGAGCGAGGTGAGGTGTGGGTGGCATCTGTGGCGTGGGTGGCATCTGTTGCGTCGGTGGCCTCTGTGGCGTCGGTGGCACCGGTGGCATATGATGAACCTGTGCCTGGAATGGGAAGGGCTGCCTGTGCTGCTGGAGCTCCTGGTAGCCGTAGCCTTGGTAGGTGAGGGCTTGTGGAAAGCCTTGGAAGGGCAGTGACATTGCCTGGGGTGGAGGAGCAGACCTGGACTGGGTCGGAGCAGGTTAAGCTGGGCCTGGAGGGTTGTGCAGAAGACCTGTGATCCTCTCCTTTATCACCTGGTACTGTGATTCGGACATGTCCATGAGGGTCTGGTTGACGTAGGTGAGGAAGGGCTTGCGGTTTGAGGATGGTATGTCGGTGTGTACCAGCTGAGAGAGGAGATCTATGCTCCTTTTGATGGTGTCCCTGATCTCCAGCAGGACAGTGTGGCTCTGCCCCTCCAGTCTGGCTCTCTGCCTGCTTTCTGTGGAGGTGGAGCTGGGGATGGGTGTGGCTTGGTCTCTGGTGGAAGTGCCCTCTCCTTGCTCCCACTGCATCAGGGGGTCCCCCATGTGCTCCGCCACGGGGAGTGCAGCTGTCAGGGGAGTCTCCGTCGTGGGACACTCCACAGATATCTGCCTGGACATGGGAGCTGACCCTTGGCCAGAAGAAGACTGGCTCTCTGTGGGCTGCCTGAGAGAGAGGGTAGACAGAGGGGCTGCTCCTCAGTGGCGGATCTCACCCTCCAAGAAGCTGCACTTGGCCATCACATAGGTCTCCCGGTTGGTGAGCTTGACCGCGGCCTGGCCAGACTTCTTGAGGTGCAGCTTCCCGTAACAGGTGTGCATGTGCTTCCACCACCCGAGGAGGACCTCCGAAGTGTAGCCCAGGCTCTCTGCCTTCTCTCTCCAAGCAGCCTGCTTCCTCTTGGTGTCTCGATAGAGCCTGTGTCCCTTCCGCCATAGGTACTCATTCTCCCTCAGCTATTCAAGCACCTCATCCTCATGTTCCTCTTCTATGGAGTATTGCCTCCTCTCCCGTTCTCACTTATACCTCTTCCTCCCTCTGGCAGGGCCTTCTGGACCCTCATCAGAGGGGCTTCGAGGTTCTAGGGGCTGCTTCACCACACCATCACCAGCAGCAGCAGCAACAACAGTAGCAGCAAAAGCAGCACCAGCAGGACCAGCAGCACCAGGATCAGCAGCAGCAGAGTAAGCATCAGCAGCACTAGCAGGACCAGCAGGACCAGGAGCACCAGCAGGACCAGCAGCACCAGCAGGACCAGCAGCACCCGCAGGACCTGGAGCAGCACCAGCAGAATAAGCACCAGCAGAAGCACCAGCACCAGGAGCAGCACCAGCAGAGTAAGCACCAGCAGAAGCCCCAGCACCAGGAGCAGCACCAGCAGAAGCACCAGCACCAGCAGAGTCAGCCCGAGCAGCAGAAGCCCCAGCAGAAGCAGAGTCAGGGCCAGGGGGTGGGATGGTGGCCCTGTCCTTCTTGCCAGGGCTGGCAGAAGATGGCACAGGCTTCCTCTTCTTCCCCATGGTTGTTGGCTGGAGATGTGTCTGGCAGCAGGTCTTTCCTCTGAATGGTGACCTGCTTGCGAGCTGCATCCTTTTACATCTGTGGGGCTGATGCAATGCATCCTCCCCACATGCGCAGTGAACACTTTGCATCCACTAGGCATCTGCTAGGCATCCGCTAGGCGTCTGCTCTGCATCCGCTATATCTGCTCACCATCTGCTCTGCATCCGTTCCTTCCACTGCGCATCCTCTTCACTATGCTCTCCCGGAAGCCCTGCGGATGTGCCATCCACTTCCATCCGCTTCCATCCGCTAGGCTTCCATGGAGCATCTGCTTTACATCCTGGCTACATCCTCTCTCCGTCCGTTCCTTTCCATTGTTGTCTGCTCTGTTTATGCAAATTTGGGGCACTTTTGAGAGCGGATAACAACGGATGGAAAATTTTCTCGTCCGCTGTGTCTTTTTTACATACTTTTTGCATCCGTCGGCCTATGTGACAGGCCCTTTACATTTTAAAGACTGCAACCTTTTAAACATTATCTTTCTACTTGTGGAAGGAAATGGTCCTTGTCCTGGAACATAGCATATGACATACTAGCCTGAAATTCATAATAGCATAAATAGATCCATATTGCAACTGATGCTGTCTAATTCTAATAGCTTCAATTTATCAGACATAAATTCATCTTGCAAGTTTTTAGCATGAGTTTTTACTCATGCTAAAGTTTTTACTACAAGTTTTTACTGTGCTTAACACAGTGTCCCCATTGTATTAAATATTCCTGTTTTAGTCTTTAAAACTTCCCTGTTATTTCAATACATTATGGCAAGGGGTCTCCAAGCTTCATAAATAAAATTGCCAGCTTCGGAAGGAACAAGCTCATAATCTGGCAGTACTTCTGGGACCCCCTCCAAGCGACTGCTAAGGCCAGAAGTGATATTTCCCAGCTGCATCCCTTTTTAGAGACCACGAACACAGCCAGATGGCTATATTGAAGTTGGGTCCTCCAGTCCTTAAGGCACAGAAATGTCTGCCATCATTAACTTTGTGTTCTTCTTTGCCAATCCCTTTTTTTGCCTCAGTAAGAAGGCTGGTAAATGGTTCTATCTTTATTGTTTTAATGTGAGATAAGTTACAAAAGTGAATGTTGGGTTCCTCTGGCTTTGTTGTCTTCCTTACAAGATATCACCGCCAGTGATAATAACAATAATCAATCATTGTCCTTAATGTGATAAAATTGAGGCAGATGCTTGGAATAGTTGGTTAGCCATTTGCCAAATTGTTTGACTAACAGGTCAGAGGCACATGCTAAACTGAATATGGATCTAGCACTCTTTCAAAAGACATTAGACTCACACCCAGAAGAATCTTGCTGGAATGTCTCAAGCACAGAGTAGGAGCAACTGACAAGTGACTTCTTCTTTGATTAGTGTTGCAAGGGAAGGGCAATGCTGCCAACTAGTGGTCGTAGTTGGCAGCACTCAGTAGTAGTTTGTGGGACAGACAAAATGGATGTGCTCTGTTTGAAGCTGAAGCCCAGCACCTACTCAATTACGTCAGATCAGAGGCAGCTTAAGCAGCATGTGCTCTGTGTCTGTGTGCTGGGGAAGAAAGGCAGACAAAAGGACCTCATACTAGCAATATGATAGACAAAAGTAGGCAAAGTGTCCAATAAAGGACACTCAGTAAGCCTTTTTCTCTTTATCTACCCTTTCCTTTGTGATCAGGAGCTCCTAAGATGCTAAAGAGTCAGTAGTATTGATTTGGACCTACAATGCTATCTCACCCTATCCCCACACAATTAAACAGAAAACACTGAAAATACAAAATTCTTTGCAACAGTAGCACAAGAAAAAACACTCAGCAAAAAATTTACACTTGTTCAAAAAAGCTTTAGTCCTCCTTTTATAAACATGAGTCTAGTGATTTTTTAAAAGATCACGAGGGGGGGGGGAGCCTGTGTAAACTTTGAGTAAAGTGCTGACTTTACTATGAAGGTGGATGCCTGTAATGGCCGCAGACGGCAGGACAGCATAAGGGAGGGAGCATGGCCCAGCAGGATAAAGTGGCCCATAGGAAGTGAACAAATTCCAATTCTTGACTGCATCATCAAGGACATTATCCTTAAAGCATCCTAAATTGTGTTGAGGAGGTAGGGGGGAACAATATTTGAAAACTGGAATAACTAAAGGCAACTTGAAATCTCTCAGCTGTGGTCAGAATAAGAAGCAAGCTACATTATAAGGGCTTGATATTAAAAAAACACAATATACTTCCTAGGCCATGAGGATGCAGTATAACAAACTGTAATGCTATTTGGGAATGACTTTGGGGCAGGAGGAAGAGCCTAGAATAGACAACTCTAATGTAAAAGATATCTCAGCCCAAAGAAGGAGGGGGCTGAGAAGTATTTTAGAAGGAAATGTCCCTGGACCTCCAGAGAATAAAAGGAAAAAAGGGAAGAATTGCTTTCAGTCTTACAAAATTGATGTGTGTCCTGCAAATTAGTCCAGAGAAGAAGCAAGAAGCACAATACGGTAGTGCTAATTGCATCTTTATTGTAACATTACATTAACAGGGTCTTGTAAGACCAAAAGTATTTCTTCCCTCCTTTCCTGTGAGATGAAGCAACTTTTACACAAAAGTTGTCCAGACTGCAGTTCTTTCTTTTATTTCCCAAGATCCTTCCCACATACCATTATACTAACCTGGTTTAATAACAGTAACTGTGACAAGGATCTTGGAGTCCTAGTGGAAAACCAAATACGAGCCAGCAGTGTGTGGCAGCAACAAAAAAGCCAATGCAATCCTAAATTGCATTAATAGATGGATTGAATCAAGATCATGTGAGGTACTAGCATTGCTTTATAAAGCCTTAGTAAGGCCACACCTAGAATACTGCATCCAGTTTTGGTCACCACATGACAAAAAAGATGTATAAACTTGGAAAGAATGCAGAGGATGATTAGGGGCTTCGAGGCTAAACATATAAAGAATTGTTGCAAAAACTGGACATGGCTAGTCTAATGAAGAAAGGCCCAAGGGTGACATGATAGCAATGTTCCAATATTTGAGGGGCTATCATATAGAGGAGGAGGACAACCTATTTTCCAAAGCACCCAAAGGATAGACAAGGTACAATGGATGGAAATGGATCAAGGAGAGATTCAACCTAGAAATAAGGAAAAAATTTCTGACAGCGAAAACAATCAATGAATGGAACAGCTTGCCTTCAGAAGTTGTGGATGCTTCATCACTGCAGGCTTTCAAGAAGACACTGGACAACCACTTGTCAGAAATGGTATAGGATCTCCTGCTAGAGCAGAGGGTTGGACTAGATGACCTATAAGGTCCCTTCCAATTCTATTATTATTTTCTGTTCTGTAGTGCATCCAGATTGTTTTATTATAATGTACAGTAGGTAGGGCTGTCTTTGAATACACTTTTGAAAACATAGCTGTTCAGAATATGGCAGCACAATCTGAGAGATACCATAAGACCTGACTTTGTCATCTTCAGTGGCTCCCTTTAGGCTAAATAAAAGAACTAAGCTGGATCTTTCAATATCATCCTTTACATGTTGAGACAGAAAACACTTAGTTTTTAGATAATTGGATCAATAAAGGAGAATATTTGTCATTGGATCTTAACAACTGAAACAGTCAGACTCTAGGATGTTCTCCCTGTGACCCCTTCCTTTTTCCTCCTACATTTCATGCTTCCCGAGCTGAACATTTTTGATGCATAAGCTCAGAAAAGTCCCCCATTCAGTCTGAATGTGGTTTGCAGGTGTGCAGAATGTCATTCTGTCTCTTCAGCTGAAGAAGATACCCCCAAAGATATTTCTTTCTCCCACTTCAAGTCTGCCCCTAAGCTTGTTAAAATTTGCTTTATTGTTGTTTAAAGATTGCAACTTATCTGAAGCTTCAGGAATTGTGGAATTTTAAAAATAAAATAAAAGGAAAAATGTCTACATGATGCTGAACTGTCTGAGAATTATTTTATCCTCCTTCTGCCAGATGCATTTGGTAAGTGGTTGGAACCTCTCATCAAAAGAATTAGGTCACTTGTGCACTATTTCCAGCGATCTACCAATAGCTTAGCACTTTCCTTTTTTTGCGCCTTCCAAGCGTTGTATTCTAAAAGGCAAAATATATCACTGAAATGACTTGGAAATTCTATAAGTGAGCCAAGATGTTGATCTTAAGTAATGTATGAAACCATTTTTCCCTTCTTTTTTTTTTCCTGCAGAGAAAAGGAGAATTTCAATCTAATTAACAACACACTGCAAGAATTTCTTAATGAAGTTTGACCATTTTTTTTCTTGCCCTAAGAACTAGTGATATCATAAAAATACACTAATCAAAGAAGCCACATTGCCTCCCAGGCATTTCCAGTGATGTGTATCCCAAACATTTCCATATTATTTTAGAATGTTTTTGTTCTACAAAGATTCAGTCAAACCATCATTCTTCATCCAAAGTATGTTCTTGTTTCCAGTTTTCATATTCTTTCTAGGACAAAGCTCTTCCAAAGCAGCTTCATGAGCAGTTTTAAAATGCATTCATTTTACTTGACTCTTAAAGCCTGCACATTAGATTTGGGGAGGGAGAAATTGCTCCAGCGTCCAAAAAAGGAGGGGGCGACTGGCTATTTTTTTAATACCTCAGCTCTATGGTTTTAACATAAGAAAAGTTCCCTGTGGAAAACTCAGCAGGCGGATTAATGAGAGTTCTGCACAGATGCACAGATGTAATTGTTCTCTTTTCCTGAGACTTCTACATTTCTGTCCCTTTTGATTGTCCCTCTAAGGCAGATTTTCCCAAGAGGCTCCTTTGGATTTGCTGAGAAGAGACTGCCAATTTTTTTTAGCCAAGCAAGGAATTCAAGAGCAGGAATGTTAGAATTGGAGTTCAAACATTTGCTGGAAGCAAGAGATAGGACAAAGCAGCCTCCATTCAATAACTCTCTGGTCTGGACTATGAAGCCAAATTTTCATGGCAATCCCATAACAACAAACCAACTCATATTTAACCCATGATTAAGTGTTCTCTGTCATGTTACTTCCTGTCCTGGGCGGGGAGAGGGAGCCAACTTTTCCCTGAGTGAAGTGGTCAATCTTTCAATCTCCAGTGCTTCTGTCTTCCTGGAAGGAAACCTGTTACTTAAATCAGCTCAAATCTAATTAACTATCTCACGTTGTCCTTGAACTCAGGTTTTGCAAATCTTTCTACTCTCTGTGTAGTTAACTCAATGTGCCACTCCAGTAGCATGACTGAATGTTAGGTTCATCCAACTATCATCCATTTCAAATATCAGCTTAAAATAGAGACCACATTTCAAAATCTATGCAGACTTTCCCTCCCCCATGTTTGATATACAATACTTTACAGTTAATCAATCAATCTTTACTTCAGTCAATGAACAGCATGTATTTACTTTCTCCTTTATTTACTTTAGGAGAACAGGTGGATAGGCTGGAGGCACACAAATGACTGGAGAGAATATGAAGTGGAAACAGAAATGGAACAGAAATGGCTTGTTGGTATATGCTGAGCCTTTTCACCCTAGTAACCCTTGGTGGATTGAGAGCCTTTATTAGGGCAAGAAAAGGCTGCCTTCAGAAGAAGCCACCATCTTGACACTCCTTCAGTTTCATCTATTATTATTGTATCTTACTCTATTATTCTATGCTCTAGCTCCTGCACAGAACAAAGTAATAGTGTTTAAGTTGTAAGCTGGGAAGAGATAATACTACAGTTATTTGAGCAGAGGTGCAATTTCATTTGTAAGCTATTTCAATTATGCTATAAAACTTTCTTACTTATTTGCCTACAAGTGCCTACATGCTGCTTCAATCAAAACAAATCAAAGCAGTTTACAAAAGCAACAAGCTAAAGATTACAACATAAAAATTATGTAATAGGCAGTAGCAATAACTCTGAGAAACAGGACAAAAGACAAAAAGAAGACAAAAGAAATTTGTGTCCAAGTCAGAAATCTAACTTTTTTTAAAAAAAATCTGCCTTTATTATTTTTATAAATAACTTAAGGCAGCAAACATTCATAATAGTCCTTGTTCCCCCTCTTTTTGTCAGCCTTGGAAGCCATATTAGCACCAGAAGCTTCCACACTGTCACATTCCAGTGCCTGGGAAATTGTGAGGGGGGATTTCATAGAGTGTATATAGTTAGACATAATAGCATTCTTCTTCTCAGTCAAAGTCATGTCATCCTGCACCTGATCAAGAAGTGGTTAGACGATTGACTCCACGTGGGACACATGGTGATTGAGCCATGTGATGGACTGATGGGTGCAGGGGATGGGTCTTTGATTTTCAATTACTGAGGGAAAATCCAGAACTCTCAGATTCAGGCTTTCCCAGATGTGGCAGAATAACAACTCTAATAAAATGGAACTTTGAGAAAATGCCTGTTTTGGAGTTTTGGGTTTGCAATTTGGTTTTTCTGGAACGCTGACACATTTTCTCACAACAATAACTTGTGATATATGTTGAGCTGAGAAAGAGGGACTGGTAACATAGAGTAACACAGAGTAACACAGTCAGCTTTCATATCTAAGTCAGGACTAGAACTCACAGTCTCCTGGTTTGCCTGACCAAAACCTAACCCTTCCTAGTTCCTTTCAAGATAAAAATAAGTGGTGGGAGGGGAGACACACTCAGACTTGCAAGCAGAGGTGGGATTCAATTTTTTTAACAACCGGTTCTGTGGGCATGGCTTAGCTGGTGGGTGTGGCTTGGTGGTCATGTGACTGGGTGGACGTGGCTTGTGGTCATGTTATTGGCTGGGCATGGCCAACTCAATATCACTCACATCAAGGCACGCATCTCCTCGCCTGGCCTCTCATGACTGTGAGGATGTTGCAACAGTCGTAAAATGGTCATAAGTCACTTTTTTCAGTGCCATTGTAACTTTGAATGGTCACTCCACACAAGCAAAGTACCAGCAAAGGAAGGGAAAAAAACTCCAGAGAAGTTCCTGAGACAGGAAGTCTGGTCCTGCCAAGAATGGAATAAGGGATAACGGAGAGGCAGTTTCTGTAAGCAACACCAGAATGTTTCCTTCCTGCTTTCCTTACAGGATTAGGCCAGTAATTTCTTCTAACAACCGGTTCTCCGAACTGCTTAGAATGTTAACAACCAGTTCTAGCGAATAGATGCGAACTGATAGAATCCCGCCCCTGCTTGCAAGACTCTGACACTGTAACCTTACAATGAAAGCAATGTTAGCATTTATAACTGTTTTCCTAGTCCGATCTATCTCACAATACTAAGAAATACATGTGCATATTCATAACTCACTATCAACACAATAGCACAAACACTATTAATGAAGATAAACTGTCTAAGGTCACTTACTGCTATTTTTTTTAACAAACAACCTGTATATTCTCACCTTGTTCAGCAATCTCACTCTCTCTGCAGAGAAAAGGACACACAGATAAAAGTCTTTCTTAAATGAAATCTAGAAAGGATTTTCCAATATGTTTTGTGATGACTTTTGATTTGGGGGGGGGGGTGCGCTAGGGAACCTCTGTCATAATTATTGTTCCAGTTTGAAAACTGTTCAATACTATTTTAATAAAGAAGCTATGAACTTGGCCTCCAACTCTCCTCTCTTAAGCCATCTGCTTTCTTCACTGAATGTATAAAGTAACAGGATAATTTATTTCATTTTTAACCAAACCACTTTTTCCATAATAAAATTTCTCCTTCACCTGCACTTAAATTTTCTGACAGTTCTACTACCTTCCTGCCTCAAAATATTGGGTGGAATATCCCTCTACCCTTCACTCACACTTCGTAAATTCAGTGAAAAGGGTTGGGAAGAGACCTTTAAGCTCTACTAAAAAAAACCCCAGTAATATTCATATATGGACTGAGCCATTGGTACAACACCATGTGCTAATTTGAGCCACTCTAAAATAAAATTACACTGTCCTTCAGATTTATGAATGGACAATGAAAAGTCTCTATATTTTAAAATCCAAAACTTTTCATTCCAAAGAAAAAATCATTTTAAATATATTCCATGCTTTCAAATCATAACAGCATGGCTTTGCCCGTTCAAGTTGTATGAACCACTCAACATTTTTACATCACCTCTGTTTATAATACTGAAATATAATAGCTTCCATTGCAAGTCCATCTAGCAGACATGGTCAGCTATAAATTTTTTTTAGATTGAGTTTTATATCAAAGCTTTTGCTTTGTTTTTAAATGAGATTAAAGAAGAGATCGCACAATTTCACAATAAGGACCATATTTCAATAAAGGCTCCAAATTTTATTATTAATTCTGAATTCCTCAACATATGATTCTTTTTGTCCAAAAGGTATTGACTTAATAACTTCAGGAATTTTTCTAGCCAATGTTACTTTTACATTAACTTTTGAATGTCCATAATATTTGAACAAGTGAAAAAAATACCTATTATTTGGAAATTTGGAAAGGTAAATAGGTCAGGCGACTTAATGGCATGAACATATTTGAGAAATGGTTTTGTGTAACTCCCTGCTCTTTTTAAAATGACCCATTGCTTCTTCAGATAGTCTTCGCTTAACTACAAAGTATGTCAAAATTATGATGGCACTGAACAAAGAGCAGACTTACAACTGCCGCTGTCTCAGAACCATCACAGACAGTCTTTTAACAAAATCAAACTCACTTGAGTGCATTTGCATTTACAACTGCCTTTTGATGGCTTCCAACTCGCTGCCATCTGCTGCCTCCATCACCTAGCCCTGGTTGCTACCTCTAGGCTCACCTCATCATGCAATGCTGTATCAGCTGAGGTCACTTTCTTTTGTATCAGTGCTCAAAAAGGAAAAAAGCAGACACATGAAAGACAGCAACAGCTGCTCCAACATGAAAGAAGGACCCTGCTTGCGAGTCTTTCTTTTGTAAAGTAAGGCCAAGACTGAGACACAAACGGAAGTCCTGGGTGGTGGCCATAGCAAGGGCACAAGAAAAGCCCTGGTAGTACCAGTGCAGTGGTGGTATGGTACCAGTTTGGCCCAGTTCAACCAAACCAATAGTAAAAATCACTACTGGTTCGGCCCAACCACAGTAAAAAAAATGTTTCTTCATCCTCTCAGCTGATTAGCTTTTTAGGGTTACGCACGTTAGGGGCATGCATGCGCATATTTGATCATCCATCAAACCAGTAGCAACTAAGGTAGGATCCCACTATTGTACAAGTGCAAAGAAAAGTAACACGAAGAAGGCTCCAGCTGGTACAGACGTAGTGCAGGATGCACCATGGTGCTGATCAGAGCTGGGCAGTGAAGGCAGCTAGCAGCAGCAGATTTATGCATGACCAAAGGGGCAGGGATGGGGGGCTAATAGGCGAATGGGGGAACTCAAGAGAAGGCAGAAGTAGGTAGTCCCTTAACTTATAGAAACTCAGGGCTGGGAGGAACCAAACTAAAAATTGCTTGGATCGGGATGGCTCCTTACTAACAATGGGTGGGATTCAGTTAAGATTGCCAGAACTGCTGTTGGTAAGCAAAAGAGTCATGTCATGTTATTATTCAGTTAAGATTGCCATAACTGCTGTTGCTAAGCAAAAGAGTCATGTTTTGCTACCGCCTCGCTTAAGCCCATGTCACACTGCACCAACAGATGGAAAGAGGATGTAAAACGGAGAAAAACACGTGCCATTCATTGGTTAACGCGATGCTTCCATTTTGTACTCACTGGGTCCGTTTTTCTTCCTCTCTATCCGTCCAGCATCCGTCAACTGAGGTTCCATCCGCTCAAAATGTTTTGAGCAGCTCAAAACTTTTTGAGCGGAAAATGTATCCAACGCGTCCATTCTGCATCCACTAGGCATACGGGGAACATCTGTTCTGCTATATCCGCTAGGCATCCGCTATATCCGCTAGGCATCCGCTGTGCATCCATGCAACTCAAATCCACTCCAGCAGAAAGCGGACACAGGGAGGAAGCGGAAGGGACACGGAATGGACGCGCAGCGTTAGTAGCACGGACGGAGAAAGGATGAAAGCAGATGCAGCTCGCAAAGAAAGCATTGAAAACGGAAAAAACATTCGGAGAGGGGACCTATCTCGGATATTAAGGATGTCTAGAGGATGCCTAGAGGATGCAAAAGGACACATAGGGGAAAACCTATATTGCCTATAAAAAGGGGGAGCAACTCACCTGGATCTCACTTTCAGACCAGCAGTCCTGCTGTGCAGACCTCTGCAGCCTTCATCTGCCTCTTGCTCTTCCACAGCATCCAGTCATGTCCACCATGGATTGTAACACAGTCCTTTTGGTAGCCACCATCGTTTTACAACAGTGCGAAGCCATCTAGAGGCTCTTTCAACTCTACTACGGGAAGAAAAGGAGGCGGCCAAGAAGCGTCTGGGTCTGAATATGGATCGGGAGAAGAGCAGAGTATGGAGTGCACAACAAGCTGATGGTGGAGCTGAGGAACGAAGACCCTCGTGCATTCCAGAACTTCATGAGGATGCCTCCAGCCATGTTTGATGAAGTTGTGGAGCGGCTGAGACCCAGGTTGACCAAGCAGAGCACCAACTTCCGGCCCAGCCTGGACCCTGGGCTCAAGGTGGCATTGACTCTGCACCACCTGGCCTCAGGGACCACCTACAGGAGCATACAGTACGGCTGGAGGGTGCCACACAACACCATCAGCATTGTGGTCAGAAAAGTGGTGCAGGCCATCATCGAAGAATACCTGGAGGAGCTCCTTCAGTGCCCCTCCACTGAAGAAGGATGGAAGAAAGTTGCAGAGCAGTGGTATCAGAGGTGGAACTTCCCACATACTGTTGGAGCCATAGATGGCAAGCATGTGGCCTGCAAAGCGCCAGCGAAGTCGGGGTCTACTTATTTCAACTACAAGGGCTTCTTCAGCATCACCCTCTTCACCATGGTCGATGCTGACTACAAGTTCATGTACATCGATGCTTCAGGCAACGGCTCAGCTTCAGATGCCCAGGTATACAACGCCAGTGACCTCAAGGAGGGGCTGGAATGCAACCTCATCATGGGCTTCCCAGATCCAGACCCCCTGCCCAATGACACGCAAGATGTGCCCTACTTCATCATGGGGGATGACGCCTTCTCCCTCAGAACCTACCTCATGAAGCCCTACACTTCCAGACTCCTCACCCGTGAACAGAGGATCTTCAACTACAGGCTGTCCAGGGCAAGGCGGGTGGTGGAGAACGCCTTTGGCATCCTGGCCAACAGGTCCCTGGTACTTCTCACCACCATGCAGCCCAGAGACGGTGAGGAACATCGTGGAAGCTTGCTGCATCCTGCACAATCTCATGTGCACCCGCTACCCAGTGTTGCAGAACAGACTCGTGGACCTCCAACAAGGCAATGGGAACATGGAGCCTGGGGAATGGAGGCAAGGGCGAAACCTGATAGACACTGAGGATGTGCAAGGCCCCAACAGAGCCTCACATGAAGGGAAGAAGCAGCGCAACCTCCTGAAATACTGGTGCAACTCTCCAGCTGGAGCAGTGGAGTGGCAAGACAGGATGATAGATGATTAATGGATGCTTCCTTCAGCCTGTCTCATCACACGGATGAGATTGGGCCATGTATGTTAGGTGGCCCTACAATGAACAGGGCATTTAATAAAGAGTTGTGTTTATGTTCACATGTGTGGATCAATGATTAAATTGTAATTGATAATAAAGGACCATAGGTGTGGCACCTGGGATGGTGGACCATATAGTCCCACTATGCTTGCACTGGAGGTTTATCTATCCCCAAAGCTATCTCAACCCATCCCACAGCTATCTTAACCCATCCCACACTTATCCCTGCCCATCCCACAGCTATCTTAACCCCTCCCAAAGGTATCCCTGCCCATCCCACAGCTATCTTAACCCATCCCTCAGATATCTCAACCCATCCCAAAGGTCTCCCTGCCCACCCCACTGCTATCCTTACCCATCCCACAAGCATGCAAAGGCTTAAACCATTTCTAAAAGTTTCCACCAAGACTTTATTTACAAAAATAAATGAAGCAAGTGTGTGAAGCAAAGATAATCTTTTTAAATAACAAGTTGTAAAAGAAAAATGACCCAAGTCAAGTGTCCAAATAAAGTCTACAGGTAGCCACCCAGTCTCTGGCACTCTTCTCTGTCACTCAGAGGTGTGCCCAGTCTCAGGGGTGAAGGGTCCAGTTGCTGTGGAGGTGGCTGCTGCTGGAGTGCTGGTCTGAAGCGCCACTGGGGTGCCTGGCCCCAAGAGGACAACAGGTGATGGTGTGTTGAGGAAGCTCCCAGACAGCTGGCTCATCCCTGTGATGTTGAGAGCTCCTTCCTCCATGCCATGGGGTGTCAGCCCCAATACCGACGACAGATGTACTGAGGCCGGGCTTGGCTGTGGGGTGGAGGAAGGAGCAGTGTAGTGGGGCTGTCTGGTCTGCAGCTGGGTGAGGACTGGCGTGGGTGGCATTGGTGACGTGGGTGGCATCGGTGGCAGCAGTGCCATGGGTGTCATCGGTGTCATCAGTGGCATCGGTGGCATCAGTGGAACCGGTGGCAACGGTGTCATCCAATGAGTCTGTGCCTGGACTGGGAAGGGCTGCTGCCTGTGCTGCTGGACCTCCTGGTAGCCATAGGCCTGGTAGGTGAGGGCCTGTGGAAAGCCTTGGAATGGGAGGGACATCACCTGGGGTGGAGGAGCAGACCTGGACTGGGTGGGAGCAGGTTCATCTGGATCTGGAGGGTTGTGAAGCAGATCGGTGATCCTGTCCTTCACCACCTGGTACTGAGGTTCCACCATGTCCATGAGGGTCTGGTTCACATAGGTGAGGAAGGGCTTGCGGTTGGAGGATGAGGAGTCGGTGTGGACCAGCTGAGAGAGGATATCTATGCTGCTCCTGATGGTGTCTCTTATCTCGAGCAGGACAGTGTGGCTCTGTCCCTCCGGTTTGCCTCTCTGCCTTTCTGTGGAGGTGGAGCTGGGGGTGGATGCGGGTTGGGCTGTGGTGGAAGTGCCATTTCCTTTTCCCCACTGCATCAGGGAGTCCTCCACGTGCTCCGCCATCAGGGTGGTACAGCTGTCGGGGGGGTCTCCGTCATGGCACGCTCCACAGATACCTGCCTGGAGACAGGAGCTGACTCTCTGCCAGAAGAGGACTGGCTCTCAGCAGGCTGCAGGAGAGAGAGGGTTGTGAGAGGGGCTGCTCCTCAGTGGCGGATCTCACCCTTCAGGAATCTGCACTTGGCCATCACATAGGTCTCTCTGTCCGTCAGCTTGACCGCGGCCTGGCCAGATTTCTTGAGGTGCAGCTTCCCGTACCAGGTGTGCATGTGCTTCCACCAGCCGAGGAGCACCTCCGAAGTGTAGCCCAGGCTCTCTGCCTTCTCTCTCCAAACAGCCTGTTTCCTTTTGGTGTCCCTGTAGAGCCTGTGTCCCTTCTGCCATAGATACTCATTCTCTCTCAGCCACTCCAGCACCTCATCCTCATGTTCCTCCTCGATGGAGTATTGCCTCCTATCCCGTTCTCGCATATGCCTCTTCCTCCCTTTGGCAGGACCACCTGGGCCCTCATCAGAGGGGCTTCCAGGTTGTAGGGGCTGCTCCTCCACACCACCACCAGCAGCAGCACGAGCAGGACGAGGAGCATGAGCAAGACCAGGAGCACCAGCAGGACCAGGAGCACGAGCAGGACCAGGAGCACTAGCAGGACCAGCAGGACGAGCAAGACCAGGAGCATGAGCAGGACCAGCAGGACCAGCAGGACCAGCAGGACCAGCAGGACGAGGAGCAGCATCAGCAGAGTAAGCACCAGCAGAAGCACCACCGCCAGAAGCAGCATCAGCAGAGTAAGCACCAGCAGAAGCACCAACGCCATAAGCAGCAGCATCAGCTCCTCCAGAAGCAGAAGCAGCAGAAGCCCCAGCCCCAGAAGAGCGAGCCCATGCTACAGAACCCCAGCAGAAGCAGAGTGAGGGCCAGGGGGTGGGAGGGTAGCCCTGTCCCTCTTGCCAGGGCTGGTAGCAGGCTGAGGCTTTCTCTTCTTCCCCATGGTTGTGGGGTTGCTGGCAGGGAAGCAGGCTGGCAGCAAGGCTGGCAGGCAGGCAGGCAGGTAGGCTGGCAGGCAGGCAGGCAGCAAGGCTGGCAGGCAGGCTGGCAGGCAGCAAGGCTGGCAGGCAGGCTGACAGGCAGGCAGGCAGGCAGCAAGGCTGGCAGGCAGGCTGGCAGCAAGGCTGGCAGGGAGGCTGGCAGGGAGGATGACAGGCAGGCTGGCAGCAAGGCAGGCTGACAGCAAGGCAGGCAGCAAGGCTTGCAGGCAGGCATGCAGGCAGGGCAGCCTGGCAAGGCAGTCAATGTGTCTGGAAGCAGGTCTTTCCTCTGAATGGTGACCTGCTTGGGAGCTGCCTCCCTTTATATCCGCGGGGCTGATGCAATGCATCCTCCCCACATGCACAGTGAACGCTAGGCATCCGCTAGGTATCCGCTCTGTATCTGCTTCATCCGCTCGGCTTCCGCTAGGCATCCGCTTCATCTGCTAGGCTTCCGCTGTGCATCCGCTTCATCCGCTCGGCGTCCGCTCTGCATCCGCTATATCCGTTCCGCGTCCGCTTTGCTGTGGTCCCCCGGAAGCCTTGCGGATGTGCCATCTGCTCTCATCCGCTTCCATCTACTAGGCTTCCGTGGAGCATCCGCTTTCCATCCGCCCTGCGTCCTCCCCCCGTCCATTCCTTTCCGTGTTGTCCGCTCTGGTTATGCAAATTTTTGCCCCTTTTGAGAGTGGATAACAACGGATGGAACATTTTTCTCGTCCGCTGTGTCCTTTTTACAAACGTTTTGCATCCGTCGACCAGTGTGACAGGACCTTTAGCAACAGAAATGCCAATCCCAATTGACATTGTAACTAAAGGACTACCTTTATTTGATATAAATTTGTCTGCTTTTGGTTTAGCGTGACAAAGAAAACTATGATGGCATAGATTAAAAGAGCTATCATTTAAAAAAGTCTTCGTGAACTCAGCCAATATTAGCCATTAAGAATTACATCAGAGGAATCCAAAATGTCTCACATCTGACATAAAGTATAGCTACATGATTCAGTTCCCAAGAAGAAATATGGTTCAAGTTTATTGTATCTGTTACTTGTAATCACTGTTTTCACTCTTGCATTAGTCAACCTGACTACATTGAAACATTGTGTGTGATATTTTTCCATTGTCAAAACACTGCATGGATGGATCATGGGAACTGGTTCATTCATTCCTGCTCTAAGATAAACTTGGGAAAGAGCAGGACTACTGGCCATCAAGCAAATGAAATTGTAGGTGACCTTAGCCTCACTTTTGCCATCTTTCAGATTTTAGTGATAGAATTTTTCGTATGTATGAGATACATTTTGCAGAATTAAGGCAAAATAGGTGTAATGAGCATTTGTAATAGTTAAATCTCTTCCCTCAAAATGCAGAAAAGATCCTGCTCTCTTGACATCCTTGTTTCAACAGCCATACAACATTTCTCCCTAACTTTTTTTAAAGGAAAAATATGGCCCATGTCCACAATAAAGTTGCTCTTGAATTAGAATGGACTTTGATCAACTTTATGGATATAATCATCATTCTTTTCAGCTTTCCAGTCCAGTCTGAAATTTCCTGGTGGTCTTTCATCCAAATACTAATCAATTGACCCCATTCAATTCATAGACAATTTGCAGACAAAATGAGCCTGATGGTGTAAAGTATAACTGTTTTGAAATGGCTTCTCTGTCTCATAAATATAGAATATGAACTGATTAACGTAAACTAGACAAGTAGCCACCAAAATGATCAAAAAAGATTGGGCACAAACAAATAACCAATCAGAGATCTTCGTCAACCTGTACCAATCAGAAACCAGCTCAGCTAAAGACCAATCAGAAGTCAGGTCACCCAGTTAGAGAGACAGGATTAGCCATTCCAGCTTAGTTGCTCATGGTCCTCTGAAGAAGCTAGCAACAGTTACCAGTGAAATATCAGGAAATTTGTTGTTTTAGACATCTGTCATTAAATCCTGAAGCCCCAAAAAGCCCAGCAGATACTCTCCATGAAAGCTCACATCAAAACTAAATTCTGTTCTTATTTTTTTTTTCTTCAGGGTTATGCTCACTGTGAGACTGCCCTGTTACAAGTATATGGGCCAGCAACCATTTGTGGGAAGCAGAAACAGCCCCCACTCCCACCACAAAAGTGGCTTCTATATTATTTCTTGTTCCACTTTCAAAGTAGTATTTTCCTGATTTTGTTAACTCGAGGACTTCTATCCAGTTTGCCTGCTGAACGTGAAAATATTCTAAGTCAAGCCCCGGCGTTAACTGCCAAAAGTTGCTGGAAGCTGGGTGGCACATACATTTGATTAATAATAATAATAATAATAATAATAATAATAATAATAATAATAATAATAATAATAA
>BLBF01000007.1:37356478-37433712 GCA_015471245.1 Laticauda colubrina | reverse complement strand
AATAATAATAATAATAATAATAATAATAATAATAATAATAATAATAAATAATTATTCATATGCATCAATTTTTTTCACAAGAATTGAGGATGTAATGTACTGGCCTGGTATATGTTTAGATCTAAGCAGTGTGGCATTTTGTAATAGCTGGAAAATTTGTTAATGTGCAGAATTTCTATGTGCTGTCCAAGATGTTTTGATATGACACTTACTGAGCCAATAAATACTTGGACCACCATGGCTAATTTACACCATGATCTTTCAATTTTAATTTTCTTGAGATTTTGTAATCTTCTCCAACTCTTCTATTCTACTATCTCCTGATAGTGCCACATCAATTATCCACACTTTCTTCTTTTAACTAGAGTTAAATATTATTATTATTTATTGCTATTGTATACTGTTTTCCTCGTTCTTTCTGAATTATATCTGCTGAAGATTCTATTACAGCCATTCTGTTTTTAATATTTTAAAATTATTCAATAAAGGAAAAATGCATATGCAAGTACTAATTTAAAATAATATTAAAGATAGATCATATAGATTTAAATAACCAGATATAAAGAGCAAACTATGGGCAGATAGCTAACAAATTTTAAATATAAAATTTTACATATAAATTCAAAATTTAAAATATTGGCAATGTACTCAAGCTCATAATCTGAAAGCTTTTAATGCTATAAAACATTTCATATGCATTTTAATAAAAAATGTCTCTATTAAACTTTAAATGTACTTACTTATTATAATTACAATGTTCTCTTATACTAGCACAATGATTTTAACATGCAGAATAGCTCTAGTTTAAACCCCAGCAGGATTTTTTTAATTCCTATTTTTCTTTCTCTAGCAAATTATGTTGCTTCTGGGCTTCTCGAGTAAAGTAAGTAAGCAAGCTAACAAACAAGTCCAACTTTACTTTATTTCGTCATTTTTCTAGGTCCAATGGAAAAGTAGGCAGTTTGGGGGAGGATTATAATTGTTGGGATAGGTGAAAGATTTTGGGGTTGTTGTTTTTTACATTTCTGCCAACTTAAAAGGCAAATGTTGTAACCATTATGTGAACATGAAAGATCTGTTGTAATAGAATTTGCAATAGATGTTACTCAGAAAGAAAGAAAGAAAAGTTTAAACATGGTTGTTCTGCCTGCACATATGTGCCCTTTGTTACTTTAACTTAATATATTATAATTTAGTTTAATTCTATGTGTGTGTGAATATTTTTACTTGATATAAAATGTTTGTCTCAGGGTGTACACATATATAGACACAGACGCATTGATGGTATTCTACTAGTTCAGTCCAGTTCTGGCGAACCGGTTGATATGTTCATGAAGAATGAGACTGGAGACCAGCGTAACTTCAGCTCTTTTATTTAGTGGAGAAAATCTGTTTGAACCAGGAGCCGCGGCAGCTCTTTTTATAGAGAGGCTGCTCGTGGCTAGTGGCCAATGACGGCTACTTGTTTTTCCAGCCGCTGAGTTGGCCAATCATAGGTTAGCTATTATTGGCCAATCAGCATCCAGACAAGAACCAATGACTTCTAGTATTTCTTGAACAATAAGAATAGACTATTTGAAGTATGTTAATATGGAACACCCCTCCCCTCTTGGTATGATCCTAGTGTATGTAGTCACGTAAGTAGGCGGGGCTTTTAGGTTGCCGAGTTGAGCTGTGCAGTTTAGTTGTGTCATCGTTTTCAATGGTTTCAGACAGGATCGCTGTTTCTCCCGTCCTTCTCTGTGGAACCTCCTGGAAGGTGGAGTCAGCCATGCCACTTCCACCCGGCCTACTCGGGCTGGTAGAGTCGGCTCAGCTGCTCCCTTCCAGAGTGGCATCTAGGTCTTCTTGTGCCTCCTGCTCCTCTTCGCTGAAGACTTCTGTGGGTAGGTCATTGTTTTTGTCTGAATTTATTTGTGAATGTTGTTTATTGTGTATATTTTGATTTTGTGAGGTTTCTTGCTCTGTCAGAGGGTTTCCCGCTCCCCCCTGATTTGTGTTTAAGGGGTCTCCCCCCTCTCTGGTTGGTTTATTAATATTTTTGTGTAGTGTTTGTGCTGTTTCTGGTGTGTGTGTGTGTTGGTCTTCGTGTCTGGGTGTGTCAGTGGTGCGTTTCAGTGTTCATGATTGTAACTGATCAATGTGTCTCCTCCAGGTTCTGCCATCATCTGTGTCTAGTCTATAGGACTGAGGTCCTGTTATTTGAATTATTTTCACCGGTACCCACAGTCCGTGTCCGGTGAGATTTTTTGCACATACTAAGTTTCCTGGTTCGAATGCGTGGTATCTGCTGGAGGAGTCAGCTGGTTTTTCAGAGGTGTATGTTGGGTGTAACCTTTCTAATTGTGATCTTCTGCCCATTAGTAATTCTGCTGGGCTTTTATTTGTAGTAGCACTCGGTGTTATGTGCTGTATGGTGAGCATTCTTTCAATTTTTTCCTGAATGTCCCCTGAGTCTAATTTGTCTAAAGTTTCTTTGGTATACTGGACCATGCTTTCCACCCTGCCGTTCATAGCCAGTTGGCCTGGTGCTGTCAAAGCATGTCTTATGCCATGAGGAATTTTTCAAACCTTAGTGCAGTAAACTGTGGGCCATTATCTGAGAGGAGCAAGTCCAGTAACCCTTGTGTGGTGAATAATTTCCTTAGTTGTTTAATAACTGCTTCTGTGGTGGTCGAGTTCATGACGCTTACCTCTAGCCAATTGGAATAAGCATCTACTATGATTAAAAATGTATATCCTTTTGTTGGACCTACGAAATCTATGTGGATTCGTGACTAGGGGTCCCTCGGTGTTTCCCAGTCTAGTATAGGTGCTTAAGGGGGTGCAGGCCGGGATTTTTGGCATTTCCCACAGGTTTCAACCCATTTCCCAATATCCTTGTCCATTCCTGGCCACCATACATAGCTCCTGGCCAGGGATTTCATTCATACAATGCCCGGGTAGCCTTCATGCAACATGCTCAGTACTTGTTCTTGTAACGGTTCTGGTATTACCACCTGGTCCCCCCATAATATGCAACCTTTTAATAATGACAGTTCAGTTTACCTATTCTTGAAAGATTTAAACTTAACGTCTGTCTCATTTTCCGGCCACCCTTTTCCTACCCAGTTTAAGACTTGTGACAAGGTTTTGTCTCTTGCCGTGAATCTTGCAATGTCCACTGCGGTTATGGGTAGGTTTGACAATGTCTCAATCTGTAAGATGGATGTGGTTGGTGCCGGATCAGTTCCTAATTCTGGTAGGGGAGTACGGCTCAACACATCAGCGTGGGTAATGTCTTTGCCCGGTCGGTGAATCAGTTTATAATTGTAGGCTGCCAGGAATTCGGACCACCTTGTCATTCTAGGGGATAGTATATTTGGGGTGGCTCTGTTTCCGGCTAGTATTCCCAATAGAG
This sequence comes from Laticauda colubrina, assembly GCA_015471245.1. Taxonomy (NCBI): domain Eukaryota; kingdom Metazoa; phylum Chordata; class Lepidosauria; order Squamata; family Elapidae; genus Laticauda; species Laticauda colubrina. Next base: position 37,430,312 of record BLBF01000007.1, on the reverse strand, counting down.
GTTTGTGGTCTGTAACAAGGGTAAAAGTCCTACCATATAGGTATTTGTGGAACTGTTTGACACCAGATATTGCAGCTAATGCCTCTCTGTCCAATTGACTATAGTTACATTCAGTTTTTGATAGTGTTTTGGAGTAGAACGTGGTTGATGCTTCTCTCCCATCAAGCAGGATATGGCTAAGTACGGCTCCGACGCCAAACGGTGATGCATCGCAGGTGACTGTTAATGGTAGTGTCTCGCTGTATTGCATTAATACCAAGTCGGAAGTGATTAGGTCTTTTACCCTCTGGAACGCTGTCTCTTCACGTCGTCCCCAGGTCCAGGTGGCTGCCTTGTCCAAAAGCCTATGTAGTAGTTCCACCGTCATTACCTTCTGTGGAAGAAAAACGTTATAAAAATTTATAAGTCCCAAGAATGCTTGCAACTCTATCTTGTTTTTTGGTCTAGGCACTTCTTTGATTGCCTTAATTTTTTTCTCTGTGGGGTGGATGCCTTTTTTGTCTATTTGATACCCCAGGAATTTGACTTTTGAGGTGGCTAATTGGCACTTTTCTTTTTTTACCTTGAGTCCCTCCTTCTGGAACCTTTGTAAGACCACCCTGAGATGTGCTTCTAGTTGTCTCTCCTCGCTAGCTGACACGAGCACACCATCAAAGTATGGGACTACTCCTTTTATCCCCTGTAATAACTGCTCCATTAGCCTTTGGAACACCCCTGGGGCTACGCTGACTCCAAATTGCAGCCTTTTGCATTTGAAGGCTCCTCTATGAGTCACGATCGTTTGTGCCTCTGCTGTTTCAGGGTAGACTGGTAATTGTTGGTATGCTTGGGCATGTTCAAGCTTTGCGAAGACCTTGCCTCTCCCCAATGAGTGTTGTAGGTGTTGCACTACCAGAACAGGATACGCGCTTTGTTGTAGTGCATGGTTCAGGGTAGCCTTGTGGTCCCCACAGATTCCCATGGACCCATCCAGTTTAACTAGGGTAACAATTGGGGTCTCCCATTTGACATGGTCAATTGGTTCCAAAATACCTTGTGCTATTAGTTTGTTAAGTTCCTCATCAATCTTTGGTTTTAGTGTGAAGGGGACTCGCCTCGCTTTCAGCCTAATTGGAGCTATTGTTGGATCTAAATTAAATGAAATAGGGGACCCTCGGTACTTGCCTAATTTTCCATCAAAGATGTCCTGGAATTCCCTCATCGGGTTCTCCTCCCAGTCTGTGTCGGCGATGCTGTTAATGCTGGTCACTAATTCCTAGAGGTTCGAACCACTCGAGTTCCAACAGGCTTGGTCGGTTTTGGTCTACAATAGTTAGCGGCAAGATTTTCTTGTGTTCTTTGAAAGTTATTTGGAAATGTCCGAGTCCAACTACCGGTATTCTGTTTCCCTGGTAGTCCTTTAGGATTAGCGATTGGTGTTCTACTTCAGCTCTGCCAGAGTGTGGTACTAGTCTTTTAATGGTATCCCATGACACCATCGATAGGTACTCTGGAATCTACCTCCATTTTAAATTCTTGGCCCTCGATCCGGACTGCCACATGTAATTTTTGGTCATTTGTTGCATTAGAGTGCCTGATGATGATGGTTTGGTGTGTTTCTTCTTTTCTATAGTTCTCATTTAGCCGCTTGCCTTTGCTTTCGTGACTCTCACGGCTCCACGTTTGTCTATCTTGAGTTCTTGGTGGTGTGTTGTCTCTACGTCGTGGGCTGTAGCTCTTGCGGTTTCGGCATACTCTTGCGATGTGACCCCGTCTCTTGCAGTACCAGCAGACAGCATCTAAGAACTGGCACTCAGAATGGGGGTGGTGTCCTCCGCACCCGGCGCACTGAAACCCTGACTGAGACCTTTCTTCAGCTGTCGATCGCGTTCAGCCTGGAGTTTGTGGATTTCCTCCTCATTGTCGTCATCGATTCCGGAAGATCCACTCTTGGCATAGTGTGTGGTGGTTTTGTGTGCACTCTCTGCCTTCTTTTCCGAGCCCTGGCTCGTTTCGGTCGGAGTTTTGGATGAATTTGCATTCATGTGCTGCATTTTAGCCGCTGATTTTTTTAGTTGCTTCTGCCACCGTGGCTTCAGCAATAGCCTCAGTAACCGTAATCTTTGGCCGGGTTAGCAGCTGGCTTTGTAGGGTGAGGTCACTTAGTCTGAGGATCATGTGATCCCTCATGGCTTCATCCATGTTAAAGAATTCGCATGCCCCTCCAATGTCCCTGAGAGCTGCTACAAAGTCTGTGATGCTCTCACCTTCTTTCTGGTCCCGTTTGTAAAATTTGTGTCTCCGAATAAGGCTGGAGATGGTCAGTGCGTAGTGAGCCTTCAGCAGCTTTTCTAGGTCTGGCCAGGCCATCTGTTTCACATCTTCTGGTTTTGCCAGTGCCTTGGCCATCTTGAACACTGTGGTCCCACAGTGCATCAAGAACACAGCTCTTTTTAAATTGTCTGAGATTCCTTGCAAATCGTTGCTTTCCAGGAACATGAGGAATCTATCAGTGTAGGATTCCCAGTCCTCTGTTGCTGGGTTGAATGGTGTGGATGGCGAGTTGGTTCCGGCCATTTCATCTGTTCGGTCTCGTTGTTTTTCCCGCCGCTGAGTTGGCCAATCATAGGTTAGCTATAATTGGCCAATCAGTGTTGAGACAGGAACCAATGAGCTTCTAGTATTTCTTGACCAATAGGAATAGACTATTTGAAGTATGTTAATATGGAACACCGGTAGCAGCGATGAGTAGCAGAGACCTAACCAGTTCTCTCTGCCACTCTGCTGTTGGGCCCACCCGCCCACTCGGGCTCCCATTCTCCTTTTATCTGCTGAATTTGAAGCCCAGCTGCTTTGTACAGAACAGAATAGTGTTGTGCAGCAGCTGCTGAAGCAACTGGGATTGTGCAGGCTTGCAGGAGTTGAGTTACAATGACTCTGCACCTGTGCAAACGTCTCTGCGTCTGCGCAAAGTGTTGGGAGCTGACGTCCACACATCTTAAAGTTGTTAACATTGAGAAACACTACCTTAAACTATATTGCCATCAAGCTGGCTGCAGGAGAGAGCCTGAAGCTGCCCAAGACTGTAATCCAGATATGTCCCTTGACTTAAGGCCCTGTTTCACTGCACTTACAGATGCAAAAAGGATGTAAAATGTTAAAAAAATCCTGCCATCCACTGGAAAATGCTATGCATCCGTTGTGTACTCATTGCATATGTATTTCATATGCTCTATCCGTCGAGCATCCGTCCACTGCGATTTCATCTGCACAAGAAGTTTTGAGCTTCACAAAACTTTGTGAACGGATGAACTTTCCGCCGTGTACGATGTAAATACACGACATACAAGCAACAAACATTTTATGTCCATTTATCATCCGCTAAACATCCACTGTATCCTCTCTGCATCCTCTGGGCATCCTCACAACTCACATCCGCTGCAGCTGAAAATGGAAAGAGGGAGGAAACAAAAGGTACACGGAACGTCTTTACAGCATTAGTAGCACGGAAATAGAAAGGATGCGCAGTGAACGGTTTGCATCCGATATATATCCGTGCGGCATCCCCTTTCTTTCCTTTAGGCATACGTGATGCATCTGCTTCATCCGCTATGCGTCCACTTCGAAATTATCTCCCGGAACCCCTTCGGAGGTGTCATCTGCTTTCATCCACTAGGCTTCCGATGAATATCCGTTTAACATCCCCGCTACATACTACCCATGTCCGTTCTTTTCCGTTCTGTTCATGCAAATTTTCACCACTTTTTGGAGCGGATGACAACGGATGGAGCCACCCCTGAAATTTTGCTCATCCGCTGTGTCCTTTATGCATACGTTTTGCATCCGTCGGCCAGTGGGACCGGGCCTTTACTTCTTTCTGTTTAGGTGATGCAGACTTATAAAATAAGCAATAATTAAGAAACTGGGAAACATAGTCTTCCTTTGTAAGGCCTTTAGTGAGGAATAATTAAAAAGAGCAAAAATATTATTTTAATTAGATTAATTTTTATTGATAGTTAAATGTACATGTATTGACTCTAGAATCATATATCACACAATTATTTATAATAAATGAACAAGAAGAAAGTATAGGAAGAAATAAGTAAAATATTCTAAGCATTTCCATTAATTTACAACTGAAAGCCTAAGGCCATTTCTGTTTGTTCTGATTACCTTTGATGAAGTGTAAAATGGTTATCAATCCTTATCTCATGTTGCCTGTTTTTTGAATTACTTATAATCAAAAAGGCTAAGATTTGCACTATTTAAATTTTAGCTTTGGTTTTTACAAGTCTTAACTATGCAAAAATGCATAATTTTTTTAGTCCTTTGCGTTATATTTTAAATCATTTACCTGATATGTTGATGTATTCTATTGTAAGCTATTCTCAAGCTGAATCCATCACATTCCACATGCCCTATCTGGGCTCTGAATCATTGTACAATAGTTTATCCAAGTTGATATCATCAAATATTCTTGTGTTATTTATAGTTAAGTGAACAAATAATTAGTATAATAATTTTCATTTCAGTTCATAAACCTTTGACACTGAAGGAATGGAGGTGCTGTGCAACTGATGATTATGTTTTTATTTATTACTGAGGAATTCCATTTTGATATGGCAAGGATGAATTCAGCATAAAACTGCCAGCCAGAAGCTTTATATGAGTGAAATCTCTGGTATCAGTCAAAAATATCATTTCTTGGAAGCATATTTATAAAACCTTATGCTTTATAAAGATCATGCTTTATCACATTATATGTTGATATATTATAATTTGAAATTTTATTTTATTACATTAATGCCCACATTTTTCTGTTGTAGAATTTAAAACATGGAGAAAAAGTATCAGTAGTCAGTAATACATTTTTCACTAATACATTTCCTTAAAAGGCATATACTTTTGGGAGCTGCAAGTCACTTTCAAATACAAAAAAGTTGCTTTAAAGTTGGATTTAAATTGGGATGAGGTGAGGTGGAGAAGGGAAAGGAAGGGAGACAAAGAGAGGTTAGTTATGCAGATGCAGGTTATTTGTGAGGCATATTGCACATTGTAATATATTAAAAAGAACCTCTTGTGTTTATCTGTCACTTAATATGCCTTTAAGTTTTTGATGTACACATATGTCTGAAGCAATTTTTCAATAGTGCTGCTAAAGTCTCATTTTTCCAAGATCACTGTCCTTAGCACTGCTGAAATAGAATAGAATAGAACAGAACAGAATAGAATAACAGAGTTGGAAGGGACATTGGAGGTCATCTAGTCCAACTCCTTGCTTGGGCAGGAAACCTTATAGCATTTCAGAGAAATGGTTGTCCAATCTCTTCTTTAAAAAATCCAGTGTTGGAGCATTTACAACTTCCGGAGGCAAGTTGAATAACTTGATTAACACTGATTAACTGTTCTGACTATCAGAAAATTTCTTCTTAGTTCTAGGTTGCTTCTCTCCTTGATTAGTTTCCATCCATTGCTTCTTGTCCTGCCTCCAGGTGCTTTGGAGAATAGCTTGATTCCCTCTTCTCTGTGGCAGGCCCTGAGATATTGGAACACTGTTATTATATCCCTGCTGATGAAAAGAAGGACAAACTATTATTCCCTCAGGACATTTTTCTTCCTTAGAGAGAGCCTGAGAAATTCTTCAGATCCCCTAACAGGCTGCATGATATAAAGAACTGTGCAGCTGGGGAAGAGTGAACTTGGATTGTGTCTGTGCTTTATCCCTAAGCTAAATTTCCAATCACCACAACCCCATACTGCAAAGAGAGTAAGCATAAAGTTGCTCTCTGCCCCATTTTACACTGAGGGATAATGTCTCTCTGTCTCATCCTCAAATGATCCTTTCCTAAGCAAGAAGTGCAAAAGGGTAAAGGATGTTCCAAAGAAGTGTAGGGTTTGGAACTTCTTCAAAAACAATTCCTCTGGCTTTTAAAAAGCTCATTCACAACTTAATCAAAGTAACAACCCCAACAACAATGTACCCATCTGGTTCACATGTGTAGGAATGTGTACATATCTGAAGAAGTTAGACACATGCAATTCAAATTTATAATATTGTATTTATGTAGAACTGAAATTAACCCCCCCATTTTTGTTTCCTCGATATTAACATATTAACAACTACACATTATGCTTATATTCTCTCCTTGTTTTGAATATTTCACATCTAAAAATTCTGAAAACATTATTGCTTGAGGGTCTTTCTTTCCCTTCCCTGAAATCTATTTTGTGCAATGCAGGCTTTATATAAATGGATTTGGAAATATGACATGTCTTCAATTTGTCCAAGGTGCCATAGTTAAAATAGATGAATCCGAATGGGCTATGACAGAGCTTTCAGGATATCCATTATCAACCTTTTCTAAGATAATTCAGTTCATTGTCCCTGCAAATTTCAGTCTTTCCTCCTGCTGAATATTAATTCTGTGACCAATGAATATGCATTCACATATGTTAAAGTTGCATATGTTAAAGCAGTCTGGTCAGAAAAAAACACTCTCAATTAAAAAAGTATATGAATAAGCAGAGCAGAAACTTTTCTTCAGGTTGATCTGGTACACTTCAAGAATGGTATAGAGCAGGACTGTACAGTTCCTGGCCTGTAGGCTGGATGCATCACATGCTGGCCATGCCCATGCCCGGTTTAGCAAAGAGGGGGAAAAGTCCCGATACATCATGTGACTCTGCCATGACAATGTGAGTTTGACACCCCTGGCTTAGAGCAATATTAACTCTAGTACAGCTAGAGGCTTCATTCAGTGCCTGACAGTGGAATCGTGTTAATATTTATTCTAAAGCAGAAGAACAAAGTGGACAATGCAAGATTCATTGAATGTGATAACAGTGCTCTTGATAAAACTTGCATTTCACTTTTATTGTTTTTTTTTTAGTGAAGAAGTACACAGCGCATCTATCATTAATGGTTACCATAATATCATTCCTCAAATTATTCATTAATGAATGCTTTAAAAGAAAAGGTTGTTGTTTATGACCCAAGGAAAACATTAGCAATTATTTACCTATTAGCAGATACTTTAATACCTTTGCATGTTGAGTCACAGTAAAACAGATGGTATGCATTAGAATGGGTTATATTAGGTTATATGTCCTTGATTGTGTAACAGAACTTGTATGTGATTATAAAAAAAACAACAACCAACTGTTAATCCTATTTGCATCAAATGCCTGCTATTTGTCATCTGTAACATATAACAGAATTGGGCCCAGATGCAAATTGAAACAGTTGCTACTCTTGTTCCTAAAATACCACAGAAGAAGCAGACTTTGATGCACAAAAGACAGAGAATTTGCTTTGCATACTCTATGATTATATGAAATTCCTGTTGAATTAAGACTTCATTCTTCATCAGAAAAAAAGGCACAGCTCACCTCTCCACTCATTGCGAAAGATATAATTCCTTCAGTTCCATTGCCGAAATTTCCAGAACCTATTCTTCAGTGAAGAAACTGTCCAGAGTTTCAATATTTAATGCTAAAGTCTGAATGAATTAAATGGTGATGTGTCTTTCGGTGTCCAAAGTTACCATTATGTTTCATTAACCAACAATGATAGACATGTTTCTTATTTGATAGCAAGTTCCATGATTATTTGCTTGTATTTCAAGTAGAAAAATCATCATTCCCTTAGAGTTACTGAAGTATTTTAAATGCATGACATTTTTTTCTAAATGGAATAAATATTGCAAATATTCCAAAGCTTTGCTGGCTGAGGAATTCTGGGAGTTGAAGTCCACAAGTCTTAAAGTTGCCAAGTTTGGAGACCTTTGGTTTAAATACTCCATTTGAAGCGGTTAAAGATGTGCAAAGACCACAGCAAGAACTGGAAATCTATTTGTCATGCAATGTGGATTCTTTGCTGAAAACATTTGCTCTTTCCCTTGGTGCAGTTGGTAGAAAATACTAATTTTAGTTTAGCAAGGATGAAAATTTTCACCAAAGATCCAAAGACACCGGATTGGCTCTCACTGTTTCTGTGAGAGTGCATGGATCCATGTCATCTGATTCAGAAATGATCCTGTATTCCACTATTATGTTGTCTTTTCCCCCTCTAATCCTTACTAATGTCCACTTGGGTCTGGCTTAACTATTAGCTGCTTCCTTCCCTTGGCCACAGTACAAGTGGGTTCATGAGGCAAGAAAAGTTCAGAGTTCACAAGACACAATCCAGGCACGGTGTCAATCCAAAGCAAGTCAGGAATCATGACCAGGGAACAACTAGGAAATGAACATATTGTTCCCAGCATCATCTCCATCTGTCTGCTATGCTAAATAGCCAGCTTCTGGTGCAGTCAATTAAGAGGAACGAGGCTACTGCCTCCTCACAAGTAGTCTGTCTGACTTTGGCTGCTCCTGCCTTTTCTCTGCCCTACTCTTTCTCAGATCAGTGCAGAAGGCAGTTCCTCCTCATCACTGACTGGCTGCAGCTGTGTGCTTTCCCTCCCTGAAGCCTCAGGGCTATCTTGCTGCAGATGTGCTTTAGCCAAATCTCTCTCAGCTGGCTGCTCATCCAGTTTCTCCCCCATCAACCATTCCCCCTCACTTGGACTTGCAGCACCTGCCTCAGAGCCATTGACCAACTTCCCTCCAGATGTGTCTGGGATTGAATCATCCTCCCCTGAACTAACATCAGAGAGGCATATGGGGAAGCTTCTGGGGGCGTCATCACACCTTCTGTCCTAGTTTTTCCACGAAATTAATGTCTGCCTCTAATTTTAATGAAATTATAGAGTCCTGGTGGCTCAGTAGTTAGAATGTATTATTGCAGGCAAACTCTGGAATACAGTCCTGGTGGGCTTGAGGCTGACTCAGCCTTCCATCCCTCTGAGGTCGGTGAAATGAGGAGCCAGATTGTTGGGGTCAATATGCTGACATTGTAAACTGCTCAGAGAGTGCTGTAAAGCACTACAGAGTAGTATATAAGTGCTATCGCCATTGTGTGTTTTAATAATAATGCTACCTTTATGTCAGGTAGAAGAGAGACAATTAACTTCAGCATAATGCAAGAAGGATATGTGGTTAGATGAAGAGAGGGAGAAAGACAGTGAGATTGGAAACAACAGTAACAATATAGATAAATAACTTACATTTGATTCACTTTTATAATAACCAATTTATAAATATTCATTTACTGATGAAAAAATAATGTGAAGTCAGAAGTATTTATGTTATCAGCCTACCATTGATCTGGTGGTTATTCCAAAAATTAAAATAACATTGGAAAACTGCAAAGACGGTTGATACAATCCATAAGTTCTATTACAAATGGAGAAATGAGATTGAATCTACTCACTGATGAATAATAATTTTCTGGAACAGAACCCCAGCCTTGTTTCAGATAAAAAGTCCATTTCAATGGATTAGGGTGTACAGATTTTTTTCATCAATTAATTTTTCACCAGCATGCCTGAAGCTTACTTAGGTAAACTAATTTTATTTCATAAATCACTATCTCTTCAACTGAGATTTCAATAGAATTTCTGTAATTAAAGTTACCAGAATTAGATCATTGCAAACAATTAGAAATAACATTAACTACATTATGATTGTAAACCAGATTAGAAATATGATTTTGAAAAATTGTAATTAAAAGCAAAAAATATTCCCTTGTGTTAGAATCCCCAAATTCTGCTACATTCCTGCTGTAATTCTGTATGTTCAGTTTGACACTATTTGGCTGCCAATAGATGAATCTTCACTGTAGGGATACTTTAACAGAATCTTGTCAGATGGAAAACATTTCTCCCTTCCTCTCCTTTGATTATGGAGAATCCCTTCTGAAATGCTTCCCATGCCTTTTCCCCTTCTATGGACTGAGATAATTTCATAATTTGTGAGCATTCCCGCTGAGGGGCACATGAGAAAAATAAAACTTTTTATACATACCTGGAGGTATATTAAAAATGTAGATTCTTGCCTAAGTCTCTCTGGTTTATGTCTCTCTTTTACCCTGCTTTTGCCTGGCTTTTATCGTGCGGGTTTGTTTTTCATTAACTATTTGCCAATGCTTATTAAACAAGCTATAATTTTTGCTAGCTGAGCTGAAGAGGGACTTACTCTTAATTAGATATAGGGATTGACAGGAACATGCTTGATACAATCTAGCCAGAAATTATCTACAATAACTGTCCAACACAAACTGGCTTTATAATTATCACATTTGTACTGTAGTCATGGAATTTATACATGCTTGTGCAACACTTCCTTTGCATCCACAGGCACTTCACAAATAATGTCACTCTTTGATCCACATTGACATGCCATATTGTCATTATGAGACTTTATTCTGGCCTTTGCTTAATGAATAATGTCTTTTACCATTTCAGTTTTTATAAAGGCACATGTCTACAATCATTGCCTTTATATCCTCAAGGGCAATGTAGTTTGTCAATTTTATTTTATTTATTTATTTATTTTTATCCAACATGGAGCAGCAAGGGCAATCTTTCCTGTTAAGAACAAGTGAACAACTCTGAAGAATTGATCTGGTTTATTTGTAGAGTTTAACCCACCCTGGCAGCATAAATATGCATCAATGATTATATTGCACAATCAAACTGCGGAGAGACAAGAAAGGAATTTTAAAAAACCCTCTTCCTTACCCTCATCAAATGTCAGAAAATTGCAGATACACCATAAGAAAGATTTTGAAAAATAAAAATAAAGGCTTCATTTTATTTCTGGCAGAATGCACCAGTCATAGCTTACACACACAAAAAAGTTTTTTTTGTTGCAATGTAAATTTGTTATTTATTCCTGGTAAGTTTTTTTCTCTCCCTCTTCCCCAGTCCCCATAGTTAAGGTTACAAAGGGTTTGTTCTGCTGCTTTTAAATTTTCAGGAAAAAAATAGGCATCTCCATAGATAGTTTATATGGATTCATTGGTCAAGCAGATTAGTTTGATTATTGTCATTGAATACTTTTAAATCAGTGATTCCCAAAGTGGGTGGTACCACCCCTTGGGGGGGTGGGATGCCTTAGGGGGGTGCTAAGAGGCAAGGGGGCCAGCAGGGGGGCACCAAGAGGCAAGGGAAGGGGCGCTGGAGGTGGGCCCCTCTCAGGGCGCAATTCAGGGGTGGGATTCTACCAGTTCATTATGTTCCCAGTAGTTTGGAGAACCAGTGAAACAGGTCCCCAGCTGGTCCTGCTCCTGTCTGCCCGCTCCTCCATTCCCTGTCCAGTCAGTCCTTATTGCGCATGCGCAACATCACATGTGTGTGCAACAATCGCTGACAGCCACAGGGGTGCATTGGAGAAGCAGAACAAGCAAAACCAGAGGTTGGTAATTTTTGCTGCAAAAAGCATCCAGCCGCCGCATGTTTTTTTGTTGTGGCTGCAGTCCAGCCACACTGAAAAAAACATGCAGCGGTTGCAGGAATTCATGACAAGGGCACTGCAGGCATTCGTGGGCTGGCAGAGAGCCCAGCGACAATAATAGCTCAGCCCTGGCTTGCCTTCCCTAGCAGCCAGCTGCAGGAGGAAGGTAAAATCACGGCCATGGGATGACAAAAGAGGTGGTTGTGAGGGAGGAAACGGGGAGATTAAGGGCTGGGGCCTCTGAAAGGGGAAATGAGGTGATGCACAATTAGCCCAGGCCTTAGATAGATTAGGTCACACCTGCCTGGGCAGAAAATAGGTAGGTAGATTAAGGAAGGGATAGAGAAAGAGGGAAAGAGAGAGAGGGAATGAAAGAAAGAGAAAGAGAGAGAGAGAGAGAAAGAGGGAAAGAGGGAAAGAGAAAGAAAGAAAGAAAAAGAAAGAAAGAAAGAAAGAAAGAAAGAAAGAAAGAAAGAAAGAAAGAAAGAAAGAAAGAAAGAGAGAGAAAGAGAGAGAGAGAGAGAGAAAGAGAGAGAGAGATGGAAAGAGAGTGGGAAAGAGAGAGAGAGAGAAGGAACATATAAGAAAGTAAAGAAAAAGGGAGAGAGAAAGGAAGAGAAAGGAAGAAAGGGATAGACAAAGAAAGAGGGGGGATGGAAGGAAGGGACAGAAAGAAAGAGAGGGGGGGAAAGAAAGAGAGAGAAAGCGAGAGGGAATGAGAGAAAGAAAAAGAAAGAGGGAGGGAGGAGAAAGAGAATGGGATGTGGAGGGAGGCAGAGAGGAAAAGAGATAGAAGGAAGAGACAAAAAAAGAAAAGAAAAAGGGAGAGAGAAAAGAAGAAAAAGGATAGACAAGGAAAGAGGGTGGTGGTGGAAGGAAGGGACAGAAAAACAGAGAAAGAAAGAAAAAGGAAAGAAAGGGAGGGAGGAGAAAGTGAATGAGATTTCTTGTCTAACCACCTGCTACAGCAGGGTGAGAAGGGAGTGTGTATGTGTGTGTGTGTGCATGCCTGTCAAAACTCCAAAAACAGGTCAAGTAGCTCTGGGGAGGTCAGTCATAAATTAGAACACTTACTAAGCAACCGGCCATTAAGTGAGGACCACTTATATTTGGTTTGCCAGTGACATGGCCGCCTGGCCAGGCCCACCCCATCACATGACCACCAAACCACCAAGCCACACCTACCCAGTCACATGACCACCAAGCCATGCCCACAAATTAGGCTATGTCCACAGAACCAGTTGTTAAGAAATTTGAATCCCACCTCTGAGTGGGGGGCATTGAGGATGAGTTTGTATCACCAAGGGGCAGTGGACTGAAAAAGTTTGGGAACCACTGTTTTAAATAGTAGTTGAGAGAAATATTCCTCCCAGTTTTACCAACATATATCTTATAATTTATTATGTTGATTTAATATTATTATTTATGATAATGATATATGTACATCAGTAAGTCTAAAAATGCAAAGCAAAACCTTGAACAAAACATGTGATGCTGACAGGGGGAGGTAGCTGTGGCAAGCTGTCTATTGAACAACTAACTTGGCAATGAAAATAATTATTCCACAACTTGTTGCTCTGGTTCCATCACAATGGCACTGTATCCTGTTCTCATTATTTGCAGGAAACAGTGTGATCTCAGTTCCATTCAACAAATGGCTTACTAGTGATTAAATCCACATCTGGACATTGATCACCTACTTGACAGTTTAAGGACCCAGGGAAATAGTACACATCTGTTTAATAAATTTTGTTTTCAAATCAAAGCCTGGTACTGAACTCCACTCTTTGGGGTCACTTGTATCTGCAACTTAGGTGGTATGAGTAATTCAGCTGTTTGAATTTATATGTTAGGTAGTTTGGCCAAAATGAGAGAAGCAGGATAGAGAAGATGCAAGATTAAGGATAGATCTCTATGGGCCACAGGTTAAACCTCTCAAATGGGATTCCTATCTTGCAATATCAGAATCAGTTAATAAGCTGGGAGAGACCTCCATTCAGGGGACCAGGTATCTTCTGATCACTGAGTCTTGCACAAACAGCCTGCTGTTGTGGGTGGAACAGCAACAATGGTGGCTCAAGATGCTCTGAGACCTTGGACAGAACTGGGCCATCGGGCTGCAGCAATAAGAAGGTTATTACACCTAGATTGCAAAAATCTGGGCAATCACTGGATGCAGCTAAAAGTATTGCTTTGCTACCTTCTATTAATCACCTTACTTTGCTTCTTCTTACACTCCCATTTGTCAAATGCTCAGGTTTCTTTATGGCAAAAACTGACCTTCAGACAACCATGGCCAAGTTAAGTTTCTTTAAAACTGAATGCCTGACAAGGCCCTCTATATTCACATTCCTAAATTAATTGCTTACTATATCCTTGACTGTATTTATATGACTGGAAATAAGTGTTGTGGTTAGCCGGCAGCAGGTGCAGATGGCTGAGGAGAGTGAGGGGCCAGGACCATTAGGGAGTGGACTGCTGCCTTCAGAGATCGTGGGGGCTGGCACCAGCGATGAGGAGGTTCCCGAGGAGCCTGTGACAAGTGCGCATATGCTCAGGATTGCTCAAAGGAAAGAGCAGTTACAACAGCACAGGTGACTTGGGAGTAAGGCTACAAGGTAATAGCCCCTCCCTCAAGAAGATAAAAGCCAGCTGTGAAACAAACCTCTGCAGAAGGCAAAGAAATTTTGAAACTCAGCCTCATGGACATTACAGTTGGTATTTGAAGACTCTTGTATAGTAAACTATGATCTGTTGTTTTTTGCAAAAACTTGCCAAGGCTCTTTCTTGTTGGAGTTAATTAATTGGAAGCAGCCTTTTACCTGTGAAGAAACAGAATTCATAGATGAAACAGTAAAAGGTTGGGCTGCTGCCTTTGTCTTGTGTTTGCTCTCTTGGAACCAGGTTGGGTCAAAACAACAAGTTGTTTTTATTAAAAGCATGGTTTATCCCTATTGGTTCTCTCCCTATTGGTTCTATCCCCATTGGTTATTTGCATTTTCCAAATATGTCTATTTTCTCTATGTCTAGTTTGTCTAATCTGATAAAAAGAAGGACTAGGGGTGACATGATAGCAGTGTTCCAATATCTTAGGGGCTGCCACAAAAAAGAGGAGTCAAGCTACTCTCCAAAGTACCTGAGGGCAAGACAAGAAGCAATGAGTGGAAACTAAACAAGGAGAGAAGCAACCTAGAACTAAGGAGAAATTTCCTGACAGATAGAACAATTAATCAGTTGAACAATTTGCCTCCGGAAGTTGTAAATGCTCCAACACTGGAAGTTTTTAAGAAGAGATTGGACAACCATTTGTCTGAAATGCTATAGGGCCATGATGGCGAACCTATGGCAGGCATACCACAGGTGGCACACAGAGCCATCTCTGCAGGCACATGAGCCCCAGTAAAACTTACCTGCACTGCTCATGCTTGCACCTCCCAGCTGATTTTCGGCCTGTTTTGTCACTCCCTATATTTCTGGAAATACCGGAAGTGATGAAACAGGCCCATTTTTCAGCCTCCAAAGGCTGCAGAGGCTTCCCTCAAACCTCTGGGAGGCCGAAAAAGGGCTCGAACAGGCTGCATTTGGCTGGGAGGCATGCAGTACAGCGAAGGGAGCGGTGGGAGGGAAATCGCATGCACATGCACAGGGAGGGCCCTGATGCGTATTGCCTTCTGGGTGCTGGCATGTGAGCAATTTTTGACACAGAAGCCAAAAAAGGTTAGCCACCACTACTATAGGGTTTCCTACCGAAGCAGGGCATTGGACAAGAAGACCTCCAAGATTCCTTTCAACTCTGTTATTCTAAATAGTTTGCATCTTTATTTTATTTAACAGCCATCTTACTGAATTCAACATGTCTATGGAGATTCTCAGTCATGCAGGTCATGGTTGACCCAAAGGTGCTTTTTCAAAAGGCAACTTTACCCTGAAAACATTTCGCTTCTCATTCAAGAAGCTTCTTCAGTTCAGAACTGAAGAAGCATGTTGGATGAGAAGTGAAACATCTTCAAGGAAAAACAAAGTTCAGGTTCCTTTTGAAAAGCACCTTTAGCACTGAATTCAACAGTTGATCAAACAAGGATGGGGCAATGACTCTAGAAGCTCAGTATGTTCCCCAAGAAAAACACTTTAAAGTTTTGCTTAGAAGCTTTTTTATGACTAACTGTCTGTATTAAACCTGATTACCACAAGGAAATAGTTTTATGTAAGGATCACACTTCTTAGAATTTAGACTTGAGGGAAAGACTGTTTTCTTCTTTGGTGGAAAAATAGAAACAGACTGCCTACATTTGTGGACTTAAACTGCTTTATGAGAAATATTTTTATTTTATATTAATTCAAAGAAGTAGAAATGAATATTGTCCTATTTTTTATTTTAAAACTGTTTGAAGTTATCTGTTTTAAAATTATTTGGATTCTAAATAACCATCTGCTTGGGCTTTCATCTAAGATTACTTAAATTTCCTTCCAATCTGGGATTAAATGTTTGGATCACTACACAATTGTCATTCTGCCAGTGCTATTATTGTCAGGATTGTTGTGTTTGTTCCTCCAGCCTGCACTAGTACACTCAAGTAATGCCTTTCAACTTTTCTTTGTTTGCTCAGATTTGTCACAATAGAAATTCCATCTCTACACCAGGTATGAATGAGTTTTAAAAGCAGAGGAAGAATAAGAAGATCAAAGGCAAAGTTACAAAGTGTAAAGACAAATGTTTCTAATTACCATTGATTTCAGTTTGAACCTCTCACATTAAATTCAATGGAGCTTAAAAAGCCAGAATTTTGTACACATGTATATACTGTATATACAAACGCACAAGGTTTAATTGCTGTGAAGTCCAAGGTTCTTTAAAGGAAGTACCAAAATACTTATGAATACATAGATTTGTTTGCCTTTTTTCCTGGAGGCACATTCACTTTGTTTCCTAAGAAAGGAACTGTTTGATATGTCACTAACAACTTGAAGAAATCTGTACTCTTGGTGTGCAGTTGTTATTGTACTTATCTGAGGACTTCTTGGCCTTTTGGCTAACGTCATGTCGCATAATATGTTTATCATGCCTTAAACTATTTCAAACAAGTGTGGGATCAGAGGCCACAAAGAGTTGGAGTTGACAGGAGGGAATCTTCTTTTTTGTTTGTTCTCTTAATTTGTGCTTTGATAGTGATAACCTCCAGTTAAAACCCCAGTTTCAAAAACTAGAAAAATGAAAGCATATACAATATAATAGAAATTCTTGTAATCTCTCCAGATCTGTTCACTCAAAATGGTTCTTAACCTTTAGGGGATTTTTAATCATCACAATCACCTGATTATAATTGAATACTTAGAGAATGACTGAATAAAGCCAGTAAACTGACATGAAGACAATGGAATCAGGATTACTCATCTGTCAAGGAATTGTCCATATGATTCATAAAAGAGTCAAATTCTCCTTAAAAAACATATTCATTGTTTTTTTCATTGCCTGATTTGTTTATATGGGAAATGCCTCAGATGTAACAGATAACAGTTAATCAGAATTGGAAGGAACATTGTAGGTCATCTAGTCCAACCCTTTGCTCAAGCAGGAGACCCTACACTATTTCTAACAAATGGCAGTCCAATCTCTTCTTGAAAGTCTCAAGTGATGGCGCTCCCACAACTTCCAAGGGCAAGCTGTTCTATTGGTTGATAGTTCTCACTGTCAGAAAGTTTCTCCTTATTTCCAGGTTAAATCTCTCCTTGTTCAGTTTCCATCCATTATTCCTTGTCTGGCCTTCGGATGCTTCAGAAAATAGCTTGAGCCCTTCCTCCCTGTGGCAGCCCCTCAAATATTGGAAGACTGCTATCCTGTCTCCTCTGGTCCTTCTCTTCAGTAGACTAGCCAAGCCCAGTTCCTGTAACCATTCTTCTTCATATGTTTTAGTCTCCAGTCCACTAATCATCCTGGTTGCTCTTCTCTGTACTTTTTCTAGAGTCTCAACGTCTTTTTTATAGTGTGGTGACCAAAACTGGATGCAGTACTCTAGGTGTGTTTCAAGTAGTTTCAAGTAGAGGGAGACCATATCAAGAAATAGACATTGCAGTGATTTTAAAAATACTACTTTATCATTGCGGGATATAATAACAGAATCATGAAAGCCTGTCCAAGTTTAAGGCCATGTCACACTGCCCAACAGATGCAAAAAGGACACAGCGGACAAGCAAAATGTTCCATCCGTTGTTATCTGCTCTCAAAAGGGGCAAAAATTTGCATAAGCAGAGCGGATAACACAGAAAGGAACGAACGTGGGGAGGACGCAGAGCGGATGTATAGAGGATGCAGAGCGGATGTATAGAGGATGCGTAGAGGATGCGTAGAGGATGCGTAGAGGATGCAGAGTGGATGCAGAGCAGATGCAGAGCGGATGAGCTGCATCCGCTTTCATCCTTTCTCCATCCGTGCTACTAACGCTGTGCGTCCGTTCTGCTTCCTCCCTGCGTCCGTTTACCGCTGGAACGGATTTTAGTTGTGCGGATGCACAGCGGATGCCTAGCAGATATAGCAGATGTGTAATGGATGCAGAACAGATGTCCCCCGTATGCCTAGAGGATGCAGAACGGATGCATTGGCTATATTTTCCGCGCAAAAGTTTTGGGCAGCTCAAAACTTTCTGAGCGGATGAAACATCAATAAATGGATGCTGGACGGATAGAGAGGAAGCAAAATGGAGGCAGTGAGTACATCGCGTTAACCAATGGATGGCAAGCTTTTTTGTCCGTTTTACATCCTCTTTGCATCCGTTGGTGTAGTATGACATGGGCTTTATCTCTGTTTAATCACATACTAAACAAAATCAAGGCAATATTATTTTGTGTGTCTTTCTTATGCTTTCTTCAGTGTTTGGACTGTATAATCTCTTGTCCAAGACCTTTTTAAGGTTCTTTTCACATCTTCCCCAAGGTCAACTCTGATCTCTGGTACAGCTATTTCCCACCCCTCCCCCCATCAGAAGTGGTATTCAGCAGGCTCTGACCAGTTCTGGAGAAGCGGTAACAGAAATTTTGAATAGTTTGGAGAACTGGCAAATATCACCTCTGACTGGAGAATTTACAGTATCCTTCCCTGCCACGCCCACCAAGCCACACCCACAGAACCGGTAGTAGAGAAAAATTGAATCCCACCACTGTCCCCCATTAAGTTATTGGGTTTATTACAAGTCCATAATTCATAAGTCTGTCTAAAGGTTTTGGTGCTGGCAATCTTGAAAGATACCAGACTGCATGTGGCTGTTATCAGTTGTAGCCTAGGCTTTATCAATCATATGATTTTAAAAGGAAAAAAAATATAACTAATTAGAATGCCAACATTGAATTTATTCACTTTATTTTTGTCTGGAACCAAATCATGTGTAAAATTATTTAAATTGGCAAACTAAACCCATAGCCCAAGAATCTGAAAACAAATTTATCCAAGAGCCATATTTTTATACTGTGCTATAAAATACAGAAGTAAAAAAAATAAGGCAATAAATTTTCTATTTATTAACTTATTGTGATGGAATTTATTCTTATAATTACCCAGTGTAAATATCATGCATAATAAACTCCACGGCAATGTCAGACTTGAACTGCCTTATGATTTATTGCTTTATTTAAAAGGCCAAATCCAAGACACAAACAACACCGTCCAAATTCTCTGTGTGTTAAAAACGCATTGGAAATATTAGATTGATTACAGTGCACAGCCTAGTATATTACATAATGTACCAGCTGAACAATTTTTAATGTTCTATTGTTGTAGCCATATTGGTCCCAAAATACTAAAATCAAAAACACCAGGTCCCTCAAGTAAACTTTTTGGGAAGTGGAAGGCATCTTTTATAGGTGATGAAAGTAAATATAACACTTTGCCAACCCTGATTGCAAAATCTACCGCTAACTGATTCATGCATATTTCAACAATATAATTCTCCACAGTCAAGACCATTTAATATGATTGCTTTACAGATTCCTTCCTCATTTGAAATTCTCTGAATATTTAAAATGTAGAAAGCTCAAGGAGCTACTATGCAAGTTCAGGAAAATTAAGTCCTACTGAATCCAGTACTTGCTGCCAAATAAGCATGAACATGATTATAATCAATAAATACAACACTGAGATTATTCTAAAGTACACACCAATAATTTCAGAACATTGATTCAAATTCTTGTCTGCAGTTACTAGAGAAGCTAAAAGAGAAGCAATAATAGATTAGGGTGAACATAGATTTGCAATGATATCTTTATATTAAAGATATAGGATAACTCTATTACTGTACATTAATTCTTCATAGCTTTGACCCTTGAACAAGACTGCTTGAAAGATGTATGTAGTTTATTATAAAATTGGATTATTATATATGTATATAGTCTATCAAAGTTCTTCAACCATTTACAGTTTAAAAAACAAAATTAAAACTTGAGATAGGAATATTGTCCACAATTAAAAGAAGATACATGAAGACTGTAAATTTATATAAAGCAGTTGTAGATTAATACATGAGATTGTGTAAGATTGAAGAGTAAGCATACTTTATCAGATATATATTTTTTTGATCTTCAACTGATATTAGATCCCTGATGTTCTTTATCTTAATATCTTTTAATTGCTATTGAATTACTACTACTGGAAACTGAACGACATTATTATTTTCTGTTTGGCTAGTGAAGATACTTGTTGAATGCATGTAGATAATGATGAAAGTTCCATCACTATTTTCTTCTTCCCCAAGCTTGTCCCAAAGGTGCTTTTTGAAGAGGCACCTGAACTTTCTGATTTTTCTTTGAAGATGTTTCACTTCTCATTCAAGAAGCTTCTTCAGTTCATAGAATACTTAGAAAGTTGTTTCTGTTCTTATAGAGATGCAGAAGATAAAAAGTTAAACTGCTACAAACACCAACCGTCAGTCACTATACATTAGATTGGATGTAGCTCTACACAGTGTATTTCAGATGGAAAATCTCAGAAAGTTTGCTGAACTAATGCATTGGTAGCAAGTGTTCTATATTAATATATTTGAAATACCCTCTTCTGATTGGCCCGCAAATACTGCTTGGTGATTGGTTCAGAAATGCTACCTTGATTGGGTCGCATTGCCGCTTTGTGATTGGCCCGCCGGATCAGCGGGAGATTTAAAAAGCCATCATTGGCCACGAGCCACAAGCAGCCTCTATAAAAGAGGCTGTCGCAGCTCTGCGGTTACAACAGACTTTAGGAACTAAATAAAGAGCTGAAAGTCACACTGGTCTCGAGTCTCTTTCCTGCGATTTAACACTGGTGATGAAGGTAAGATTCTGAGACAAAGGAGACCAGTTGAGCATGTGGCAACAAGGACTAACCAACCGACGAGATGGCTGGCACCATCCGCACCATTCGACCCCATGAGAGAGGACTGGGAATCATACATCAACTGATTCCTCATGTTCCTCGAGAGCAACGACCTGCAAGGGATCACCAAAAAAAGGAAGAAAGCCATGTTCCTGACACACTGTGGGCCCACAGTGTTCAAAATGGCCAAAGCATTGGCCAAACCTCAGGACGTTAAACAGATAGTGTGGCCAGAGCTGGACTGACTACTGAGAGCCCATTATGCACCAGGCATCTCCAACCTTATCCGGAGACATGAATTTTATAAAAGAGATCAGAGAGAAGGTGAGAGTGTCGGGGAATTTGTAGTGGCTCTGAGGGACATTGGCGGTGCATGTGAGTTTCTCAATATGGACGAAGCCATGAGAGACCACGTGGTCCTAGGACTGAGGAATCCCACATTACAGAGCCGACTACTGACCCGGCCAAACATCATGGTCACCAAGGCCATCGCTGAAGCCACCACAGCTGAAGCCACGAAGAAGTCAGCAGCAACCATGTAGAAAATAAATGCGGCGACCCAGCAAACACCGGCAGAAATAAGCCAACTCCAAGAGAGGAAGCCAGAGGGCAACCAAAAGACCACCACCACTACCGCGCACCACGAGGATGTCAAGTCCTTATCTGAGACCGATGACGGGGAGGAAGAAATACATAGACTCCAGTCGGAAAGGTATAGACAGGGAAGGAGAGAACATAAGTTGGGTTTCCAATGAGCCGGGTGCGGAGGAAACCACCCCCGCTCTGAGTGCCATTTCCTAGATGCTATTTGCCGACACTGCGAGAAACGGGGACACATTGCTAGGGTCTGCCAAAATAAAAAGAGCTACAGCCCTAGGCGATGAGACAGCACCCCCCCCCCCCAGGACCAGAGACAGACAGACAGGGAGCCGTTGGAGCCATGAAAGCAGAAATAAGCGGCCCAGCGAACCCTACCGGAAGGAAGAGACCCACCAAACAATTACCATTGGGCATTCAAGCGCGACAGATGCCCGAAAGGTACATATACAGGTCAACATTGAAGGCCAACAGTGCAACATGGAAGTGGATTCCAGATCATACCTGTCTATGGTATCTTGGGACACCATAAAATGACTAATACCCAGCATACGGCAAAGAGAACTGGAGAACCAAAGACTGACCTTGAAGGACTACCAGGGGAACAGGATCCCCGTAGTCGGAGTCGGACATTTTCAAATAACCTTCAAGAAACACTCAGAAATCCTCCCATTAACAATAGTGGACAGGGATTGCCCAAGCCTGTTGGGGCTAGAATGGTTTGCGCCTCTGGGGATCGAAGTGACTGGCATAAACAGCATCACTGAAGCAGACTGGGAGGAGAGCCTGATGAAGGACTTCCAGGACGTATTTGACAGGAATCTAGGCAAGTACCGAGGGTCCCTTATTTCATTTAATTTGAACCCAAACATAGCACCAATCCGGTTAAAGGCACGGCGAGTCCCCTTCGCACTCAAACCAAAGATCGATGAGCAATTGGACAAGCTCATCGCACAAGGGGTACTGGAACAAATAGACCATGCAAAGAAGCCGTGTTCCAAGGAATAAAAGATTTGCTGACATCCAAATCATTCAATACAGCAAGACCCTACCACTGACAGTGACCTGCGATGCATTACCATTCGGCGTCGGGGCCATACTCAGCCACACACTACTGGATGGGAGAGAAGCACCAATCACGTTCTACTCCAAGACATTGTCCAAGGCAGAGAGAAACTACAGCCAGTTGGACAGAGAGGCACTAGCAGCGATTAACGGAGTAAAGAGATTCCATGAATATCTCTACGGTAGGACTTTCTCACTCATTACTGACCACAAGCCACTCCTGGGGATACTCGCAGGGAAGAAGGCCACTCCAAACATATTGTCACCACAGATGACAAGGTGGTCCGAGTTCCTTGCCGCATATAACTACCAATTAATCCACCGGCCAGGGAAGAGCATATCACACGCTGACACCCTGAGTCGTTCCATCTACCTGATCTGGAAGACGACCCGGCACCGACCACGTCCACACTACAAATAGAGACCTTACCAAACCTACCCATAACCGCGTCAGACATTGCAAAAGAGACCGCAAGAGAGACAACTGGTGTGGATTTTAAACTGGGTAGGGAAAGGGTGGCCAGAAACTGATGACAGCGAGATGTTTAAACCCTTCCAAAACCGTCAAACTGAACTATTGATATTGAAGGGATGTATATGGTGGCGGGATAGAGTTGTCATTCCAAAAAAAATGCAGGAAAAAGTTCTGTGCGTGCTACATGAGGGATACCCGGGTATCGTCAAAATGAAATTTCTGGCCAGGAGTTACGTCTGGTGGCCTGGGATGGACAAAGACATTGAGACATGGGTGGGAACATGCAACAAATGCCAAAAATCCAGACTTACCCCCCCTCCTGCACCTACCCTCGAGTGGGAGATGCCTAGAGGCTCCTGGTCGAGAATCCATATAGATTTTGCTGGACCCACAAAAGGATATACATTTTTAATAATTGTCGATGCTTACTCTAATTGGCTGGAAGTCACAGTCATGCAATCCATGATGACAGAAGCCATCATCAGACAGCTAAGAAAACTTTTCGCAACGCATGGGTTACCAGACTTGTTAGTCTCAGACAATGGGCCGCAGTTCACAGCGCTGTCGTTCAAAATTCCTCGCCGAACTGGGCATACGACATGCCCTATCAGCACCCGCTCACCCGGCTACAAATGGACGGGCGGAACGCATGGTTTGGTATACCAAAGAGGCATTAGATAAAATAGACACAAGCGAAATTCAAGACAAAATCAAAAAAATGCTAACCATACAACATATAACACCGAACACGTCGACTAACAAGAGCCCAGCAGAACTCCTGATGGGCAGGAAACTACGCTCACACCTGGACAGATTACACCCAACATACAATCCCGAAAAGCCACCAGACTCCTCCAGTAAATACCGCACATTTACAACAGGGGATCTGGTATACGCAAAAAACCTTACGGGAGACCCACTTTGTATACCAGCTAGAATAACCCAAATAACGGGACCCCGGTCATACCGATTAGAAACGGAGGACGGGAGGAACTGGAAGAGACACATAGACCAACTAAGGTCTAGAACAATAGAAAGAAACACCGACAACACTGGGAACACAGAACAAACACACACATAAAGACCCCACACCAAAAAGACTATAACAAAACCAGAGAGGGGGGAGATCACCCAAACATAAATCAAAGTGGAGGAGAAAACCCACTAATAACACAACAAAAAACAAACCAACAAACACCACTGGCAGGCCAATCAAGAAACCAAAACTACTCACTGGCAGGAGACCGGTAGAAGGGAACTGGCAGTGGAAAACCAACACAAGGTCACTCCTGGAAGAGGCAGCCAAGCCGACTCAACCAGCCCGGATAGACCAGGTGGGAGCAGCAGAGCCGACTCAACCAGCCAGGTAGACTGGGTGGGAGCGGCAGGGCTGACTCACCCTTCCAGGAGGTTCCACCAAGAAGGACAGGAGAGACAGTGATCCCGTCCAAACCAGCTGAAGACAACAACACAACTGAGCTGTGCAGGTCAAGTAGACACCATCAAAAGCCCGCCTACTTACGGGACTGTGTAACCTAGGTTGGGCTAAACCAAGAGGGGAGGGGTATTCTATATTAACATACTTGAAATACCCTGTTCTGATTGGCCCGCAAATACTGCTTGGTGATTTGTTCAGAAATGCTACCTTGATTGGTTCACATTGCCGCTTTGTGATTGGCCTGCCAGATCAGCGGGAGATTTAAAGAGCCATCATTGGTCGCGAGCCGCGAGCAGCCGCAATAAAAGAGGCTGCCACGGTTAGAACAGACTTTAGGAACTAAATAAAGAGCTGAAAGTCACACTGGTCTCGAGTGTCTTTCCTGCGATTTAACAGCAAGCAATGTTTTTCAGTACAAGAAATGTTTGGAGAATTGCACCAGTCTCTATGTTGTTGGAATTCAAGAAAAAGTGGGGAAAGACTAGTTTGTTTTATGATAGCACAAATAAGGATCTTTAGCTCTGCCTAAAGAGTGCCAGACAGATATGGAGAAAGTTCATTGCATAATACAGACTTCCTCTTTTCTGTGGCTCAAGTTTATTGGCCAAATTTTGTGCAGCTTACTAGATTTTCCCACTTCACTGAAACATGGAGAGAGAGAAAATCCTAACATTTATTTTTTTGTTTGCTTCTTTATTCCATTGATATGATTGCCTATCTCAGTAATGATTCTGTACAGTGCAGTTAAAGACATTAATATAATAGAAAAATGAGAATAAAATGAAAAAGTGGCATCAGAAATTAGTGTTTCACAGGTTCATTTAACTTGTCTGTGGAATTCTGAGAGTTGAAGTCCACACATCTTAAAATAACGAGATTGCGAAACCCTGTGTTACCTTAAGGCCCTGTCACACTGCCCAACGGATGCAAAACGTTAACAACGAACGAGAAAAATGTTCCATCCATTGTTATCCGCTCTCAGAAGGGGCAAAAATTTGCATAAGCAGAGCGGATAACACGGAAAGGAACGGACGCGGGGAAGATGAAGGACGGATGGAAAGCTGATGCAGAATGGAAGCCCAGCAGATGGAAGCGGATGAGAGCGGATGGCACATCCGCTAGGCTTCCGGGGAACCTCAGCAAAGCGGACACAGAACGGATACAGCGGATGCAGAACGGACGCCGAACGGATGAAGTGGATGCACAGCGGATGCACAGCGGATGCACAGCGGATGCACAGTGGAAGCCTAGCAGATGCTGAGCGTTAATTGCGCATGCGGGGAGGATGCATTGCGTCAGCCCCGTGGATATAACGGAAGCAGCTCGGAAGCAGGTCACCATTCAGAGGAAAGACCTGCTGCTGGAAGGATTGACTGCCTTGCCTGCCCTGCCTGCCTGCCTTGCTGCAAGCCTTGCTGCCTGCCTTGCTGCCGGCCTTGCTGCCAGCTTCCCTGCCAGCCTCCCTGCCAGCCTTGCTGTCTGTCTGCCTGCCAGCCTTGCTGCCAGCCTCCCTGCAAGCCTTGCTGGCTGCCTGCCTGCCAGCCTTGCTGCCAGCCAGTCTGCCTGCCAGCCTTGGTTCATGCCTGCCTGCCAGCCTTGCTGCCTGCCTGCCAGCCTTCCTGCCAGCCTTGGTGCCTGCCTGCCAGCCTTGCTGCCAGCCTTGCTGCAAGCCTTGCTGTCTGCCTACCTGCCAGCCTTGCTGCCAGCTTCCCTGCCAGCCTTGCTGCCAGCCTCCCTGCCAGCCTTGCTGCCAGCCTTGGTGCCTGCCTGCCTGCCAGCCTTCCTGCCTGCCAGCCTTGCTGCCTGCCTTCCTGCCAGCCTTGGTGCCTGCCTTCCTGCCAGCCTTGGAGCCTGCCTCCCTGCCAGCCTTCCTGCCAGCCTTGGTGCCAGCCAGCAACCCCACAACCATGCGGAAGCACAGCAAGCCTCAGCCATCTGCTGCCAGCCCTTGCAAGAGGGACAGGGCTACCATCCCGCCCCCTGGCCCTCACTCTGGTTCTGCTGGGGCTTCTGCAGCACGGGCTCACTCTTCTGGGGCTGGGGCTTCTGCTGCTTCTGCTTCTGGAGGAGCTGATGACAAGCACTCCAGCACCAGCCACCTCCACAGCACCTGGAACCTTCACCCCTGAGACTGAGCGACCAAGAGGAGTGCCAGAGACTCATTTTTGTTTTATAGCTTCTTGTTAATAAAGTCTATTTTTGATTCATACACTTGCTTCATTTGTTTTTTTTTCATAAAGTCTTGGTGTAAACTTTTAGAAATGGTTTAAGCCTTTGCATGCTTGTGGGATGGGTTAAGATAGCAGTGAGATGGGCAGGGATACCTTTGGGATGGGTAAGGATAGCAGTGGGATGGGCAGGGATACCTTTGGGATGGGTAATAGCGGTGGGATCGATAAACCTCCAGTACAAGCATAGTGGGACTGTATGGTCCACCCTCCCAGGTGCCACACCTATGGCCCTTTATTATCAATGATAATGTAATCAATCATCCACACATGTCAACATAAACACAACTCTTTATTAAATGCCCTGTTCACTGTAGGCCCACCCAACATACATGGCCCAATCTCATCCGTGGGATGAGACAGGCTGAAGGAAGCATCCATTAAGCATCTATCACCCTGTCTTGCCACTCCACTGCTCCAGCTGGGGAGTTGCACCAGTATTTCAGGAGGTTGCGCTGCTTCTTCCCTTCACGTGAGGCTCTATTGGGACCTTGCACATCCTGAGTGTCTCTCAGGTTTCGCCCTTGCCTCCATTCCCCAGGCTCCATGTCCCCATTGCCTTGCTGGAGGTCCATGAGCCTGTTCTGCAAGACTGGGTAGTGGGTGCGCATGAGATTGTGCAGGATGCAGCAAGCTTCCATGATCCTCCTCACGGTCTCTGGGCGATGCTGCATGGTGGTGGGAAGTACCTGGAACCTGTTGGCCAGGATGCCAAAGGCATTCTCCACCACCCGCCTTGCCCTGGACAGCCTGTAGTTGAAGATCTTCTCTTCACAGGTGAGGTATTTGGAGGTGTAGGGCTTCATGAGGTAGGTTGTGAGGGAGAAGGTGTCATCCCCCACGATGAAGTAGGGCACATCTTGCATGTCGTTGGGCAGGGGTTCTGGATCTGGGAAGCCCACGATGAGGTTGCGTTCCAGCCTGCCCTTGAGGTCACTTGCGTTGTATACCTGGGCATCTGAAGATGAGCCGTTGCCTGAAGCATCAATGTACATGAACTTGTAGTCAGCATCGACCATGGCGAAGAGGATGATGCTGAAGAAGCCCTTGTAGTTGTGATAAGAGGACCCTGAGTTGGCTGGCGCTTTGCAGGCCACGTGCTTGCCATCGATGGCTCCAATGGTGTGTGGGAAGTTCCACCTCTGATACCACTGCTCTGCAACTTTCTTCCATCCTTCTTCAGTGGAGAGACACTGGAGGAGCTCCTCCTTGTATTCTTCGATGATGTCCTGCACCACTTCTCTGACCACAATGCTGATGGTGTTGTTTGGCACCCTCCAGCCGTACTGCATGCTTTTGTAGGTGGTCCCTGAGGCCAGGTGGCGCAGAGTGAGTGCCACCTTGAGCCCAGGTTCCAGGCTGGGCCGGAAGTTGGTGTTTGCCTTGGTCAACCTGGGTGTCAGCCGCTGCACAACTTCGTCAAACATGGCTGGAGGCATCCTCATGAAGTTCTGGAATGCACGAGTGTCTTCGTTCCTGAGCTCCACCATCAGCTTGTTGTACAGTCCGTCCTCTGCTCTTCTGGCAAACCATCTTCGTACCCAGATGCTTCTTGGCCACCTCTTTTTCTTCCCGTAGTAGAGTTCACACAGCCTGTAGATGGTTTCACACTGTTGAAGAAGGATGGTGGCTGCCAAAAGGACTTTGTTACGATCCACGGTGGACATGACTGGATGCTGTGGAAGAGTAAGGGTCAGATGAAGGCTGTAGAGGTCTGCACCGCTGGGCTGCTGGTCTGAAAGCGAGATGCAGGTGAGTTGCTCCCCCTTTTTATAGGCAGTATAGGTGTCCCTTTGCATCCTCTAGGCATCCTCTAGGCATCCTCTAGACATCCTTAATATCCGAGATAGGTCCCCTCTGCGAAGGTTTTTTCCGTTTTAAATGCTTTGTTTCTGTGCTGCATCCGCTTGGCATCCATTCTGCATCCGTTCTGCGTCCGTTCCGCTTCCTCCCTTTGTCCGAGCAGATGCGAGTTGCGCGGATGCGGAATGGATGCCTAGCGGATATAGCGGATGCGTAACGGATGCAGAACGGATGCCTAGTGGATGCGTAGCAGATGCAGAACGGACAAATTGGATACATTTTCCGCGCAAAAGTTTTGAGCAGCTCAAAACTTTCTGAGAGGATGAAACGTCCATAAACGGATGCTGGACGGATAGAGAGGAAGCGAAACGGAGGCAGTGAGTACAGAACGGATACATCGCGTTAACCAATGGATGGCAAGCTTTTTTGTCTGTTTTACATCCTCTTTGCATCTGTTGGTGCAGTGTGACATGGGCTTTAAGAGAAGAAAGATGCCAGCAATACAGAAAACCTGGCAAATCATTAACTATAAGGAAAAAAAGGCACCTTATATCATTTTTAAACATGGAATCACAGTAGCAACAGGCTGAATCTCTGAGTTTTTTGGGAGAAAAAAACCTAATTTGGTTGAAATTACCCAATCTATGTCCCAAAGCATGACAGGAATTTCCTTGAAACCCAGCACAGCCACAGTACGGTATGTCCTTCCGATGCATGAATTAAACATTCTTAGGGATCTTTGGTGCTCTCTGAGGTTGCTTGTTTTCTTGCAGACTTTTCATTACCCAAACTAGGTAATATCATCAGTGCTAATGATGATATTACCTAGTTTGGATAATGAAATGTCAGCTTGAAAACAAGCAAGCTCAGAGAGTACCAAGGACCCCTCATGTCAACCCTGAGCTACAAATAGTCTCCTTTATTATTAAACATTCTGTATCTTAGAATGGGGGATCAAACTCAGGGCCACATCAGGGTTCAGTTTGACCTCAGGGGTCTGGGTGGGTATGGTCAGGGAGGGCATGGCCAGTACAACATCACTCATGTTGGGGCATCAGTGGTAGCCCTCCCTAGCTCCACTTTTGTGCGGCCCTCCCTAGCTCCACTTTTGCTGACAGAGAGCTTCAGGAAGTCATCGCAGCTAAATGGGCCAATCCGTCATTATGTCCAGGGTGATTTGACTCAAGGGCTGGATATTTGCCTTATTATCTTACTTTAAGGTAAAAAAAGCAAACTTGAATTCCCTGAATGCTTCTCCACATATGTATAAATAATCAGCATAACTAAAATTGGACTTTTCTGATCATATGCAGAAATAGGCAAAAATGGTTTCTCTCATTCATTGTCACTGAAGAAACATTCTTATTGCTTAAAATGGCTGTACACAAAATTAGAAAACATATCTATTTGCCTAAATCCCACAAAATCTCAGCCAGAGTTTTTTCATTGCCCTACCCTTTAGATCCTTTTAGCAGAAAATACCAGAGACCCAATCCAACACTGTCTGTATAAGGAACATATGTTTTCCACCACTGAACTATGGCTCCACTCTGATTTCATTCATTTTGGGTTGCTTTCCATTGGAAGCATGACCTTCAACAGGATGCCAAATGAGTCGCAGTGTTCCTTTTACTGTGTATCTTCTATGATTTCATTCTCTTTACACCAGGACATGAACAATATTGCATCAGTGTTGCATACTAATGTAATTGAGTAAAGGTTAAGGACTGAGTGAGATTAATAAATCAATCTCATCCAACTGAATCAATCCAGCTGCAACCGGAATCTTTTCCTTTTCTTCTTTTTTTAGAAGCCAGGGTTTGACCTTGGGCGCTTCCTTCTACAAAGCACATGGCCTGTTGCTAAGCACAACCCCAGCGCTTAGTAGTATTTCCTCTGTCTACAAGATTACTGATCTGTCCACTGTGAAAAATAAATGTTCCCTATTGTTGTAATGGGGGGGAGGGAGAGTGTGTTAGCTTAACCTTCATATATTGAAGTTTTTATATGATTATTCCAACTACAATGGAGATCCCTTTCCCCTGCTTTTATAAATGCTGTTTGAAGATACAACAGGTTCCTTCTTCTACTACCGGCACAACCAAGAGGTGATTAGTATTGCATCACTAGGACTTCAGAGTCAGGTTCTGAAGCCTTGAGATCAGGCTTCCCATAGCTGGCCTCCTTCGGATATATGCAGTTGCCAGTTATTCTGTCTATTGAACTGGGTTCGATGCTAGTTGGACAGAATTCAGTGTGGTAAGGCTTGATCTTCTGATTTTGTCTGGGATTCATTTGAGCTTATTGTACCTATGGAATCAAATTATTATCGCTGTTGTTATTATTATTAATAATAACAACAACAATTGGTTGTTCTTATTTTTATTATTAATAATAACAACAACAATCGCACAGTCAGCCAGATGTTCAGACTAGGTTTAGCTTTTTGTCTACCGGATGCAGAACGGATGCCTAGTGGATGCGTAGCGGATGCAGAACGGATGAACTGGATACATTTTCCGCGCAAAAGTTTTGGGCAGCCCAAAACTTTTGGAGCAGATGAAACATCCATAAATGGATGCTGGACGGATAGAGAGGAAGCCAAACGGAGGCAGTGAGTACATCGCGTTTTCGAACGGATGGCAAGGTTTTTTGTCCGTTTTACATCCTCTTTGCATCCGTTGGTTCAGTGTGACATGGGCTTAAGTACTTAATATGACCTGCACAGAGAAGAGGTTCTGCTGCCTAGGAGTAGGAAGGAAGAACCCTTTCTCCACTCTTCCACTTGGAGGCAAAAGTGTGGGGGAAGAGAAATAAAAATTTAAATCACTTAAAAATTAAAAAATTGAAAGGGTGGGTCTGGCAAGAGGTTGGTGCAGGCTGCTCATGTAAAGCTTCCCAGTGATGTCCCCCACCCCAAGAACAGTTTACCCCTGGATATTCAGATCACCTACTCTCTGATGCATTTTTGAAAATATGACTCTTTGGAGAAGCGTGAAGGGGCACTTGAAGAACCAGCTACCCAAATAGTGTATTCTCCTGTGTTACATGTTATAATAGCCAAATAGTACTTAAGCTTTATTATATGTAACACATTTGGAGTGTTCAGAATTTGAATGGCATACATGTTGAAGTAATTAATACATTAGAAAGCAAGGAAGCATGGCACATCAGACAGAGTGGGGGGAAGGGTATTGCAGGTTGTGATACTTATTAAAATATCTAGAAGTATTATAATCAAACTCTGTTTTACAATTTTTATTTCAGTTTACTGACAGAATTTTACACACTAGTCTACTCCAGTACATGTGAATTCCACAAAATGGCTTTGATTACTTAATTGCCAAAAGGATATTTGAAAAATGTCTTGTTTAAAAAAAACAGGCATTTTTAGCTTAGATTAGTGTTGTAACTACTAAAAAAGCACATATTGGGCTCTCTGTAAACAATCTTAACAGAAATGTTGATTTATAACCATGATCTCAGGCACAAAATAAGTGTCCTGGAACAAAGAGTACCTTTTTTTAAGCCTGTGAGGCTGTGAGTATTCCATAGGAATTAGATTCCCACAAAACTGGCTTACCCATGCGTTATTATGAAGAACAGGAATCAAACTAAAAGTCAGATGCAGTTTCAAGACATATAACTCAGCACAGTTCTCTATCAAGCCTGTTTCTTATTTTTCCAATCTTATATTCACTGGACCTAGGGAAAGTATCCAAAGGATTCTTTCCAAAATTCAGTGACTTGTGAGACCAACTCTTCTTCAAGCCTTAAAGCAGCCGTTGCCTCTGGTGGATTAGTGTGGCAGCTTCAAACGCTCTTCCCCGTTATTTTATATATTTAATGTACTGAGGATTATCTCACCCATACTAACTGCATTTTGTACAGCATTGTTCTGAACGCTTCTTTTCAATATTGAACAGGTCCAATGTTCATCCATTTTCCACACCAGTCTGCTTTCTTTAAATCAGCACAAAAACTTATAAGCATTTTCTTGAGCATTTGTGAACATCTCTGTGTTAGTGTACCCACTTTCCTAATAAGAACATTTTTTCAAGCAAATGTTCCTAAAACAAAGTTTGTTTATTTAAATTTAAATTATAAAACTATTGGAATAATTTGTTTTTAAATAAAACAAACGATGTAAATGACAAATAAAACCATATTTTTCCTAATAATATTCAGATAACTAAATTATTCAGATAGTTAATTCAGATAACTAAATTATTCAGATAGTTAATTCAGATAACTAAATTATATTAAGTTTAGGTAATTGTCAATATTACAGAACAATTATTTCTGAAGTGTTTCTAGCTTTCAGCTATGCAAATTTGGTACATCCAGTTTGAAATATAACAAATTTCTCACCTATTCTTAAGCCCCTGTCACACAGCACCAACGGATGCAAAGAGGATGCAAAACGGAGAGAAACACTTGCGATCCGTTGGTTAATGCGATGCTTCCATTCTGTATTCACTGCATCCGTTTTTCATCCTCTCTATCCATCCAGCATCCGTCTACTGACATTTCATCCGCTCAAAAAGTTTTGAGCTGCACAAAACTTTTTCAGCGGAAAATGTATCCAACGCATCCGTTCTGCATCCGCTATGCATACAGGGAACATCCGTTAGATGTCTGTCGTCATCCGTTATGTGTCCGCTATATCCGCTAGGCATCCGCTGCGCATCCACGCAACTCAAATCCGCTCCAGCAGAAAACGGACACAGGGAGGAAGCGAAACGGATGCGGAACGGACATGCAGCATTAGTAGCATGGATGGAGAAAGGATGAAAGTGGATGCAGCTCGCATACAAATCATTAAAACAGAAAAACATTCGCATAGGGGACGTATCTCGGATATTTAGGATGTCTGCAGGATGTCTAGAGGATGCAAAAGGACACCTAGCGGAAAACCTATATTGCCTATAAAAAGGGGGAGGAACTCACCTGTATCTCACTTTCAGTCCAGCAGCCCTGTTGTGCAGACCTCTGCAGCCTTCACCTGGCTCTTGCTCTTCCACAGCATCCAGTCATCTCCACCATGGATCATCACACACTCCTTTTGGAAGCCACCATCATTCTACAACAGTGCAAAGTCATCTACAGGCTCTTTCACCTGTTCTACGTGAAAAAAAGGAGGCGGCCAAGAAGTGTCTGGGTCCAAAGATGGATCGCGAGAAGAGCTGAGTACGGACTGTATAACAAGCTGATGGTGGAGCTGAGGAACGAAGACCCTCGTGCATTCCAGAACTTCATGAGGATGCAGCCAGCCATGTTTGACGGAGTTGTGGAGCGGCTGAGACCCAGGTTGACCAAGCAGAGTACCAACTTCCAGCCCAGCCTGGACCCTGGGCTCAAGGTGGCACTGACTCTGCACCACCTGGCCTCAGGGACCACGTACAGGACCATGCAGTACGGCTGGAGGGTGTCACACAACACCATCAGCATTGTGGTCAGAGAAGTGGTGCAGGCCATCATCGAAGAATAGCTGGAGGAGGTCCTCCAGTGCCCCTCCACTGAAGAAGGCTGGAAGAAAGTTACAGAGCAGTGGTATCAGAAGTGGAACTTCCCACACACCGTTGGAGCCATAGATGGCAAGCAAGTGGCCTGCAAAGCTCCAGCCAAGTCAGGGTCCACTTATCACAACTACAAGGGCTTCTTCAGCATCATCCTCTTCGCCAGGGTCGATGCTGACTGCAAGTTCATGTACATCAATGCAACGGGTTACAAGTTCATGTACATAGATGCTCCAGGCAACAGGTCATCTTCAGATGCCCAGGTATACAACGCCAGTCACCTAAAGGAGGGGCTGGAACGCAACCTCATCATGGGCTTCCCAGATCCAGACCCCCTGCCCAGCGACAAACAAGATGTGCCCTACTTCATCGCGGGGGATGACGCCTTCTCCCTCAGAACCTACCTCATGAAGCCCTACACTTCCAGATGCCTCATCCGTGAAGAGAGGATCTTCAAATACAGGCTGTCCAGGGCAAGGCGGGTGGTGGAGAACGCCTTTGGCATCCTGGCCAACAGGTTCCAGGTACTTCTCACCACCATGCAGCATCGCCCACAGACCGTGAGGAGGATCATGGAAGCTTGCTGCATCCTGCATAATCTCATGCGCACCTGCTACCCAGTGTTGCAGAACAGGCTTGTGGACCTCCAACAAGACAATGGGGACATGGAGCCTGGTGAATGGAGGCAAGGGCGAAACCTGATAGACACTGTGGATGTGCAAGGCCCCAACAGAGCTTCATGTGAAGGGAAGAAGCAGCGCAACCTCCTGAAACACTGGTGCAACTCCCCAGCTGGAGCAGTGGAGTGGCAAGACAGGATGGTAGATGCTTAATGGATGCTTCCTTCAGCCTGTCTCATCACACTGATGAGATTGTGCCATGTATGTTGAGTGGCCCTACAATGAACAGGGCATTTAATAAAGTGTTGTGTTTATGTTGAAATGTGTGGATCAATGATTACATTGTTATTGATAATAAAGGGCTATAGGTGTGGCACCTGGGAGGGTAGACCATACAGGTCCCACATTGCTTGCACTTGCACGATGCTTGCATCTATCCCACAGCTATTACCCATCCCAAAGGTATCCCTGCCCATCCCACAGCTATTACTCATCCCAAAGGTATCCCTGCCCATCCCACAGCTATTACCCATCCCAAAGGTATCCCTGCCCATCCCACAGCTATTACCCATTCCAAAGGTATCCCAAAGGTATCCCTGCCCATCTCACAGCTATTACCTATCCCAAAGGTATCCCTGCCCATCCCACAGCTATTACCCATTCCAAAGGTATCCCTGCCCATCTCACTGCTATCTTAACCCATCCCACAAGCATGCAAAGGCTTAAACCATTTCTAAAAGTTTCCAGACTTTATTGACTAAAAGAACTAAAGCAAGTGTGTGAAGCAAAGATAATCTTTATGAATAACAAACTGTAAAAGAAAATGACCCAAGTGTCCCAAGCAAAGATAAAGTCATCAGGTAGCAACCCAGTCTCTGGCACTCTTCTCAGTCACTCTGAGGCGTGCCCATTGTCTCAGGGGTGAAGGGTCCAGGTGCTGTGGAGGTGGTTGCTGCTGGAGTGCTGGTCTGAGGCGCCATTGGGGTGCCTGGCCCCAAGAGGACAACAGGGGATGGTGTGTGGAGGAAGCTCTCAGAGAGCTGGCTCAGTCCTGTGATGTTGAGAGCCCCTTCCTTCAGGACATGAGGTGACAGTCCCAAGACCAATGACAGATGTGCTGAGGCCAGGCTTGGCTGTGGGGTGGAGGAAGAAGCAGTGTAGTGGGGCTGTCTGGTCTGCAGCTGGGTGAGGACTGGCGTCGGTGGCATCGGTGGCGTGGCTGTAAGTGAGGATGTCTGGTCTGCAGGTGAGCGAGGTGAGGCGTCGGTGGCATCTGTGGTGTGGGAGTCATCTGTAGCGTGGGTGGTATCTGTGGCATGGGTAGCATCTGTGGCATGGGTGGCATGGGTGGCATCAGTGGCATTAGTGGCACCGGTGGTGTTCGATGTACCTGTGCCTGGACTGGGAAGGGCTGCCTGTGCTGCTGGAGCTCCTGGTAGCTGTAGCCTTGGTTGGTGAGGGCCTGTGGAAAGCCTTGGAAGGGCAGTGACATCACCTGGGATGGAGGAGCAGACCTGGACTGGGTCGGAGCAGGTTCAGCTGGGTTTGGAGGGTTGTGAAGAAGACCGGTGATCCTGTCCTTGATCACTTGGTACTGTGATTCGGACATCTCCAGGAGGGTCTGGCTGACGTAGGTGAGGAAGGGCTTGTGGTTTGAGGATGGTATGTCGGTGTGTACCAGCTGAGAGAGGAGATCTATGCTGCTTCTGATGGTGTCCCTGATCTCCAGCAGGACAGTGTGGCTCTGCCCCTCCGGTCTGGCTCTCTGCCTACTTTCTGTGGAGGTGGAGCTGGGGGTGGATGTGGGTTGGTCTCTGGTGAAAGTGCCCTCTCCTTGCTCCCACTGTGTCAGGGGGTCCTCCATGCACTCCGCCACGGTGAGTGCAGCTGTTGGGGGGGGTTCCGTCGTGGAACGCTCCACAGATACCTGCCTGGACACAGGAGCTGACTCTTGGCCAGGAGAGGACTGGTTCTCTGCGGGCTGCCTGAGAGAGAGATGGTTGTCCGAGGGGCTGCTCCTCGGTGGTGGATCTCACCCTCCAAGAAGCTGCACTTGGCCATCACGTAGGTCTCCCGGTCCGTCAGCTTGAATGCGGCCTGGCCAGATTTCTTGAGGTGCAGCTTCCCATCCCAGGTGTGCATGTGCTTCAACCAGCCGAGGAGGACCTCCAAAGTGTAGCCCAGGCTCTCCGCCTTCTCTCTCCAAGCAGCCTGCTTCCTTTTGGTGTCTCGATAGAGCCTGTGTCCCTTCCTCCATAGATACTCGTTCTCCCTCAGCCATTCGAGCACCTCATCCTCATGTTCCTCTTCGATGGAGTATTGCCTCCTCTCCCGTTCTCGCGTATGCCTCTTCCTCCCTCTGGCAGGACCATCTGGGCCCTCATCAGAGGGGCTTCAAGGTTCTAGGGGCTGCTCCACCACACCACCACCAGCAGCAACGACAACAGTAGCAGCAAAAGCAGCACCAGCAGCACCAGCAGCACCAACAGCACCAGGATCATCATCAGCAGAGTAAGCACCAGCAGCACCAGCAGCACCAGGATCAGCAGCAGAGTCAGCACCAGCAGGACCAGGAGCACCAGCAGCACCAGCAGGACCAGCAGCACCAGCAGAGGTCTTTTCTCGGAATGGTGACCTGCTTGCGAGCTACTTCCCTTTATATCTGCGGGGCTGACGCAATGCATCCTCCCCGCATGCGCAGTGAACGCTTTGCATCCACTAGGCATCTGCTAGGCATCCGCTAGGCTTCCGCTCTGCATCCACTTCATCCGCTCGGCATCCGCTCGGCATCCGTTTCTTCCATTACGTGTCCGCTTCGCTGTGCTCCTCCGGAAGCCCTGCGGATGTGCCATCCGCTTCCATCCGCTTCCATCCGCTCGGCTTCCATGGAGCATCCGCTTTACATCCTTGCTACGTCCTCTCCCCATCCGTTCCTTTCTGTTGTTGTCTGCTCTGCTTATGCAAATTCGGGGCACTTTTGAGAGTGGATAACAACGGATGGAACATTTTCTCGTCTGCTGTGTCCTTTTTACATACGTTTTGCATCCGTCGACCTATGTGACAGGCCCTTAAACTGTAGTTCCCCTGGTTTGGTTGGTGAAGAGGCTTCCCAATTCACTCTCATGAAACAATTCAATTTGGTTCAGTCGGTTCCACATGATTATTTTCGGAATTGGCCCTTGTTCTGTGCAATGCTATGGGTGCATCCTTTTGACCATTTACTAAAATAACAAGACATTGTTAAGAGACAAGTTGTGACAGCTGCACAGTGACCACCAAAAATTTTGATTTGGATAAGGCTCAGTTTGAATGATGTCAGTTAACTGTTCACTCCATAGCTACTCATCTTGGAAGACCTTTAGTAGGACACAATGAGAGTCCAGGCTGACTACCGTCAGCTCAAACCATAGGCAATCTCCATATATTCCCAGAAGTCCACTAGTCTGCATCTTCTTCAACAGCTGGCAATCCTGAAGGACTTGGGTTTCTTTCAATGTTGTCCTGTAGAGTAGGGGTCTCCAACCTTGGCAACCTTAAGACTTACAGATTTCAAATCGCAGAATTCTGGAAGTTGAAGTCCAAAGGTCTAAAAGTTTCCAAGATTGGAGAGCCCTGTTGTAGAGAGTAGTGCTCCAAAGGAGAAAGAGGGAAAACAAAAAAGCAATCACTTAGGTCACTCCTAAAAGCAAGGTGACCATGCTGTTTTGTGAAGGAGCTTTCTTTGCTTAAAGTTTCATCAAAACCCAGTCCTCCTTTCAAGATGTGCACAGCTTTATTTCCTGCAATTGTAAGAAGGGTAGTTTAATCATCTCCTATTTCATAATAATATATTGTTCCAATCAGCTAGGGAACAGGCTATTGGAATGCACAATATTTGGCATTATCAGCAGAGTTTGTATCATGCTCTCATGGAATTTGAAATGACCATATTCTGGTGACCCAACAAAAATTAGTGTTTTCTAATTCACATTCTGTCTCAGCATAATAGGACTGCAAATGATAAGGGAAAGACACATTGTGGGGTCCTTTATCCTCTATGTTTTAATTGTTTTCTAACAAGTTGGTTTCTATTTATATTGTATACAGAGAAAAAGGAGAAAGCAAGAAGAAAAAATGGTTGCCAGGCCACAAATGTTATTTTGATAGGACAAAATTGCACCATAATATTTTCAACATTGTTCTAAAGTTAATACAAGCAAGACTTTTTGACTTATATCATAAGCATTTGTAGAACATTTGCATCTCATTTACATTTGTTGTTATTGTTTTCTGAATCCATTTTCAGATATCAGTTGGCTTTTATTCCAAATGAAAATCAAGACATCTTCCAATAATGTATTTTTGAAATATTAATGTAAACACTAAGAATATAAAAATACTTAATCAAAAGTCCAAGATGAATAATAACTGTCCTTTAAAATTTCTATATTTTAGGATAAACTTTGGGATTATCTCAAAGCATGAAATACTAGCATATTTAACTGAAGCTTTCCTCACCCAGGATTAAAGGAGGAGCTTCTGGAAATTTAATCAATGAAACAAACAGAGAGACATATAAAAGATCAGAGTGATGTTCAAAAAATGGGGATAATATTTCTGTGCAAGAGGTGTTTTTTGAGTTACCTTTTGTGACTGAGTTTACTGACTGCATACATTATAAATAACAAGCCCAGATGCTTAATATCACTGATAATCCTCTGTTGATCCTTTGTGCTCCAGAACACAAAAGGCTGTAGGCCATGGAATGTCAATTTCTCAAAGTTTACCAGACTTCCACTGTGTGCAGAGAACTTTCCTTCTGTTCCTTCTGACCTGTTAAGAGCTCAGTGACTAAGCAAATCAGCAGCAGACCAGTGTTGAGGTTAGTTCCTCGTTAGGAGAATGAGCGCATACAGGGAGAGGTAGAGAGAGTAGTGTGGGGGAAGTTCCATCTCTGATACCACTGCTCTGCAACTTTCTTCTAGCCTTCTTCAGTGGAGGGGCACTGGAGGAGCTCCTCCAGGTATTCTTCGATGATGGCCTGCACCACTTCTCTGACCACAATGCTGATGGTGTTGTGTGGCACCCTCCAGCCGTACTGCATGCTCCTGTACGTGGTCCCTGAGGCCAGGTGGCACAGAGTCAGTGCCACCTTGAGCCCAGGGTCCTGGCTGGGCTGGAAGTTGGTACTCTGCTTGGTCAACCTGGGTGTCAGCCGCTCCACAACTTCGTCAAACATGGCTGGCGGCATCCTCATGAAGTTCGGGAATGCACAAGGGTCTTCGTTCCTCAACTCCACCATCAGCTTGTTGTACAGTCCATACTCTGCTCTTCTCCCGATCCATCTTCGGACCCAGACACTTCTTGGAGACCTCCTTTTCTTCCCGTAGAACAGTTGAAATAGCCTGTAGATGGCTTCACACTGTTGCGGAACGATGGTGGCTACCAAAAGGACTGTGTTACGATCCATGGTGGACATCAATGGATGCTGTGGAAGAGCAAGAGCCAGATGAAGGCTACAGAGGTCTGCACAGCAGGGCTGCAGGGCTGAAAGTGAGATCTAGGTGAGTTCCTC
Organism: Laticauda colubrina; assembly: GCA_015471245.1. NCBI lineage: Eukaryota > Metazoa > Chordata > Lepidosauria > Squamata > Elapidae > Laticauda > Laticauda colubrina. Next base: position 37,390,366 of record BLBF01000007.1, on the reverse strand, counting down.
CCCCTTTTTATAGGCAATATAGGTTTTCCACTATGTGTCCTTTTGCATCCTCTAGGCATCCTCTAGATATCCTAAATATCTGAGATAAGTCCCCTCTGCAAACGTTTTTTCTGTTTTAAATGCTTTGTATGCGAGCTGAATCCGCTTTCATCCTTTCTCCGTCCGTGCTGCTAATGCTGCGTGTCCGTTCCGCATCCGTTTCGCTTCCTCCCTGTGTCCATTTTCTGCTGAAGCAGATTTGAGTTGCGTGGATGCGCAGCGGATGCCTAGCGTACATAGCGACGTGTAACGGATGACGATGGATGTAGCACGGATGTTCCCCGTGTGCGTTGCGGATGCAGAATGGAGGCGTTTGATACATTTTCCGTTCAAAAAGTTTTGAGCAGCTCAAAACCTTTTGAGCGGATGGAACCTCAGTTGACGGATGCTGGACGGATAGAGAGGATTAAAAACGGACGCAGTGAGTTCAGAATGGATGGATCGCGTTAACCAATGGATGGCAAGTGTTTTTCTCCATTTTACATCCTCTTTCCATTTGTTGGTGCAGTGTGACATGGGCTTTACATTCTAAGTCCATAATCTTCACAGCAAGCCTTAAGCTTTATGGAGCCTTGGGCCTTTGTAAAATGATCTGCTATATTGTTTACTGACATACAGTATTTCAGCTTAATCATTTTACTTTGCACACATTGTCTCACATTTAAATATCTTAAGTCTGTGTGTTTTGTTCTTGTTTTAATAGCAATATTTGAAGCCATCTGTATTTCTGATTGGTTATCTTTGTAAACAACAATAGGATCTGTTACATTAATTCCCATATCAATTAATAATTGCTTATACAAAACTAAATCTGTACATAGTAAAAACAAACATGAGAATTCAGTCTCCATTGTTGACAAACTTAGATGTTTCTGTCTAATAGATCTCCATCCAATCAATGCTTTTCCCACTAATACAGCAGTACCCAATGTTGATTTTCGTGTATTTATGTCTGTAGCAAAACCTGTATCAGTATATGCAGTCAAATTCAGTTCATCTTTTGGCTCCAAATACAATGCTTAATGCATTGTCTGTTTCAGATATCTAAACACACATTTAGCAGCTTGCCAGTGTCTTTCAGTGGGCTCAGCGTTAAATCTCGCTAATTGATTAACACTGTATGCAATATCTGGCCTTCAACAATTACTGAGATAAGATAAACTACCAATCAAGGACTGATAAATGTTCTTATCAAAAACAGGGTTTTGAACATCCTTATGGCTAAACTCCTAGCTCATTGGTGTCTTGGCCAGCTTACAAAGTTCCATTTTAAAACTTTTTAGTAATTGGTTAATTTTATCTGCCTGTGAGATCTTGTATCCTCCCCTAGTTCTATCTATCTTCAAATCAAGATAATGTTTTATTTCTCCTAACTGTTTTATCTTAAATTTCTTTTCCAATAGTGAAATTATCTCAGTAGCTTCTTTTTCAGTTTTGGTGATTAATGCTATTTCATCAGGAAACAATAGCAATAATGAAATCATACCATTACTTTCTCTTTTAAACAAACATGGATCAGCCATGCCAGCTGCAAAACCTATCTTGGTTAATTATTTAACTGTACATTGGTTCCACTCATATCCTCATTGCTTCATACAGATAAGCTGTCTCTACATCTAAATGATTTACAATGTATTTCTCCTTAGCTGCCCACACTAATGCTACCCTTAATGTAGTCGCCTTCAGACTAGGTGCAAACACCTCATAATAGTCATTTGCTGTCTGATTAAATCCATGTGCTACTAACCTGGCTTTATGGGTAACAGTCCCATCTACATCTGTCTTTAGTTTATATATCCATTTACATCCAATGGCATGTTTACCTGGTGGTAACTTAACATTTTCATGTACCTCCAGTCTTTTTAATGTTTCCAGTTCTTTATCCATTGCTTTCTGACAAGCAGCCTGATTCTTAGCAGGATATAGTTTTAATTCATTATAATTACTTGGAACTGTATTCACCTGGCATACAACATTAGCCTGATATCTATCAGGTGGTCGTGTTACTCGAGTTGAATGTCTTGGTAATACAGGACATACTGGTGAACTTTCCTGTGCCACCTGCTCCTGTTCTTCTATTTCTTCCTGTGCTTGTTCTACTACTTCCTCCTATTCTTCATCTTTAATGGCTATTTGGGGTGTACTGATTTTATCCTTAGGGACTATTTGGGTGTCAATAATAATATCATTGCTGGATTCCTGTTCCAGTTTATCCCACCCAACATGCTCAAGAAATTTTGCACTAGCACTATAATAAACATGAGCTGTGCCTTGATCCCAAAATCTAAATGATTTGTGGTTGGCTTCATAACCCACAAAAAAATAACTTCTTAGCTCTATGTTGCCCTTTCAGTCTTACTTGTTAGGGAATATGCACCCATGCTGGAGCTCCAAATGTGTGTAGGTAACTTTAATTTGGTATTCTGCCATGCCAACGTGTGAATGGCAATTCTCCAGTTGTTGTATTTACTACATTGTTCAAAACATGGCTACTACACATTATGGCTTCACCCCACAGTGTTTCAGGTAAACCTGAATCAGATAACATAGTGCGAGCCATGGCTTGTAATATTTGCCCTTTTCGTTCTATAAACGAGTTATGTTGTGGTCTGTAAGGTACAGAACGTTTATGCTCACTCAACACCAGCCAATTTCAATATTGTTTGGAATCTTTTGTTAACAAATTCAGTCCCATCATCAGTGACTAAAGTAATTACTTTACTTTTCATTTTTCTCTCAGCAAACCTTAGCCAGTTAAAGAAATGTTGGAATGTTTCTGTTTTGTTCTTCATAAGATAGCAGAAACCGTATATTGAGTAATGGTCCATAATACTCAAAATATAGCAGGCACTTCCTAAACTTGGTTTCTGAGGACCAATTACGTCAGCAAAAACAACCTCTAAAGGTTCTTTGGTCTTAAACCCATTTAGTCTGTTTGCAGGAGTAACCTTACTCTTTTCTTGACTACATGCATTACAGTGTAAATACTTGCTACAGGGTTTCAATTTTACTCCCTCTACCAATTCAACAGTTTGTTTGAGCATTTTGAAATTCATGTGCCCTAGACATCTATGTAGTAAATGTATACATTCATCATGTGGTTTAACATTGTTATAAACTGAGTTAGCCATCTTCAACTGATCATCATGTATTACATATAAATCATTCTCTAATGTAGCAGTAACACTTTTACCCTCTTTCTCTATTATACAGTTATCTCCCCTAAAGGTTAATACATAACCAAGATTAACTAAAGCCCTTACTGATAACAAATTAAATTTCAGTTTAGATACATATAACATGGTTAAATGTTCGTTTATCCAAGAACAATATGTGGTACCTTCACCTGATGCTTTCATCTTCCATCCATTTGCCAATGATACATGTTGTTTACTCATGGACATCTTTACAAACCTTTTTCTATCTTTAGTAATACATTGTGATGCTCCACTATCAACAACCCACAAATCATTGTTTTCAGCTGAATTGCTAGACATAGCTAAACTAACATTCTTTTTGGCCTTCTGGTGTTTACTAGTCTTCAGTTGTTTTCCCTTCTTACAGAATCTAGCTATATGTCCTCTAGCCCACAAGAAAAACATTTCCTAACATTATAGGCAGTTGAAGATAAATCCTCTTCTTGTGGTTGTTCCTTCCTCAGTTGGTCCCTATCCAGCTGTCTTCTTGCTTCTTCTAGCAATCTTCCGGTTATGTCAGTCAATGTCAGTTTATCTCTGGGCAGTACTTCCAGTGAGGATACATTATCATAATAACTTTCATCCAATGAGGAAAGAATGATGTAAACTTGATGCAGTTCTGAAAATATCAGTTCCTTTTCATGTAGCTTCTGAAAAGTTCTTTTCATGAAGTTTAAATGAGCTAACATATCTCCACCTTTCAGAAGATGAGTTCCAAACAGTTTATGTGTAAGATGTATGTGTGCACCTACATTGTCATGAACATAAACCTTCTTCAAATTCTCCCAACACTTATTAGCAGATTCTTCTCCATGAATATGGACTAGCTGCTGGTCACTCAGTGTTAGTCCAATTATATAAAGAGCTCATTCATTGTTCTTTTTAAAGTCAGCAATCTTCTTGGCATCATTCTCATTTTCTGGATCCCAAGCATTTACATCTGGTGGGTCTTGAACTACATTCCATAAACCTTCTCTACACCGAAGTAGACTGCACTTCATAGACCAGGAAACATAGTTTGTTCCATCCAACTGGGTTATCAGTGATAGACATGTTGAAGTGACTTGTGCCATCTTTATCAGGATAGTAAACTACAATTAAACAATAAACAGCTGTCTGTATACAGTACTGTGTATTCACACTAACTCTCAATTATCTGAACCTGGTATGGAGTGGGCCCATAACCAGTGTTGAGGTAATTCCCTGTTAGGAGAATGAGCGCATATAGGGAGACGTATAGAGAGTAGTGTTGGAATAATACACACGGAGCACATAGATACACTGTACAGTAAATGTAGGTTTTTACTTTCAGAAAGGTTTAAGCAAAGTCCAAAATAGGCAATCCAAAGTCATTCACAAGTTAAATCAGTCTTCAATTCAGGGATAATCCAAATATCAAATTCCAGTGTCAAAAACAGTTAAGAATCAGACTTACATTAAATCCAGTAATATCAGTCAGTTAGGAAAAATGGAGAAACGGCAATACTTTCTAACAGAAGGAAAACAAAGATACACTCTCTTCTGAGACTCAGACTAAGACTAAACAATCCAGGTTTCTGACACCATCTTATGGCTGTTTGAGAAACTGCACCCAATTACATGCTCTTGTATTCCCTTAAGGAGACAGTATTAAAATGTTTATCCTGGTTTATATATTTCTAACCCAAATACCTGTTAGGTGACTTATATTCCTAACAACCAGCCAATATTTTTAAAGTCTTCCCCTATTCATTTAAAAGCACTGTATAACCAAACACTATCCAAGATAGTGGATAGTGGGAAAGGACAACTTATTGTCCAGCTGGGAAAGGACAACTTATTGCCAGAAAAAATGATCCTTTGGATGAACGTTCATAGAATGAATTCTATTGTAATCACAGCACAGATATTCAGTGAAATATTCTTTCTTTAAACTATATATATATATATACATATATATTTATATATATACATATATATATATAAAAATATACATATATATATATATATATATATATATATATATATATATATATATATAAATTTGTGTGTGTGTGTGTGTGTGTGTGTGTGTGTGTGTACAATTCCTACCATAGGCATTTCCACACAATAAACTCCTTTTTCCAGATGAAGCCCTTCATTGTTTTTCTGTAGTTAAATCAGTCAATGCAAACATGTATCTCCAATGTTTATTCTATTGTGATGCTTGTCCTTGCTTATGTAAATATCTTTTTGAGTATTTTTTTCTCTGGCAATTACAGATTTATATATCATGGGGAACTACAGTAATAGAGAAAATTGAATAGTCAAAAAGATATTTACATAAGCAAGGACAAGCATCATGGTAAACAATCATATAGCAAATAAATGTTATCACTTAAGTACAGTACCACAATTCTTTTTTTCAGAAATGTAATGTTTACTGTTTTTACATTTTACTTACATTTTAACAATTTAATCTTCAAAACATAGCTTGCCCTGCCTCCAGCTATTCAGTAACTGAAGAATTTATTTTTTAGACTAATATATTTTCTTGCTAATACATAAACTGCTTTTGTTGCAAATTTAGTGTAAAGTGTTTTCTCTGAACTCTTCTGAAGCAGCTAAAACTTCTATATATTTGATTTGCTGTTCATATCAACATCACAAGTTAATCTCAATGAACCCTTTGGTAACTTCAAATACTATTGATATATTTTGATGTATTCATCATTTATTGACAACTAGAATGGCATCATGGCTACAACTACAAATTGCTCTTAAATGTTGTAATATCACATATTTAATAATGTGTATGGTAAAAAGCAATTCTTCCATGACCTCTCTGGTTTGTTTGCTTTTTAAAAAAAAATCAAACAAAAATAGCCATTTGTAAATCTGTATCTAGGAAAAAAAATACATTCCTGAAAAGGAATTCCACAATTTGCTTTCCCTCCCTCTTTTTAAGAATGGAGGAATTTGTTTGTAGTTAAATCAAATATATTGGAGAAATTTGCATCTCAAAGAATTAAATAAATTGTTTTTATTTTACAAAGATTTTTGGCAACTTTCTCTCCATAAAGTTGTATACAAGAATTCTGTGAACATGTGGATTTCTTCATACAACTAAAACCAGACAAAATAGTGCCTTATTAAAGCAGATTTTCAAAAATTTCATATCTAGACATCATATCTGCATAATGGGAGAGAGAATCCTAAAATATATAAATAATTATAATTGTAAATATCAACCACATTCTGATATTGGTTAATATATACAACTAGAACAATAGTATAAAAAATTCAAATAAACTGAACTAGTGAAAAGAGGAAGAAAATGCAACTTTGCAAAATATCTGACGCAGGTTCGTATAAATAGGGACGGGATGAGGATCTGTATGAACTTGTGTCAGATATTTTGCAATGTTGAATTTTCTTCCTTAAAAATGACTATAAAGGCATATAGACAGTATTGGAGCCTTATATTCATTTTGGCATGATTTCTGCCCTCCTCCGGCTGACAGATATGTAAATCCTCCACCCCTCCCCTTTCTTCTCAAAGCAACTTTGCAGGATAATATATAAATCAGGGAAGGTAGGAAAAAGTTCTTCAAATCTATAGCAATTGGTTTTCATTTGTGATGGCTGTTGAGGTAATTCCCCGTTAGGAGAATAAACGCATACAGGAAGACATACAGAGAATAGTGTTGGAATAATACACACACAGTACACAGATACACTGTACAGTAAATGTAGGTTTTTACTTCCAGAAAGTTTAAGCAAAGTCCAAAATAAGCAGTCCAAAAGTCATTCACAGGTTAATCAGTCAGTTTTTCAATCCAGGGATATTCCAGTAACAAAGTCCAGCATCAAAAAGAGTTAAGTATCAGACTTACATTAAATCCAGTAATATCAGTCAATTAGGAAAAATGGAGCAACGGCAATACTTTCCAACAGAAGGAAATAAAGATACACTCACACTCTGTTCTGAGACTGACTAAAACTAAAACAATCCAGGTTTCTGGCTCCATCTTATGGCCATTTGAGAAACCACACCCAATTGCATGCTCTTGCATTCCCTTAAAGATATAGTACAAAAATGTTTATCCTGGTTTATATATTTCTAACCCAAATACCTGTTAGGTAACTTATATTGCTAACATTCTCCCCTTTTGGGTAAGATAATATATACAACCTTACTTTCTAAGTCCATAATCTTCACAGCTAGTCTTATGCTTTATAGAGCCTTGGGCCTTTGTAAAATGATCTGCTATATTGTTTTCTGACATACAGTATTCTAGCTTAATCATCTTACTTTGCACACATTGTCTCACATTTAAATATCTTAAATCAGTGTGTTTAGTTCTTGTTTTAACAGCAATATTTGAAGCCATCTGTACTGTTGATTGGTTATCTTCGTAAACAACAATAGGATCTGTTACATTAATTCCCATATCAATTAATAATCGCTTATACAAAACTAAATCTTGACATAATAAAGACAAACATGAGAATTCAGCCTCCACTGTTGACAAACTTAGAAGTTTCTGTCTAATAGATCTCCATCCAATCAATGCTTTTCCCACTAATACAGCAGTACCCGATGTTGATTTTCGTGTATTTATGTCTGTAGCAAAACGTGCATCAGTATATGCAATCAAATTCAGTTCATCTTTTGGCTCCAAATGCAATGCTTAATGCATTGTCTGTTTCAGATATCTTAACACACATTTAGCAGCTTGCCAGTGTCTTTCAGTGGGCTCAGCGTTAAATCTCGCTAATTGATTAACACTGTATGCAATATCTGGCCTTCAACAATTACTGAGATAAGATAAACTACCAATCAAGGACTGATAAATGTTCTTATCAAAAACAGGACTTTGAACATCACTATGGCTAAACTCCTAGCTCATTGGTGTCTTGGCTAGCTTACAAAGTTCCATTTTAAAACTTTTTAGTAATTGGTTAATTTTGTCTGCCTGTGAGATCTTGTATCCTTCCCTAGTTCTATCTATCTTCAAACCAAGATAATGTTTTATTTCTCCTAGCTGTTTTATCTTAAATTTCTTTTCCAATAGTGAAATTATAAAAAAATTTTCAATTACCAGCAATCATTATTATCAGTATTATCATTTTTGAGACCTAAAGGTTTCTTTAAATATATAGTATGTTGCAATGGTGCATGCAGGTATGCCGTCTCTTCATCCAAATGATTTACAATATATTTCTCCTTAGTTGCCCACACTAATGCTACCCTTAATGTAGTAGCCTTCAGATTAGATGCAAACACCTCATCATAGTCATTTGCTGTCTGATTGAACCCTTGTGCTACTAACTTGGCTTTATGGGTAACAGTCCCATCTACACCTGTCTTCAGTTTATATATCCATTTACATCCAATGGCATGTTTACCTAGTGGTAACTTAACATTTTCATGTACCTCCAGTCTTTTTAATGATTCCAGTTCCTTATCCATTGTTTTATGCCAAGCAGCCTGATCCTTAGCAGGATACAGTTTTAATTCATTATAATTACTTAGAACTGTATTCACTTGGCATACAACATTAGCCTGATATCTATCAGGTGGTTGTGTTACTCGGGTTGAACGTCTTAGTAATACAGGACTTACTGGTGGACTTTCCTGTGCCACCTGCTCCCGTTCTTCTACTTCCTGTGCTTGTTCTACTATTTCCTCTTGTTCTTCCTCTTTAATGGCTATTTGGGGTGTACTGATTTTATCCTTAGGGACTATTTGGGTGTCAATAATAATATCATTGCTGGATTCCTGTTCCAGTTTATCCCACCCAACGAGCTCAAGAAATTTTGTACTAGCACAAGAATAAACATGAGTATAAACATGGCGTCATAGCAGTACAGCATGCGATCTTTAAGCTCTAAGATCACTGCTGATATCTCCATTGCAGGATGGTCCCAATGGACCTGAACCATCCCGTAGAGAGTGACTGAGGATGGCACATCGTGTTGATCCCAGGGACATCACAAAGAGAAGCCCTTTTTTCCCATGGTGGAGAGGCAACCATTAAAGCTGGTGAAGCTGGGACAGCTCCGGAACGGAAGAAAGCTGGAAAGAAAGTATGTCAGTTTGGTGAGATAATTTTCTACTTATTTTTTTCCTGGAGAGAACACCCTAAAAGACTAAAAATTAAATTTAAAAGTGAAGATAAAAGTGCTTAAGCAGCGAGATTAAGCACAAATTAAACCTGAAGGTTTTTTCTTTCTTTTTGTTGGAACTTTGGATTTTGTTAAAACTTTTCAACTTTTAAATTGGAGTGGTCTTTCCTTTTTAATTTTAATTTATTCTTTTCAAAATGACTCTTTGGAAAAAAAAAATTCCTCTTGTTTTTTCTTTTTAATAATTTTATATTTTTTTGTTTTTTTTATTCCTAGTTTTAATATTAGAGAGGAAGGGAAAGGAAAGGGAAATAAGTAGTGCTGCCACCTGGAGGCTTGGATACATTGTTTTCCTTTCTTTCTTGTTGATACATTTGGTGTTACAATGTGCTTTTCATTGAAAAGATAGTGGGAAGAGCATGTAGATTGTTTGCAGGTGCTCTTCTGTGGAATTAGTGATAGCTGGAATCTGTATTTGAAATTGAAGAAAGAAGATTGAAGTGACCTTGAAAAGAGAACTGGAAATTTTTTGATTTAGTAAAGAGCCTCGAACATATAGTGGCAGTGCTTTGCTTATTGACTGAACTGCATTTTCTCTTTCCTTTTGTTTCAATTCCCCACCCAGTTGGATTTTTATATTTGGACTTGAGTCCTTTGATGCAAGAATAAGAGTACTTTTTTCCCCCTCCCTCCTCCCTTTGTTTTACCTTTTTAGCAAGGGGAATGTACAGATTTCTGTCTTTAATTTTTTTCCTAATTTTTTTTAATTTTTTTCATCCTTTTTCTAATTTATTTTTTTCTTTTTTCTTTTATTTTTCCCCACCTAATTGGAACCAATTGGATTAAGGTATTCAAGTGCCTGAAGATTTTTTCCCTTCTCTTTTTTATTTTTAATCTTTTGCTTTTATTTATTTATTTATTTATTTATTTATTTATTTATTTATTTGCTGGGGTGGCAACTGGCTGCTCTTGCTTTTTCTTTTCAGTTTTTCTATTAAGTACACTAAGATGAGAAGAAAAATACCAGCCTCAGCTTCTTCAATCCTGACTTCCTCTTCCTCACCATCTGGAAGACAACAATCAGTACAGGTGATGTTACAACAAGAGAAGGAGAAATAAGTGACACTGCAGATGATTATGCAAGGAATTCAAAATATACAAGTAAAAACAGACAATATTGAAAAGAGAACGGAGAATATTGAGCAAAGAATGGAAAAGACAGATGAAAAAAATGAAAATATTCAACAGATGATGATGCAATATGAGGACAGAATTAAGAAAATTGAAGAACAAGATGTACAAAGAGATAAGAAGATTGGATATATGGATACCCGATTGAGTGAAGTAGAAAGAGATAAGGGCAGATCTCTGCAATCATTGGGATGGGAAATTGATAGATCAGAATTCTATCCTAGATTTCAAAATATTGAAGAAGAAAAGGGTGAAAACCTTGTTTAAATGATGACAGAAATCCTGGCAAAAGCATTATAGGTTACTAAAGAGAAGATGATGGGTGGAATGGACGAGGTTTTTCATGTCTATACAAGATAAGCGATGAGAAATAAACTGCCAAGAGAAGTTCATATCAGATTTACTAAGAAAATAATTAAATCACAAATACTGCAGGTGGCAAGAGAAAAAACACTAAAGTACAAAGATTAAAAAATAGTGGTACTGAAACAGGTAATGAGAAGAGTGAGAGAGATAAGAAGAGAATATTTATTCTTGATCAAAGAGTTACTTAAGAGAGGAATAAATTACAGATGGCTGATACCTGAAGGTGTCATGTTTACCTGGCAGGAACAAAGACACAGAATTGATACAGTTGAAAAAGCTGAGTTATTCTATCTGGAATATTTTAGAGGAAGGAAGGAAGATACAAGAAAAGAAGAGTCATTAATTGAATTTCAAGAGGAATGTACAGCAATAATTGAAAAAGAAGAAGGAGCCACAGGTGGTGTACTCAGAGAACAATGAGAACCGAGATCTACTAGAGCAACAAATCCTTCTTATAAAGTCTAAAATGGATGAGAAAAAACTGATTACAATTTATATAAATGGGCTTAATTCAGCTATTATATACAGATGATGATGAAAGGATTTTGATGGTGGAGATAATGGACAGTAATCTAAGGACACTTTTAATAGCAATTTATGCCCCAAATGATAATCAAGAAGATTTTTTACAGGAAATTACATAAGAAAATAATTGAACTGGACTATGCTAATTAATATCTGCCTGATGGGAGATTTTAATGGAATAATAAATGACAAATTTGATTATAAAACACAAAAAACAGCAATGAAAACTAGAAAGACATTGCCAAAATCCTTCTTTCAAATGGTAGATGAGATAAACTTAAAAGATGCATGGAGAGAGAGAAATGCAGAAAATTAAAAGATATACCTTTTATTTAAATAGACATGCATTATGGTTTAGAATAGATATTATATGGATGTAAACAGAATTGCTTTCTAACATGCAATACATTAAAATAGAAGCAAGTACCTGGGCAGATCACAATCCAATAACAGTTGTATGGAAAGGACAAAAAAGGAGATCTAGATGGACTTTAAATAATATGATATTAAAGAAAAAAGACTTTAAATAGAGAATTGAGAGAAAATTGAATTTTTTTCTTGAAACAAAATACAAAAGAGGATACATCATTACAGAAACTCTGGGACATGATGAAGGTGTATATAAGAGGTTTGATAATGGACTATACAAGGAAAAGAAATATAAAACAGAAAAAAACTTTAAAATATTGGAAGATGACTACAAGAAGTGGAAAAAGAACTACAGAAACCTCCACAAAAAAAGACATTAAAATTAAAATGGACACAGCATAGCATAAAATGGGACATATGGAAAAAGAAGAAATAGCACAGAAAATTTAAAATGCTAAGCAGAAATATTTTGAAGATGCAAACAAACCAGGCAGATGGCTAGCATAAAAACTGAGAAAGGAAAGAGACTCGAGAAGAATAAATCAATTGATAAATGAACAAGGACATGTATACTATGGAAATGCGGAGAAGAAGAAAAAATTCAAGATTACAATGGAAAACTGAACCATCGAGAGAATGTTCAGGAAGAAAGAATTCAACAATACTTACAGGAACCAAATTTGCCCCAGATACCCAAAGATATTGAAACAATGTTAGAAAGTAATATGACAATGATGGAATTAACAGAAGCTTTTAAAAAGCAAAACATTGGGAAAGCACCAGATCCGGATTGTTTGCCAGTGGAATTTTATAAGACATTCCAGGAAACATTGAATCTTCACTTATTAGAAATTATGAATGAAGTTATGACAAAGAAGAGAATACCCAAAACATGGTCAGAAGCATATATCACACTTGTACCGAAGGAGGACACAGACCCACAACAGATTAAAAATTACTATATCACTATTAAATTCAGATTATAAAATTTTTGCTTCAATTCTGGCAGAAAGACTAAAAAGATACTTAAACAATTTTATTCATCCTGATCAAAATGGATTTCTGCTGAAGAGACAGATTAAAGATAATATGAGAATAATTTTAGATACACTGGAATACTATGAGGCACATGCTGAAAAACAAATGGCTCTGATATTAATAAATGCACAAAAAGCCTTTGATAATGTGAATTGGCGTTTTATGCTGTTACAATTGGACCAAATGGGCTTTGGTAAAACATTTATTCAAGCCATAGAAATGATATATCATAAACAAACTGCAAAGGTTATGATAAATGAAGAGTTAACAGACTTTATAAATATAAGAAAAGGGACCAGATAAGGCTGTCCACTGTTGCCTCTCTTGTTTGTGTTAACACTGGAAGTGCTGAATAGGAACATCAGAGAAGAAAAAGAAATAAAAGGAATGAAAATTAAAAAAGAAGAATATAAATTACAAGCTTTTGCAGATGACCTGGTATTTATATTAGAGGATCCATTGGAGTCTGCACCTAAACTGATAGAAAAGATAGAAGAGTAGCAGGTTTGAAAATAAATAAAGATAAAACAAAGATTTTAGCAAAGAGCATCTTCGTAAGACGAAAGAAAGAATTGGAGGAAGTTTTGGGGATCCAGGTCACAAACAAGTATTTAGGATAAAGAACACTTAAGGAGGACAATTATCTCAAACTTAAACAACCGATTGTGACAGATTTGATAAAATGGGAAAAATTACAATTATCACTGATTGGGAGAATATCTACAATTAAGATGAATGTATTGCCTAGAATCTTACACTTATTCCAGTCTATTGCAATCAGATTAGAGAAAGATTTTTTTGAAAATTTAAACAAAATAGTGCTAAAATATATTTGGCAGGGGAAGAAAGCAAGAATAAAACTTAAATTGCTACAAGACGCAAGAATAAGAGGATTTGCTTTGCCCAATTGGGAATTATAATACCAAGCAATGAGTCTGATGTGGGTAAAGGAGTGGATAACATTAAGGAATACTAGACTTTTGAATTTAGAAGGACATGACCTGCTGTTAGGGTGGCATGCCTTCCTCTGGTATAAGGAAACTAAATCTCAGGGGTATTTTAGAAGACATTATATTTGAGAAGCATTGTTTCTAAACTGGGAGAAGATAAAAAAGCAATATTATTTAAAAATTCCACTATGGTTATCTACTATTGAAGCTTTTTCCTATCCAATAACATATAAAAAGGAACAAACAGTTAGATATGGTGAGGTATTGAATGAAGAGGGTGAACTTAAATCTATGCAAGCATTGGTAGAACAAGGTGTAAAAATGAATTGGTTTTCATATTTGCAAATACAATCTAGATTTGATAAAGATGTTAAAACAGAAAGTATCTATGATAAGTTGACTGATTTAGATAAAATTTTGACAGGTACTGATGAAAAAGTAATCAAAAAACTTTATGGACATTTGCTAACCTTTAAATTAGAGAAAGAACAAGTAAAAGAAACAATGATTGCGTGGGGGAAAAATTTCAGACATGGGATTGATTTAGATAAATGGCAAAAATTGTGGTCTCAGAATTATAAAATGACAATATCAACTGCAAATAAAGAAAATTTGTATAAGATGTTTTTACAGGTGGCACTTACTCCCAACGAGAATTGTGAGGATGTTCAAGAATAAATCAGATAAATGTTGGAAATGTCATCAGATACCTGGTTCATATTACCATATGTGGTGGATATGCTCAGATGCAAAAAGATACTGGACTATAATCTACACATGGTTGGAAAAAATGACAAAACAACACATAGACTTCAAACCTGAGATATTTTTATTGGGAATTATACCAGAAATATATTGTAAAGAATTGAAATATTTGATTGTAAATGTTTTAACAGCGGCTAGAATTGTATTTGCTAAGAATTGGAAAAATGAAAAAAAATGCCTATTCAGGAGGAAATTATTAAGAAAATCATGGACTGTGCCAAAATGAGTAAATTGACATTTGAAATTAGAGAATAAGAGGATAAACAATTTTATATGATATGAGATTTATTTTATCAATGGTTAGATAAAAAGATATGGTAAAGAAATAGATTGGTAAGCCTTACAATAAAAGTTAATAGACTGATAAAGAATACAGCATAAAATATATAACCATTGGGTGAAGTTATAAGATTAAATCATAATGAAAATTAGAATATCTCGTATAAAATGATGGAAAAATAGTCAAATGAATGTTTAATAATTGATATTACATAAGCACAAGCTAGACTGATAAGGTGAGAATTTATATAACTTGTGAGTAATGTTAAAAAAAGGATAGCACAAAAGATTATAACCAACTGACACACTGTATGTATATAATTGAAAGAGGTTTTTATGTTTTGTTTGTATGTTTGTTGTAAAAAATAAAAACTTTGTTTTAAAAAAAGAAAAGAAAATGAATTGGTTTAACTGGTTTTGAAGTAGCCTAAATTAGTGATCATTACATTTTGTGGCAAGTTATGAATTCCATAAATTAATTATGGATTGCACAAAAACTTATTTTGCTTGTCCCGAAGCTCCTGCAAAATAATTTATTAGAACAGGGGGAGGGAATGGTTTTTCTTATCATAAATCATCTCATTCACCACAGTTACCCATCTTTTAATAAAACATCTTTAACAATTGATATTTTTTATCACACAAATGTTTTTTTCATTCTGTTCTATTGCCTCCCAATTTCTACATTGTGATATCCTTTATGCTACGAGAAAAGCTCAAATCTGTACATAAACACTCTAACATGGCATTGATTTATATACTGTGCAGAATTATGAACCTGGATGTTTGGGTATCAGTTTCTTTCTCAGAAAGATTCTGAGGACAGAATTTTGTTTTCAAAACTGTTTCACACTTTGTTGATGTTTCAATTATTTTCTCTATCACAACTCCATTTAATTTTACTTGTGATTAGGGACATTGTTATATTGGTTGATTCCTTTTTAGATGGACCTCCATTTGTAATATAGTTGCCCATCTAAGCATAACTAGATATCACTTTAGGGCTCTCCAATGTATTTGTATTTGAAATATTTGCAACTTTGCTCTTCATCTTTATATGAAGATTATTTATTTAAAAAATAATGAGATATCATCATAAAATAGACATTATAAGTCATCATTTCCATCTTTGGTCTCACAGGATGAGTCACGTGGTCCACAGTTTTCAAACTTTTTCAATATTTAGCTTTTTTGGAAAAAAAAACTATAACTCCTGATTAAGAGGTAAAGTTCTAGTTATAAAAATTGACTGTATTCAACTTTGGGGTTTTTTGCCTTTAATTTTTCATAGAACCCTGTCAAGTTTTCCCAGAATCTCAGTTTCAAAAAAAACTGACATAGTCTATCCACAACATTAAGGTCTTTCTGCATAATCAAGTCTGTTCAGGTTAGTTTGCGATAGTATAGTAAAAGCAACTTCAAGTCATTATCATATATGAGTAATTCAGCTAGTAACAATTGTTTCATTTAAAATTATCATAACATCGCCAATCTTTTAAAGCTTGTTTTTTACACAAAATGTCAATATCCTACTGAAATCACTCATAACAATATTTGATTAATGTACAGTTTAAAAATACATGTCATCTTGCATAACAACTCTAGATCAAAGGAAAATTTTGATTGAAGAATACATAAGAGTCACGGCACAGCACTTTTCATTTGTGTATATAATTCGATTAACCTTTTTAATTATAATAGTAAAATCTAATAATAATTAGTTGTATTTGTTTTGTTTGGAAAAACACAAGGTAGACCGGGTTCCAACAACGAAAAGTCTTTATTTACAGTAGTCAGTAAAACGGAACGGTTGGCTGACTTAGCGGCAGCCTTTTATACAGGCTAGCCTGCCGGCTTGTAACCAATGGCAGCTGATCGAATTTGCCGCCTTTTTTACTTTGTTTGGATTGGTTCTTAGTGAACCAATCCAATGCTTACTTTAGTTGACCAATCAGATTTGCATGTTTTGGAGTAACCCAATTTGCATACAGAACACCCCTCCCCCCTTGGTTCAGTCCTACGTGGTGATGTAGTCGCGCAGGTAGACGGGGCTTTTCCTGACTCGACTGGACCTGCGCAGTTCACTTTCGGCGGAGACTTCGACCGGTTCGGATGGGGCTGCTGTGTCGTCCGTCCGTCTCTCTGGAATCGTCTGGAAGGGTGAGTCAGCCATTCTGCCGCCTGAGTTTCTTAGGCCGGCGGTTTTGCCGCTCCCTCCCATTTCCTCCGGGCAGGTCGAGCTGGCCTGGCTGTCCCCTTCCGATGGGCTCTTCACGCAAGTCTCTTCAAACAGTGAGTCTTTTATTTGCTCTTTTTGTTTGTTAGTCTCTTTGGGTTTTGTTTGTATCGGTTCTTTATTTGTTTCTCGCATTTCCCCCCCCCCTTTGGTTTGTCCATCACCGGCTTTTTCCATGTATGGGTGTATGTCTGTATTTCATTCTATGTTTCGGGAACGGAGCTGGTCTATGTGCCGCTTCCATTCCCTGCCGTCGTCAATTGTTAACCGGTAGGATTTGGGGCCTGTTATTTGCGTTATTTGTCCTGGTAGCCAAACAGGGTCCCCGGTGACGTTTTTGGCGTAAACCAACTCGCCTACTTCAAATTTCCTAAATCGTGTGGAGGAGTCGGGGGGGGTTTCTGGCGTAAAATTTGGGTGCAACCTATCAAGGTGTGATCTTAATTTCCTCCCCATAAGCAATTCTGCTGGGGACTTGTTGGTCGTGGTACTGGGCGTTATATGTTGGAGAGTGAGCAATCGGTTTATTTTCTGTTGGACATCACCGGTGTCCATTCTTTCTAATCCCTCTTTGGTAAACCGGACCATTCTCTCCACCCTGCCGTTCGCAGCCGGGTGAGCCGGCGCGGTTAGGGCATGTCTGATACCTAGGGAGGCTAAGTATTGTTCGAAGTGTAGGCTGCTTAGCTGTGGCCCATTATCTGATACGAGGACGTCCGGTAGACCATGGGTGGCAAAAAGGTTGTCTAGTTGTTTGATTACAGTTTCTGTTGTCGTTGATGGCATGATTTTTACTTCTAGCCAATTAGAATAGGCATCAATGACAATCAGGAATGTATGCCCCTTGGTAGGACCCGCGAAATCGATGTGGATTCTTGACCAAGGGCCTCACGGGGTTTCCCAGTCTCTAATGGGCGCTTTAGGCAGGGACGGTCTAATTCCCTGGCACTTGTTGCACGAGCTTACCCAATATTCTATGTCCTTATCAATACCCGGCCACCAAACATAACTTCTTGCAAGGCTTTTCATTTTCACAATTCCCGGGTGCCCTTCATGTAACATCCCAAGTACACTGGGTTGCAGTTTGTTAGGAATGACTACCCGATCACCCCACAATAAACACCCTTTTTGAATCGAAAGTTCAGTCTGTCTGGTCCAGAAAGTTTTAAGGTTTTCAGTTTTTTGATTTTCCGGCCAGCCTTTACCTACCCAGCTGAGGATGCGGGAAGTCACTGAGTCTTTCGCGGTGGCTCTGGTGACATCATAAGCAGATATGGGTAGATCGGGGCAAGTCTCTATTTGTAATGCTGTCATCGCTGGTGCCGGGTCTTCCTCGGTTTCTGGTAAGGGTGCTCTGCTCAAAGCGTCCGCATGGGAAATTTGTTTCCCTGGTCGATGTGTCAGAGTGTAGGAATAGGCTGCTAGGAACTCTGACCATCTAGTCATTCTTGGAGAAAGGATATTTGGTGTTGGCTTGTTTCCCGCCAAAATTCCCATTCATGGTTTGTGGTCTGTTATAATTTGAAAAGTCCGCCCGTAGAGGTACTCGTGGAAGCGTTTCACTCCAGCGACAATTGCTAGAGCTTCTCTGTCGAGTTGGCTGTAATTCCTCTCGGTTTTAGACAAGGTCCTTGAGCAGTAGGCGACGGGTGCCTCTCTGCCATCAGGCAGTTGGTGGCTCAGGATGGCACCGACTCCAAATGGCGAAGTGTCGCAGGTCACCCTCAATGGCAGTGTGTCGCTGAATTGAATGAGAACGTTTGTTGATGTTAGCAATTTTTTAATTTTCTGGAAGGAATTCTTCTCTCTATAACCCCAAGTCCAAATTGCTTTCTTGTCCAATAGATGGTGCAATGGTTCTGCTATTGTGGCTTTATTCGGTAGGAATACATTATAAAAATTTATCAGTCCAAGAAATGCTTGTAGTTCGGCTTTGTTTCTTGGTTCTGGTGCTTCATTGATGGCTTTAATTTTCTTGTCTGTAGGGTGTATACCCTCTCCGTCTATTAAATAGCCCAGGAATTCGACGCTATTCTTAACTAGGCAACACTTTTCTCTTTTCACTTTGAGGCCAGATTCTCTAAACTTAGTTAGTACTTCTTTGAGTCTTTTTTTAATTGGGTTTCATCTTTGGCTGAGATCAGGATGTCGTCAAAGTATGGTACGACTCCTTGTATGCCATTTAGGAGGCATTCCATTAGACTCTGGAAAACGCCTGGGGCTATACTTATTCCAAATTGCAGTTGGTGACATTTGAATGCGCCCTTATGGGTAACGATAGTCTGTGCTTCCGCAGTTTCTGGGTCCACTGGGAGTTGTTGGTAGGCTTGTGCTAGGTCGAGTTTAGCAAAAACCTTTCCTTTTCCCAGGGAGTGAAGCAAATGCTGGACTACTGGCACCGGGTATGCGCTTGGTTGTAATGCATGGTTCAGGGTAGCCTTATAGTCACCACAGATTCTAACGGACCCGTCGGGTTTGATAGGTGTGACTATAGGCGTTTCCCACTTGGCATGGTCCACAGGTTCTAATACCCCTTGGGCTATTAATTTGTCTTGCTGTTCCTCTATTTTTGCCTTTAGTGCAAAAGGAACTCGTCTGGCTTTTATTCTTCGTGGGGCTATTTGGGGGTTTAAACTGAAAGAAATGGGATTTCCCCAATACTTGCCAAGTGAGCCGTCAAAAACGTCCTGGAATTCCCGGATGAGGTCTTCTTCCAAGCCGGTTGCAGTCACTCGATCGATCCCGGTCATCCCGATGCCCAATGGTGCGAACCATTCGATGCCCAGGAGACTTGGTCTGTCTCTGTCGACTATGGTCAGCGGTAGCACTTTGACGTGTTCTTTGTAGGTGACTCGGAAATGTCCCATGCCGACTACAGGGATTTGGTTTCCCTGGTAGTCCTTGAGAGTTAGGTGCTGCTTCTTTAGTTCTTTGGTTTTGATATCTGGGACTAGCTGTTTTATTGTGTCCCACGATACCATAGAGAGAAAGGACCCCGAGTCTACTTCCATCTTGCAGTGTTTCCCTTCGATTTCTACAATGACTTTAACTTTCTTCCCACTTTCCGTCTGAGCGCTCTTTATAATGACAGTTTGGTGTGTATTGGCTCGCTTCTCTTGTTGCCACTTTCTCTCAGCTCGTTTAGGCTCAGCTCGTGTTGGGGAATTTCTACATCTCGTTGGGCTGTAGTATTTTTTGTTTCTGCAAACTTTTTCGATATGCCCTCGTTTCTTGCAGACTCTGCAGATGGCATCAAGAAATCTGCATTCGGCTCAGGGATGGTTTCCTCCGCAGCCAGTGCATTCCCACCAATTTCTTCTTTCGCGCTCTTTTCTGTTTGTGTATAGGCGGTGGACCTCGTCGTCTTCTTCGCTATTGTCAGGTGTTTCGCCATACTCTTCGTAATGCGTGGTGGTGGTAGATTGTTTTTTGTCTTTGGTTGGGTTTGTTTCGCCACTATGCCTGTTCATTTTCTTCATAGTGACAGCCGATTTTTTCACAGCTTCGGCGGCTGTGGCTTCCTTGATAGCTTCGGCTACACTGATGTTGGGTTTGTTGAGTAATTTACTCTGTGTGGTCGAGTCTCTCAACCCCAACACCACTTGATCCCTCTTTGCCTCGTCGAGGTTTGAGAATTCACACTCACCACCTATTTGTCGAAGTGCAGCAACGAAATCAGCGATGGTCTCTCCCTCTCTCTGGTCTCTCCTATAGAATCGTGTCGCTTTATTAAGTTTGACACCATCGGAGCGTAGTGTGCTTTGAGAATTCGTTGCAATTCTGGCCACGTTAGTTGTTTGACATCTTGGGGCTTCGCTAGAGCCTTTGTCATCTTGAAAACCGTTGGCCCACAGTGTGTTAGGAACACAGCTCTCTTACGTTGCTATGAAATTCCTTCCATTTCATTGCTTTCCAGATACATTTGGAAGCGATCTGCATAGGAATCCCAATCCTCTTCGTTGGGGTTGAAGGGTGCGGGTGGTGCGTTGTTTCCAGGCATCTTTGTTGTCATCTGGGCTTCTTATCACCGCGTGCAGTTTTCGTGTTCAAGACGATCCCATCCTCGTCGCCAGTGTTTTGTTTGGAAAAACACGAGGTAGACCGGGTTCCAACAACAAAAAGTCTTTATTTACAGTAGTCAGTAAAACGGAACGGTTGGCCGACTTAGCGGCAGCCTTTTATACAGGCTAGCCTGCCGGCTTGTAACCAATGGCAGCTGATCGAATTTGCCGCCTTTTTTACTTTGTTTGGATTGGTTCTTAGTGAACCAATCCAATGCTTACTTTAGTTGACCAATCAGATTTGCATGTTTTGGAGTAACCCAATTTGCATACAGAACAGTATTAGTAGTAATAATAGTAAAAAGGGGGGAAAGTGAAAGATGCAAAGAAGGAGAAAAATGTAGAAAATAGAAAAAAGAAAAAAAAAGGAAGAATATAGCAAAGAAAGGAAAAATAAATATATAAAGAATTGACCGTTCAGCCTTCATCAAAACAATTATAATTCAGAAAATATTGTAACTCTTCTCCCACTCTTAGTTGTTATTTCTCACAAGAATCTTCAAAACTGTAATAAGCCTCTTTCATAAATCTGGTATTTTTTTAAAGATTACCCAAATCACTCTCTTTGTTTATTTCTATTTTCTTTTTGATTTTTGAAATATCAACCTATTTGTTTTACGTATCCTTTTCCATGATATTTTCATGCTTTTTATCATTTGTAGATCACTTTTGAGGCCATCTCTGTCTTGCCAAATAAAACTTATTCTTCAACTGCAATTTCTTCCATAATATCTTTTGGACACAATTTATCCATAGAAGCAAAGTTTCTGTTGACATTGTCTTGTATTGTAGCTAACTTTTGATTTCATTTTTCAAAAATGTCCTGTCAAACTTGCAGCTTACAGGCCTGATGCATCACACACTGGCCATGCCCACAGCTGGGTTACCGAAGGGGAAAAAACTCGTGATACATCACGGAACACCACTGTGACAATGTGAGTTTGACATCCCTGATCTAGATTATTTCAAGATCTCTGTCACACTCATTTTTTTTCCAATACTGTGCACACTAAATTACGACCCAGTTAGGAAGGAATGTCAAGTGAGAATGATCATGCATGATTTGATCTTGGTCTGAGATTGCAGTTTAATTTTGTCTAGTCTTCTGCCTGAAGAAAAAAGAATTGCTACATAGAAAAAAAAATCAAAGACAATCCGTTCTCATATGTACTGAAGACAGAATGAGGTGTCGGTAAAGGAATATAGGGTGTATTACAAAATATATATCATCACCTGATAGAAAATGGAGAATTTCACTGTCATACTACATTTCTACAATACATGAAAGCAGGAATATGCTTTTGGGAGTAGGCAGCTATAAGAAATCTACATGATGATGATGATGATGATGAAGATGATGATGGTAGTGGTGGTGGCATTGTTGTCAAAACAAAGGGTCAGGGGTGAAAGGTATTAGAGTTAGTGTTGAATCCTAGACTGAAAAAACAAACTTTTATGAAATTATCCAGAGTTGATCAGAGCAAAGTGGTGGCTTGATTCTAAGTCAATCAACTGTCACCAAACCAAATATTTGAAGCAATCCCATCCTTATGAGACTTAATTCATGATGGAGTTAAATTAGAAAGCCCACCCTCAATTAAGGATCTCATGGGGTGATTTTTGGTCATTTTTTCTCTGTGTCCCTAATCCAACCTTATTGGGTTATTATTGGGGGAGGGACATAATGGGAGGAGGTAAAGCTGTGTTTTCTGTCTTCAGCTTCTGAACAATAGGTAGAATATGGATGGAAAGTGCCAGAGTGCGCACAGTATGACTAGGTGAGACAACCGAGGAGCAAATACGGTACACAGGTTTGTATTTAAATATAGTGGTTTATCTCTACAAAAGCTGATATACATACAAGTATTTTGAGACAGACCTTGAACAAACAGCAATCAGCATTTACAGAACGGAAGTACACACTGAGAGAGAGCTATGCCCCAAAAGGGCCTCTCTTATAATACAACCTCTTAAAGTGGTAGCAGTCAAATAACCCTGCTGCCTCATGACTACCATTGCACCATCATACTACAACATTACAGCAGAAGATCAGCTATTAATCATTATTACCCTGACAGAAAGAATACATAAACATATTTTATTGGAAAGGTCTGAGACCATGCTTCACTGATCTTTGCTTTGCACTGATTTTTGCTACATGTTGCTTTGGTTCTCCAACAGGACCCCAACAATTCCAGCAAATGAAACAGGAAAGATGGGGCATTAGCTACTCTATTATTTATGAATGCAACTCACTTTGCACCCTTCATATTTGCTTGCAGGTGTGAGATGCACTGCAGTGAACCTGGAGATGCCTGCAGAAAGAAAAGAACTATGGTACATGCTTGGGATGGGATAAATTCCTTATTAGAACTGTATAACAGCAGTTTCTGTCTTGCCTCTCATGATAAAGTTTGATATATGGAATGTACCTTAAAAATAGCAGCTGTAGAAGTACAGAAGTTACTGTACTACACATTACTCATTAAGGGCCTGTCACATAGGCTGACGGATGCAAAACGTATGTAAAAAGGACATAGCGGATGAGAAAATTTTCCATCCATTGTTATCCGCTCTCAAAAGTGCCCCAAATTTGCATAAGCAGAGCGGACAACAATGGAAAGGAACGGACAGGGAGAGGATGTAGCCAGGATGTTAAGCGGATGCTCCATGGAAGCCTAGCGGATGGAAGCAGATGGCATATCCGCAGGGCTTCCAGGGGAGCACAGCTAAGTGGACGTGCAACGGAAGGAACGGATGTAGAGCGGATGCCTAGCGGATGAAGCAGATGCATCAGGGAAGCCTAGCAGACGCCTAGTGGATGCCTAGCGGATGCAAAGCATTCACTGCACATGCGGGGAGGATGCATTGCATCAGCCCCGTGGATATAAAAGGATGCAGCTCACAAGCAGGGCACCATTCAGAGGAGAGACCTGCTGCCAGACACAGCTCCAGCCAACAACCATGGGGAAGAAGAGGAAGCCTGTGCCATCTGCTGCCAGCCCTGGCAAGAAGGACAGGGCCACCATTCCACCCCCTGGCCCTGACTCTGCTTCTGCTGGAGCTTCTGCTGCTCAGGCTGACTCTTCTGGTGCTGGGGCTTCTGCTGGCGCTGCTCCTGGTGCTGGTGCTTCTGCTGGTGCTTACTCTGCTGGCGCTGCTCCTGGTGCTGGTGCTTCTGCTGGTGCTTACTCTGCTGGCGCTGCTCCTCATCCTGCTGGTGCTGCTGGTGCTGCTGGTCCTGCTGGTGCTGACTCTGCTGCGGCTGATCCTGGTACTGCTGGTCCTGCTGGTCCTGCTGGTCCTGCTGGTGCTGCTGGTGCTGCTGGTGCTGCTAGTCCTGCTGGTCCTGCTGGTCCTGCTTTTGCTGCTACTGTTGTTGTTGCTGCTGCTGGTGGTGGTGGTGTGGTGGAGCAGCCCCTAGAACCTTGAAGCCCCTCTGATGAGGGCCCAGATGGCCCTGCCAGAGGGAGGAAGAGGCATACGCGAGAATGGGAGAGGAGGCAATACTCCATCAAAGAGGAACATGAGGTGCTCGAATGGCTGAGGGAGAACGAGTACCAATGGCGGAAGGGAAACAGGCTCCATCAAGACACCAAGAGGAAGCAGGCTGCTTGGAGAGAGAAGGCGGAGAGCCTGGGCTACACTTTGGAGATCCTCCTCGGGTGGTGGAAGCACATGCACACCTGGTATGGGAAGCTGCACCCCAAGTAATCTGGCCAGGCCACAGTCAAGCTCACCGACTGGGAGACCTACGTGATGGCCAAGTGCAGCTTCTTGGAGGGTGAGATCTGCCACCGAGGAGCAGCCCCTCCGACAATCCTCTCTCTCAGGCAGCCCACAGAGAGCCAGTCCTCTCTGGCCAAGAGTCAGCTCCTGTGTCCAGGCAGGTATCTGTGGAACGCCCCACGATGGACACCTCCCTGACAGCTGCACTCCCCGTGGCGGAGCGCTTGGAGGACTCCCTGACACCGTGGGAGCAAGGAGAGGGCACTTCCATCAGAGACCAACCCACATCCACCCCCAGCTCCACCTCCACAAAAAGCAGGCAGAGAGCCAGACCGGAGGGGCAGAGCCACACTGTCCTGCTGGAGATCAGGGACACCATCAAAAGCAGTGTAGATCTCCTCTCTCAGCTGGTACACACCGACATACCATCCTCAAACCGCAAGCCCTTCTTCACCTACGTCAACCATACCCTCATGGACATGTCCAAATCACAGTACCAAGTGATAAAGTACAGGATCACTGGTCCTCTGCACAACCCTCCAGGCCCAGCTAAACCTGCTCTGACCCAGTCCAGGTCTGCTCCTCCACCCCAGATGATGTCACAGCCCTTCCAAGGGCTTTCAACAGGCACTCACCTACCAAGGCTACAGCTACCAGGAGTTCCAGCAGCACAGGCAGCCCTTCCCAGTCCAGGCACAGGTTCATCGTACGCCACCGGTGCCACCGATGCCACTGATGCCACCGATGCCACCAACGCCACATATGCCATCGACGGCACAGATGCCACCCACGCCTCACCTCACTCACCTGCAGACAAGACAGCCACACTACTGTCCTCCTTCCTCCACCCCACAGCCAAGCCCGGCCTCAGAACATCTGTCATGGAGGAAGGGGGTCTCAACATCACAGGACTGAGCCAGCTCTCTGAGAGCTTCCTCCACACACCATCCACTGTTGTCCTCTCGGGGCCAGGCACCCCAATGGCGCCTCAGACCAGCACTCCAGCAGTAGCCACCACCACAGCACCTGGACATTTCACCCCTGAGACTATGGGCATGCCTCAGAGTGATTGAGAAGAACGTCAGAGACTGGGTTGCTACCTGTTGACTTTATCTTTGCTTGGGACACTTTACTTGGGTCATTTTGCTTTTACAGTTTGTTATTAATAAAGTATATCTTTGCTTCACACACTTGCTTCAGTTCTTTTACTCAATAAAGTCTTGGTGGAAACTTTTACAAACTGTTTAAGCCTTTGCATGCTTATGGGATGGGTAAGGATAGCAGTGGGATGGGCAGGGATACCTGTGGGATGGGTAATAGCTGTGGGATGGGTTAAGACAGCAGTGGGATGGGCACGGATACCTGTGGGATGGGTAATAGCTGTGGGATAGATAAACCTCCAGTGCAAGCATTGCGGGACTGTATGGTCCACCCTCCCAGGTGCCACACCTATGGCCCTTTCTTTTCAATAACAATGTAATCATTGATCCACACATTTCAACATAAACACAACTCTTTATTAAATGCCCTGTTCATTGTAGGGCCACTCAACATACATGGCACAATCTCATCAGTGTGATGAGACATGCTGAAGGAAGCATCCATTAAGCATCTACCATCCTGTCTTGCCACTCTACTGCTCCAGCTGGGGAGTTGCACCAGTGTTTCAGGAGATTGCGCTGCTTCTTTCCTTCACGTGAAGCTCTGTTGGGGCCTTGCACATCCACAGTATCTATCAGGTTTCACCCTTGTCTCCATTCCCCAGGCTCCATGTCCCCATTGCCTTGTTGGAGGTCCATGAGCCTGTTCTGCAACACTGGGTAGTGGATGCACATGAGATTGTGCAGGATGCAGCAAGCTTCCATGATCCTCCTCACAGTCTCTGGGCGATGCTACATGATGGTGAGAAGTACCTGGAACCTGTTGGCCAGGATGCCAAAGGCGTTCTCCACCACCCGTCTTGCCCGGGGCAGCCTGTAGTTGAAGATCCTCTCTTCACGGGTGAGGCATCTGGAAGCGTAGGGCTTCATGAGGTAGGTTCTGAGGGAGAAGGCATCATCCCCCATGATGAAGTTGGGCACATCTTGTGTGTCGTTGGGCAGGGGGTCTGGATCTGGGAAACCCATGATGAGGTTGCATTCTAGCCCCTCCTTGAGGTGACTTGCGTTGTATACCTGGGCATCTGAAGATGAGCTGTTGCCTGAAGCATTGATGTACATGAACTTGTAGTCAGCATCGACCATGGCGAAGAGGATGATGCTGAAGAAGCCCTTGGAGTTGTGATAAGTTGTGACCCTGACTTGGCTGGAGCTTTGCAGGCCACGTGCTTGCCATCTATGGCTCCAACGGTGTGTGGGAAGTTCCACTTCTGATACCACTGCTGTGCAAATTTCTTCCTGCCTTCTTCAGTGGAGGGGCACTGGAGGAGCTCCTCCAGCTATTATTCGATGATGTCCTGCACCACTTCTCTGACCACAATGCTGATGGTGTTGTGTGGCACCCTCCAGGCATAATGCATGCTCCTGTAGGTGGTCCCTGAGGCCAGGTGGCGCAGAGTCAGTGCCACCTTGAGCCCAGGGTCCAGGCTGGGCCGGATGTTGGTGTTTGCCTTGGTCAACCTGGGTCTCAGCTGCTCCACAACTTCATCAAACATGGCTGTATAACCTCATGAAATTCTGGAATGCACGAGTGTCTTCGTTCCTCAGCTCCACCATCAGCTTGTGATACAGTTCGTACTAGGCTCTTCTCGCAATCCATCTTCGGACCCAGACACTTCTTGGACGCCTCCTTTTCTTCGTGTAGAACAGGTGAAAGAGTCTGTAGATGGCTTTGCACTGTTGTAGAATGATGGCGGCTACCAAAAGGAGTGTGTGATGATCCATGGTGGAGATGACTGGATGCTGTGGAAGAGCAAGAGCAAGATGTAGGCTGAAGAGGTCTGCACCGCAAGGCTGCTGGACTGAAAGTGAGATCCAGGTGATTTCCTCCCCCTTTTTATAGGAAATATAGGTTTTCCACTAGGTGTCCTTTTGCATTCTCTAGGCATCCTGCAGACATCCTAAATATCCGAGATACGTCCCCTATACGAACGTTTTTTCCATTTTAATGCTTTGTATGCGAGCTGCATCTGCTTTCATCCTTTCTCCATCTGTTCTACTAACACTGCGCGTCAGTTCCGTGTCCGTTTCACTTCCTCCCTGTGTCCGTTTTCCGCTGGAGTGGATTTGAGTTGCGCGGATGTGCAGCGGATGCCTTGCGGATATAGCGGACGCGTAACGGATGATGATGGATGTATAATGGATGTTCCTCTTATGCGTAGCAGATGTATAACGGACGTGTTGGATACATTTTCCGTTCAAAAAGTTTTGAGTAGCTCAAAACCTTTTGAGCGGATGGAACCTCAGTAGACGGATGCTGGACGGATAGAGAGTATGAAAAACGGACGCAGTGAGTACAGAACGGATGCATCACGTTAACCAACGGATGGCAAGTGTTTCTCTCCGTTTTACATCCTCTTTCCATTTGTTGGTGCTGTGTGACAGGGGCTTTAGGGAGCAATATCAAGAGAAGGCAGTTTCTTGTTCTGCTGATCAACTCCATGGAAACATCTATTGGTCATTACTGAAAGACAGATGGTGGACTAAGGTAGGAAAAAGAGAGAATATACTGAGTTTAAATGTGATCTTTGTTTACTAATTCCACTGAGCTCTCCAGTACATATTTCTTCGCTTTGTTTTATTTCCAAGGAAGCAATCAAATAAGAATGAAGAAAAACACATTATTTTTCTATGGCTTTTATAGCAAAACATTTTAACCCCAAATATAATTGTTATAGAGGGCCGTGGAAAATAATATTGCTGAAGACAGCAGATTGGAAAGTAGCCATCTATAGTCTATGTTTGCAGTCTCTTGGGCTGCTATCAGCTGTGGTTTTATCCTAGTTACTTGGAATATTGTCTAAAAGTTCATTATAAACATTCAGAGAGAGTAACAAAAGACTATTTTGATATATTCATTACTGTAAGATGCAAATGAGGCTTGAGACCATCTCTCTAGCAATTGGATCTCACCACTGAGTAAGGCAAGACTCCTTTGTGTGTCTTGGCACTATCCTCATTTTGCTATTGCTTAAGCAAAGGTTCTTGGAACATCGCACTAGAAGCTGTGCTGACTGGACTGGACTGGGCTTGGAAAGTAAGCAGGACCAGGCCTCCTTAGCACTTGGATCAGAGGCTGTCAGGGAGGGCCAGAGCTGTAGGCTAGACTGGGAAATAAAATGCATCACCAGGATAACTTGGAAGAAGGCAACCGCAACAGCCTTCCATACTGATGCCAGAAATGCTGCATGGCTACAGTCATATACCTTCCACCACACACACACACACACACACACACAAAAAAAAAAAACACGTACACACACACACACACACACACACACACATAATCCTGGAGTTTTTACTTTTGTGCTCTTGGGACATTGCTGGTCTTTTCATTCAACTAAAATCAGAAAAACAATTCTAGGCCCAGCTTCCTGCTCAACTTTGTATGGAAAGACTGATTGCATGTGCATATGTTTAAATCAGACACAAATAAACCTTGAAGAAGCAATATATATATATTGTGCCAGCAACATCTGTCCTGAACCACTGAAAAGTGGGTCAGGAGTGGTACCTACTGGCTATTTCATACAGAATTTTGGAATGCATAGAGCTCTATCCAACTAACCTGGAATACAGCAGTCATTCATTTATCTTCTCTCAACACTAGGCTTATGAGAGCCCACTTGGCTTCCTCCTGTTGCCAAATTCTCTGTGATGCCATTTTCCCTCACCTGCAAATGGTCTTTGTTTCATCCGGAAAGAAGCGTGGGAGACCAGGTTCCAAACAACAACTCTCTATTTCAAACCACTAGGTAAAGAAACAGAACATGGCCCAAGCCACGGCAGCCCTTTATATAGCAGCTAGCCTGCCGGCTTGTGGCCAGTGACAGTTATTTAATTCTTCCCATCGTTTGGCGGCTTCCCGGATTGGTTCCTCGTGAACCAATTCGAAAGTAGCCTTTTTCGGCCAGTCAGAATGAAGTACTTGGAACCTACCAAGTTCCATACAGTACACCCCTCCCCCTTCAGTTCAGTCCAACATGGGTGACGTAGTCGCACAGGTAGGTGGGGCTTTTCCTAGCTCTAGTTGACCTGCATGGCTCAGTCTTGTTTTGGTCTTCAAGCGGTTCGGTCGGGATCGCTGCCTCTCTCGATCTTCTCCATGGAACCTCCTGGAAGGGTGAATCAGCCATGCTGCTCCCACCTGAGTCTCTTGGGCCAGTTTAGATGGCTCTGCCGCTCCCTTCTGGTTTAGCTGGGTTGGTTGAGCTGGCCTGGCTGCCACTTTCCAAGAAGGCCTTGCTTTGTTCTCCTGCTCCCGGACTTCTTTATTGGGGCTCATCTAACCGTGAGTGCTCTTTTTGTTTGATTAGATTGTTGTTTTGCAGAGTTTGTGGTCTTGTTATGGGAGGTTCATCTCTCCCTTTTTTATTTATTTGTATCCCCCCCCCTTGGTTGTTTTTTCATCGGAATTTATTATTTTTGGTTCTGTGGCAGTTTTTTTTTCGAGGTTGCAGGAACGAAGCTGGTCTATGTGCTGCTTCCATTCCCTCCCATCGTCTAGCGTTAGTCGGTAGGACCAGGAGCCTGTGACTTGTGTGATGGTGACTGGCAGCCATAGGGAGTTCCCGGTAAGGTTCCTGGAATAGACTAGGTCGCCGATTTCGAAGGTACGGTATTTGCTATAGGAGTCAGGGGGCTTGTCCCATGTAAGGGTAGGGTGTAACCTGTCCAGGTAGGACCGTAGTTTCCTACCCATTAATAGTTCAGCCGGGCTTTTATTTGTAGTGCTACTAGGGGTAATATGTTGCAATGTTAGTAAACGGTTGAGTTTGTCTTGCACGTCCCCCTTGTCCATTCTCTCTAAGCCTTCCTTAGTATATCTAACCATGCGTTCGGCCCTGCCATTTGCAGCCGGAGGGGCCAGCGCAGTTAATGCGTGATGGACACCCTGGGTAGCCAGGTATTGTTCAAACTGCAAGGCGGTAAACTGAGGCCCGTTGTCCGAAACCAGTACATCTGGTAGCCCGTGCGTCGCAAATAGTTTGTTGAGCTGTTTCATGACAGCCTCGGTGGTTGTGGAAGCCATGAGGATGACTTCCAACTAGTTTGAGTGTGCATCGACAACAATCAAAAAGGTGTTCCCCTTCGTTGGCCCCGCGAAGTCAATGTGCACCCTAGACCAAGGGCCCCAGGGAGTTTCCCAGTCTTGTATTGGTGCCTGTGGGGGGGTAGGCCTCACTTTCTGACAGACGTGGCATGTTGCAACCCAGCGTTCTATGTCTTTATCCAGCCCTGGCCACCAGACATAACTCCTGGCCAGGGCTTTCATCTTGACTATGCCTAGGTGACCCTCATGCAACATGCCTAGGACGGTTTCTTGGAGGCTGCTTGGGATTACCATCCTATCACCCCATAAGATACACCCCTTTTCGATAGACAGCTCAGTCTGTCTGGCACGGAGAGGTTTAAAAGTCTCAGTTTTTTTATTTTCCTCCGGCCAGCCTTTACCTACCCAGTTCAGTATACGCGCTGTCAAAGGGTCTTTGGCTGTGGCTCTTGCGATGTTGGCTGCAGTCAGTGGTAGCTCCGGGCAGGTCTCCAGTTGGAATGTGGAGATAATTGGAGCAGGGTTGTCTTCTGTGACGGGCAATGGGGAACGGCTCAGGGCATTGGCGTGCAAGATGGTTTTGCCAGGTCTGTGGAGTAGCGTGTAGGAGTACGCAGCGAGGAATTCAGACCACCTCATCATTCTAGGAGACAGAATGTTCGGGGTTGGCTTGTTTCCTGCTAGGATTCCAAGGAGAGGCTTGTGGTCGGTTACGATAGAAAAGGGTCTACTGTAAAGGTATTCATGGAATCGTTTGACCCCGGCAACGATTGCCAGTGATTCATGATCAAGTTGGCTGTAATTGCGTTCCACTTTGGAGAGCGTCTTTGAGTAAAAGGCGACTGATGCCTCTCTGCCATCTGGAAGCTGGTGACTCAGGATGGCGCCGACCCCAAAAGGACCGTCTTTGATAGCCTTCACCTTCTTTTCAGTTGGGTGAATGCCCTGCTCATTGATTAAATAGTCCAAGAATTTGACCCGGTTAGTGGCCAGTTCACATTTCTCCTTCTTGACTTTTAGGCCTGATTTTCTAAAACAAGTTAAGACTTCTCTTAGCCTGGTCTCTAGCTGGTTGGCGTTTTTTGTTCAGACCTGTACATCATCAAAGTATGGGACGACACCTTTGATTCCATTTAGTAGGCGTTCCATGAGGCTTTGGAAAATGCCTGGGGCAACGCTAACACCGAATTGGGGTGGTTACATTTGAATGCCCCTCTATGCGTTACAAACATTTGTGCCTCTGCTGTTATTGGATCAATGGGTAGTTGCTTATAAACTTGTGCTAGGTTGAGTTTTGCAAATATTTTTCCTCCCCCTAGCAAGTGCAATAAATGTTGCACTACTGGCACTTGGAATGCGCTTCATTGGAACGTGTGGTTCAGGGTTGCCTTTTAGTTCCCACAGATGCGAACTGACCCATCTGGCTTTACCGGTGTTACAGTAGGGGTTTCTCACTTGGCATGGTCGACTGGTTCTAAAACCCCTTGCGCTATTAACTTGTTCAGCTGTTCGTCAATCTTTGGTTTAAGCACGAATGGAATGCGTCTGGTCTTTAAGCAAATGGGGGCTATTTTCGGGTCTAGGCTAAATGAGATTGGGATCCCCTGGTACTTGCCTAGAGTCCCATCAAATACATCTTGGAATTCATGGAGTAGGTTCTCCTCCCAGTTGGTAGTAGCGATGTGGTTGATACCGGTCATCCCGATTCCAAGAGGTGTGAACCATTCGATTCCTAGCAGGCTAGGGAAGTCACGGTCGATGATAGTTAGGGGCAAGACTTCAGCGTGTTGTTTAAATTCAACTAAAAAATGTCCAAGGCCAACTACTGGGATTCGATTTCCCTGATAGTCTTTTAGCACAAGTTTTTGTTTCTTTAAGGCCCTGTCACACTGGCCGACGGATGCAAAACGTTTGTAAAAAGGACAAAGCGGACGAGCAAAATGTTCCATCCATTGTTATCCGCTCTCAAAAGTGCCCTGAATTTGCATAACCAGAGCGGACAACACGGAAAGGAACGGACAGGGGGAGGATGTAGGGCGGATGAAAAGCGGATGCTCCACAGAAGCCTAACGGATGGAAGCGGATGGGAGCGGATGGCACATCCGCAAGGCTTCCGGGGGAGCACAGCAAAGCTGAGGTGGAACAGAAAGAACAGATGCAGAGCGGATGCCGAGTGGATGAAGCGGATGCAGAGTGGAAGCCTAGCGAATGCCTAGCGTTCACTGCGCATGCGGGGAGGATGCATTGCGTCAGCCCCGCGGATATAAAGGGAAGCAGCTCCCAAGCAGGTCACCATTCAGAGGAAAGACCTGCTTCCAGACACAGCTTGCCAGCTAGCCAGCCAGCCAGCCAGCCAGCAACCCAACAACCATGGGGAAGAAACGGAAGCCTCTGCCATCTGCTGCCAGCCCTGGCAAGAGGGACAGGGCCACCCTCCCACACCCTGGCCTTGACTCTGCTTCTGCTGGGGTTCTGCTGCCTGGGCTCGCTCTTCTGGTGCTGGGACTTCTGCAGATGCTGCTTCTGGAGGTGGTGCTTCTGCTGATGCTTACTCTGCTGATGCTGCTTTTGGTGGTGGAGCTTCTGCTGATGCTACTTCTGGTGGTGGTGCTTCTGCTGGTACTTACTCTGCTGGCACTGCTCCTGGTGGTGGTGCTTCTGCTGGTGTTTACTCTGCTGGCACTGCTCCTGGTGCTGGTGCTTCTGCTGGTGCTTACTCTGCTGGTGCTACTCCTAGTCCTGCTGGTCCTGCTGGTGCTAACTCTGCTGGCGCTGCTCCTGGTCCTGCTGGTGCTCCTGGTCCTGCTGGTGCTCCTGGTCCTGCTGGTGCTCCTGGTCCTGCT
>BLBF01000007.1:37336510-37347823 GCA_015471245.1 Laticauda colubrina | reverse complement strand
CCAATCAAGTCACACCCCCACTAGCAGTTAAAAGGAAGAAGCAGCTGCAAGCTCACATTACTCTGAGAAGCACAGAGCTGAAGAAACAAGCCTGAAGATGATGAATGAGACTTCATCGAAACGTTGCCTAGATACTTCCAATTCTACGTGGGAGAAAACCCGAATAACCAAAGATCCACATACAAATACCCGCGAAAACCTCAGAAAACATATACATTTATATATATATTTGTTTTTTTAAGTTTTCACGGGTACTTACATGTGTGCTGTTCAGCTTCCTTCAGGTTTTATCCCACATCATTGTAGTGCTTTTACAGTTGTAGCAACATTTCAGCAGAATCTCATCTGCCATCATCAGGCTTCTCTGATGATTCTGTGGCTGGGGTTTTCTATAGTGGCCAGGGTTTTAGTGCCATTGAAGTTGATGTTGTGACCTGTGGCTTTCATGTGTTGGACTAGTGAGGAGGTGTGTTCCAGCTTTTTTACTGCATTTTTGTGTTCATCCAGGCGGGTACTTATTCTTCTATTGGTCTGTCCAATGTATGTGGCCGGGCATGATGCACAGGGAACTTCGTATATGCCTTGGTTTTCCAGGTCAATTTTGTCTTTGGGGTTTTTAAGGATGGAAGGATATTTTTTTGTCTGTTTTGAAGGCAGTCTTGATGTGATGCCTGTGTAGTATCTTACTAATTTTATCTGTGGTACCTCTTATGTAGGGCAGGACAGCTCTTCCATAGGTCTGTTGATCTTCTAGGTCTCTGTTATGTCTTGGTGTGTTTTTGTGGATCAAGCTGGTGATTTTGTTTTTTTGGAAGCCGTTGGCTGTCAATACTTTAGTCAGGGTGCATAGTTCAGTCTTTGTATGTGTCTTGTCTGCCAGGCGTTTGGTTCTGGTAATTAGTGTTTTGGCCACGGAATATATCTGTGCTGGGTGGTGGTGGGATTGGGCGTTGAGGTAGTGGTTGGTGTGTGTTTTCTTCTGGTATACGGTGTGTGTATGTGTGTATATGTGTGTGTGTGTGTGTGTGTGTTTTCTGAGGTTTTCGCGGGGTATTTGTATGTGGATCTTTGATTATTCGGGTTTTCTCCCACGTAAAATTGGAAGTATTTTGGTGACATTTCTACGAAATCTCATTCGTCATCTTCAGGCCTGTGTCTTCGGCCTTGTGCTTCTCAGAGTAATGTGAGTTTGCAGCTGTTTTTTCTTTTTAACTGCCAGTGGGGGTGTGACTTGACTGAGTGGGGGCTTGGCTGTGTTCTGATTGGCTGGGGGTGTGTTCTCATTGGTTGGGGGCCTGGCTGTGATCTGATTGGTTGGGGGGTTGGCTGTGTTCCAATTGGCTGGGGGTGTGTTCTGTTCAGGTGGGGGCTTGACTGTGGTGATAGCATCTTGTGTGGCCCTCATGGGTGTGGGTCTGGTGTCATTCTTCATGTTAGATATTCATTTGTTGATGAGGGCAGGTTTCCAAATGGCTGGTAGGCGGGAGGCATCATCTCTTTTATTCATGCTGTGTGGGCGTTTTTCTATCTCTATGGCTTCTCTGATTATTCTGTTGTTGAAGTGTTCGGTTGTGGCGATAATTCTAGTATTTTTAAAGTCAATCTCACGTCCTGTGGCTTTGAAATGTTGGACTAGGGAAGAGGTTGGTTCTTCTTTTTTGATTGAGTTCTTGTGTTCTTCAATGCGTGCACTAATTCTTCTGTTGGTTTGCCCAATGTATGTGGCGTTGCAGGCGTTGCAAGGGATTTCGTATACTCCTTGGTTTTCTAACTTGATTTTGTCTTTAGGGTTTCTTAGGATGGTGGATATTTTTTTTGAATATACACACACACACACAATGTACTTTTCTACAGGTGAAATACATATTATGGAGAGTCAGAAATATTGTAAAGAGTAAGATTCAAATTACACATTGAGACCCTCAAAACAGTTTTGTGCATAAATCTGTTAGTAAGTCATTCATTTCAGTAAGAATAAACTGCAATATGTGTGTGTGTGTTTCACACACACACATACACCTTTCTTAAGAATACAGTGAGTGTATGCATGTGTATCTATCTATCTATCTTTCTATCTATCATCTATCTAGGCTTCTGTCTTGCAATCTCCTTTCAAGAAGCGTCTGCCTGGAGTACATGTCAAGTCCTCTCCTTGTCTGAAAAAGAATGATTGAAGAGCAGGTCTACTTGACAGTTCTTCATTCTACCACAATCATTGACTCCACTTTTTGCAGAGCTGTCTTCAATTCGTCATTTTTTTCCTGGAAATTCCCTCAATTTAGATCTCTAAAAGAAATGCATGGGAAATAGATGTCTCACCTATCATTATAATGTACATGCATAAGTATTAAAGCATTTTGCTACACTATGTGTAAAATACAGTTTAAGAGATTGAAGTGGGAAGTATGAATAGGAAGTATGAATAGGAATCATGGAGCAACTAGCACTCTAGTCCAGAACTTTCTAGAGTAGAATTTGGGAGCTGCAGTCCTAACATTTCTGGTGATTTCCAGGCTGAAAAAGTTGGATGAAGATAATTGTCTATGAGATTTGAAGACACATAGGAAAGAAAAATGATGAGACAAATAGCATAAAATAAAACATCCAAAGCAATGATAGCTTTTTTATAAAGCCCTGCCAGATTAACATAACATAATCAAGCAATGTCCAAACTGCAGTGATTATTTCTTTTTGCTAGTCTTCATATGGTTTTAAATACTTTAATCCTTTTTGCAGATATCCTTCAAACATGTCATATCTGTATCATAAATTTTGCTGGTAAACGCTCTGCATCCACACGCATATATGGAAATATATTTACACAGACTTGGTGGGTTTAAAGATAAGGTCTTAAGAACTTGTCTCACGTTCTTTGAAGTGTCTCCTTTCTGTGAATTACTTGGCTTCCTCACCTAGGCCTAAGCTAAATGGGATGTAGGATGTTCCACTTGAATCACCTAGTATTTTTTCTTCAGACTTAGAAACAGACTTTTCAACATGAAATTCTCCAGATACCTTGACATCACAACATCCCAAATTCCCAATGAATTTGGCTGAGACATTAAAGTTATACAGGCTGGAAATTCTGGCATCATGCTGAAAGAAGCTTATTTAAAGAAGCAAAACCTTAATAGAGAGAACAATCAACCAATGGAATAGCTTGCCTTCAGAAGTTGTGGGTGCTCCATCACTGGAGGCTTTCAAAAAGAGACTAGACAACCATTCCTGCTTGAGCAGGAGTTTGCACTAGAAGACCTAAAAGGTCCCTTCCAACTCTATTATTCTATGTTACATGTTCTAAAAATAGTCAGAGGGATAATTCTTCCTTCCTTCCTTCTGTGAGGTGGAAGCAGATAAAAAAACCACCAAAAGATTCATTGATCCAAGGAAAACAAGGTTTTATTCAAGTGTCTGCAGAGACGGGTTCCCTCAGGCATTGAAGGAATTCAGGCAGCATTTTTATACCCTAACTGTCCACCCCCTCATACGAGGGCTTTGCTCACATTCTTTCTGTTTTCAAATTGACACATATATTTCGAAGGTTTATGCTGGCTCCCTATCTAGCAAAAACAGTTACACGGTTTCTGACACCTCAGCACTTTATTACAATTCCTCATTGTTCTAGCCTCATCTTGTTTTTTTTCTCTTGTGCACAAACTGGAAGACTTTCTTATTTAGCAGAGCTACTGAGTTTGAGACACACTTGTTTATTTAATTCAATGGGTCATCCAACATGACTTCGGTTCTGCTCACACTTCCTTCCTTCCTTCCTTCCTTCCTTCCTTCCTTCCTTCCTTCCTTCCTTCCTTCCTTCCGTCCTTCCTTCCTTCCTTCCTTCCTTCCTTCCTTCCCAAGCCACTGCTGAAATTTCAAGTTACCAGTTTTCAAACAGTCTTTATCATCAGACCCAGCATCTCTGTGGGAATCCTAATTCCAGACTTATATTTAGCACCATTGATCATCAACTCATAACTTCACCATGAACCAGCAATGCTGCCAAAGCTAGAGGAAACCGCATGTCTCAAGTCATCTGCTTGACTTTCTGAAGTAAACTTACCTGGTGCCTGGGGTATTATTTGGAAAGTTGCTCTGGACAGCAGTCAGCTGCCATATTGTATTCTCCACAATGAAATGTTTAGTACCTAATGTAGTTATACTACATATATAGAATGCTGTTATCTCTAATCTCTGGGAATTATATTCCAATCCCTGTTATGTGTTCCTGATTCAGCAGGAAACCTTTGCGCGTGCCCCCCCCCCCTACAAACTGAATCAGAAGCACATAATAGGGATGTATTGTACCAAAACAAAACCATTTTCTGTCCATTTGCTCCCAGTATGCATTGTGTAATAAACAGTCACAGAGGGATAAAAACTGAACAGACTGTGCTCCACAGTTGCTTTTACTTCAAAATAGAAGCAGCAGCAATTGTATGCCCTTTTTAACAAAAGAGAAAAATACGATGACACTTGACAGCCACAGCAGGCCAATGACGTACATTTCACTGGAGAGCAAAGCAACCTCCCTCCTTAAAGCAGAGTTCCCAAGAGATGTTTCTGTGCTTCTTTTGATTCCTTTCCCCAGCAGTGGATCAAGACCGCCTGCAGATCACGGCCCTGCCTGCTCCTTCATCACCAACAGGGCTATCATTACCAGTGGCTGCACCCTTTTGGCAGAGAGCAGCACTGCCACATTCTATGACAGAGGTCTCCAAACTTGGCAACTTTAAGACTTGTGGACTTCAACTCCCAGAATTCTGAGAGTTGAAGTCCACAAGTCTTAAAGTTGCCAAGTTTGGGAACCCTTACTTTATATGAACAAGCTTTCAATTCTGATAGATTAGTCTATCTTATACTGGCTAGCTGTCCGTATTTCACATATATCATTCTTTCACCCTTTTATCCTTTTTTTCCCCCACAGCTAATTCTTAGGAATTTTATTTCTCCTTTGAGTAGTGATTTATATCTATTCATAATTAAAGTCATATATTTTTTTTTTCTTTGCTTCCTTCCAAGATCTACAGATTTTTATCCCTGGGTCTGATTCACTACATCTGTTGAACAGAGTGTTAGGTTCAGCTGCAACCTCCCTATCTAGATATTGGGAAATGTTCACTCTGAGTTTTTTTTTTCAATGCTAGACCTCAATCTGGTATTCACAAATAAAGTTGATAGGACTTTGGTAATTTCAGTTCCATGCTGAATTAATTAGTGGATAATTCATGAGGTTTGTTTCTGCTTTAAAGTTTGAGAAAATTCTTTCTTGAGAACAATAATAAGAGGATAGAAAACTTCATTATAAAACTTGGTACATATTGGATACTCCTATGGAGAGGCCTGGACTTACGACCACAACTGGGCCAACAATTTCCATTGCTAAGCAAGGTGGTTGTTCAGTGAGTTGCATCCAATTTTATGACCTTTTTGCCATGATTGTTAAGTGAATCACTGTAGCTGTTAAGTGAATTGTGCAGTTATTAAGCAAATCTGGCTTTTCCCCCATTGACTGCTTGTCAAAAGCTGGCTGAGAAAGTCACAGATGGTGATACATGACCTTGGGACTCTGCAACCTTTATAAATCCATGCCAGTTGCCAAGCAACCAAATAGTGGTCATGTGACCATGAGGATGCCACAGTGGTCATTATTGTGAGCACCAGTCATAAGTATTTTTTTCAGTGTTATTGTAACTTCAAAATGTTATGAAACAAATGGTTATAAGTCAAGGATAATCTGTGCACATCCACAGTCAAAAAGTCAAGCTTTAAATATTTTTATTCAGACTAAGATAACATTGATAAAAATTATATTCGTGGAAATAAATTACAGCCCCCAGAAGAGTATAAGGTTTATAACGAAGAACCTTTTATCTCCATACATTCAATATCCACTGATTCTAAACTTATTCTAAGCCACAAAATATAGGTTTTTTGTTAAATGATATTTGAAGCATCACAAAGTCCCTGTCTCTGGTGTAGATACTTACTATGTAAAGAAGCATCAGCAATATACTTGTCATCTCCTATAAGGCCTGATTTTTGCTAGATAATATTAAAAGGATCAATCTGTTATTAAAATAATTCAAGACAATAAAGCACACTAAAGAAGAGATGAAAGCAAATTTAACAAAATATTAAATATCTACACTTACCCAGCGCTTTCTCCCCACCATTTCCCCTTCTACAATAATCTTCCTCAGGGCAGCTTTTAACCTACATGCAGTTCCAAACCTCATTCTTGCTATCTGCAAGCCTTTTGAAATTTCAGGCTCCCTAAATAATAACAAAATCAGCAATGCCTCTTCGGATTACCACTGTGCCTCTTGGGACCCTAAAATACCAATCATTATCGACCCCAACATTTTAAGCTTGTAAACATACATGGTGAGACTGGTAAAATGAAAACTGCATTAAGTTTTGGTAGCCCCAATTTTAAGAAGATCTTGAGACTCTAGAAAGAGTGCAGAGAAGAGCAACCAGGATGATTAGGGGACTGGAGACTAAAACATACGAAGAACGGTTACAGGAACTGGGCTTGGCTAGTCTAGTAAAAAGTAGGACCAAGGGAGACATGATAGCAATCTTCTAATATTTGAAGGACTGCCACAGAAAGGAAGGGGTCAAGCTATTTTCCAAAGCACCTGAGGGAAGACAAGAAGCAATGGGTGGAAACTAATCAAGGAGAGAAGCAACTTAGAACTAAGGAGAGATTTCCTGACAGTTAGAACAATTAATCAGTGGAACAACTTGCCTCCAGAAGTTGTGAATGTTCCAACACTGGAAGTTTTTAAGAAGAGCTTGGACAACTATTTGTCTAAAGTGGTGTAGGGTTTCTTGACTAGACAGGAGGTTGGACTCGAACACCTCCAAGGTCCCTTCCAGCTCTGTTATTCTACTCTATTTTAAAACCAATAAATGTGAATTGTATTTTTAGTGATTAATCAATCCTGCACATAAGAAAAATAATAACACATGGAAAGATATATACAGAGATTGGAGAGATTTATTAAAACTGTTTTTTTTTAATTTACTATGCAACTCTCTTTCCTCAGAAGATATCAAATGCCTTGGCTATCTTGTCTCCTGCAGATCAAGGTATGTTGTAGAGCATTGTTTCTCAACATTGACCATTTTAAGATGTGTGGACTTCAACTCCCAGAATTCCCTAGCCAGCATAAGTGACTGGGGAATTCTGGGAGTTGAAGTCCAGGTATCTTAAAATGTTCAGTGTTGAGAAACACTGTTGTAGAGAAAAGATCAGGGCCAAAAGCTTCTTCAGTTACTCCAGCTCTGACTTTTTCTGAAAATAGAGATTCTTTGGAAAGATTTCAGTACTTTGGCCCACCCACTGCACCCAGCCTTCTACTCATGCCTATTAGTTGTGGAATGTTTCTGTGTCCAGCAAAAGCTGAATTGTGATGCCTTGAGAGTCACATTATTATATAGTCTGGAATGCTTTGCTGCTGCACCTACAAAACAGAACTTCCTAACTATTTCTACAAATTATTTTTGACTATTGACAAATGCCTAATTAAAAACCAGCTGAGAAGAAGCAGATTGGGTTAAGATACCTTTTTGGCTCCATTTTCTCTGCTGATAAAGAATAAACTTGGCCTTTTTTTTTTTTTTTTACTGTTGGTTTGCTTTAGGCCTTCCACCCAGAATTTATAATATTGTGAAACGTTTAACAAGCTGGATGCCTAAAATAGTTGCCACATCACATTATGTAACCCCAAGTAGCTAATGTTGAAACAGTTTTCAATTATCCCCTTTACCTCCCATAAAGAAAGTGGTTAAAGTTTAATATGGCTTTTCTGAAAATATTGCAAGCTATGGTCTGAAGTACCCTTGCTGGAAAGCTTCATGCTTAAGAACAGAAACCTTTCATAATGAAGAAGAATAAGGAACCAATTTTAATCGAGGGGTACATTTGTTCAGTTGTGTACTGTACTCATTTTAGGTGACATGAAATGAGGCCAAGGCAAACAATGCTTATTGCCCTTAATTCAGTCTTTTTGTTAAGCTCTTTCTCCAGGGGTGGGATTCAAATTTTTTAACAACCAGTTCTGTGGGCATGGTTAGGTAGGTGTGGCTAGGTACACATGGCCATGTGACTGGGTGAGCATGGCTTCTTCTTTTTTGCAGCACCCCCCCCCCTATTTTGGGGGCCTTCCTGGCCTCAGGGAAGCCTACGGGACTAGGCATTTTTTGCTCCCAGGAAGCTTCCCTGGGGCCCAGGAAGAGAAAAAAATGGAGCCCCCACTTCTATTTTTTGCCTTCCTGGGATGCAGGGAAGCCTCCTGGGCGAAGCAGTAAGTAAACAAGGGGAATCCCAGCACAGCTGATCATAGGAACAGCTGATCGTTGGGAGGGGAAAAAAAGAAATACCTGAAGCAGTGACAGGGTGGAGAAGAACACAATCAGTGATGTCAGACATGCACAAAATGTTACGCATGCACGATAAGGACTGACTGGGTGGGGAGGGGAGGGGTAGGTAGAGAGGGGTGGGGCTAGCCGGGGCCACAATTTGCCGGTTCTCCAAACTGTGCAGAATCATAACAACCAGTTCTATAGAACTGGTCAGAACCGGTAGAATACCATCCCTGTCTTTCTCCCTTACTGCATGCTGCCTTAGACAGACACACAAGTGCCTCAGCCATTCTTCCATGCATCCTTTTACTTTCTGCCATTCCTTTCTCTTACTCAGGTTTCACAGAGGATTGGGCAGCTTCTGCAACTATTTTTTCTGTTTCTTTCCCATTTCAGCATTTTCTCTTTCTCCGTTTTCTCCTTCATGCTTTCCTTCCATCTCTCTCCATGTCTCTCTTCTCCTCCTCTCCTCCTCCTCCTCCTTTGGGTTTTTCCAAAGTTTATGATGAAACTTGCCCAAGAGCCAAATGGTACAGGTTGGCACCATTGCTGAGGAAGAGTTGCCATGTAAATCCTGCCTGCTAATAATAGAAAGGGATAAAGAAATAGCAATCAAATTATTCAACTAAGTTTAGCAAACCTGATCTTTATCCCATTGCTCTATGAAACTGACAAAATTCCTTATTAAATGGTGGAAGGCAAGGACTTTTTGGAATCGGGGTCAAAATTCAATGTGGTATGATCAATTTCTCAGACAAAATCTAGTCCTTTTTTAATGTGTGGAGGGTTTCAATTATATAGCTATTGCCATCATCTTGAACATTTTACCTTATGTGTACAATAAGGACCTGTAGGAAATGTGCGTGTGTATGCGTGCACACACAAAAACACACACACAGAGAGAGCTTGTATATCATATATATGCATATGTAAGTCTAGGTGTGTTCGGGTCTTTTCCCATGTAAGATTAAGAGTATCTTGGCGATGTTTCAGCG
Source organism: Laticauda colubrina (assembly GCA_015471245.1). Taxonomy (NCBI): domain Eukaryota; kingdom Metazoa; phylum Chordata; class Lepidosauria; order Squamata; family Elapidae; genus Laticauda; species Laticauda colubrina. The sequence goes on along the minus strand of BLBF01000007.1, from coordinate 37,338,461 downwards.
AGGTCCCACTCGCCATCCTCAAGCTGGTGTTTTAGGCTTCATGCTAGTGCAAGCAGTATGTGATCGGAGCTGCCGTCTCTCTATAAATACTGGTGGTGGGGGCTAGTGTGCTTGGCTGGTTGGCTATGCTGCTGCCTCTTGATTGGTTGATGGAGTTGATGTTGGTATAATGGGCTGTGTGATGGCCTTGTGAGTTTTGTTGTGGAGATATCCTGGATCTTGTGCTGTAGTCTCTTGGGTCGTTTGTTTTGTAGTGATCTTTTTTCCATTAGCTTCCCGTGTTTTAACAGCTGGGGCAATGGATTCTGTGATGGGCTTGCGAGTTCTTTATTGTGGTATCCTGGGTCCTGCGTTGTAATCTCCTGGGTCGTTTATGTTTTGATCTCTTTTCCATTAGCCTCCTGTGTAGTAACAGCTTGGGTAATGGGTTGTGTGATGTCCTTGTGAGACTTATTGCTGTGGTATCCTTGGTCTTGTGCTGTAATATCCTGGTCATTTGCTGTGTTGCAACTTCTTGAGTCCTTGTGGTATAATTTTCTGAGTTTTCTTATGTGATGTCCTGAGCAGGTGGCTGTGTTGTAGCATTCTGGGTTTTAGTCTGGCTTCGAGTTTGGGGTCTGGGTCTGTGTTCTTGGCATGTGTCAGCTTTTTTGGTTTTGGGGTCGGGGTGTGTGACAGCTGGCGAGGCAGCCATGGTCTGTTTTTTGGATGGTGGTTGTCCTTCATTTATAGGATGGGCTTGGGCCTGGGTCTGATGAGGGGGATTGGCAGTGGTGTCCCGAGTTGTTTCAGGTCTGGTGTTGGTTTTTGTGGCTGGGACTTGTTTGCTGGTGAGGGCTAAATAAAAGCATCTCCCATTAGTGAAGAGATCCAGCAGAGAATCATCCCCAGAGAAAAATCATCCAGATTCCCTAAGCACTTTGGCCTCCCCAAGATACATAAAGAAGGAATACCACTCAGACCCATAGTCAGCTCCATAGGCTCACAGAATCTTGCCAAAAGTTTATGAAGTATCATGCAACAATTGCCCAGCCACATACATTGGAAAAACCAACAGGAGAATAAGTGCACGCATCACAGAACAGAAAAATGTAGTCAGAAGAGAAAAAAATGTTTCCTCCCTCTTCCAGCACCTTAAAGCCACAGGACATGAAATTAATTTCGAAGGAACCAAATTAATATCCACCACTGAACACTCCAGCAAGAGATAATCAGGGAAGCCATTGAGATAGAGAAACATCCCCATAATATGAATAGACAGGATGACACCTCCCCCCTACCAGATATCTGGAAGCTAGCCCTCACCAACAAATGAGTTCCAGCCACGAAAACCAACACCAGACCCAAAATAACATGGGTCACCACCGCCATCACACAACCCATTATACCAACATCAACTCCATCAACCAATCAAGAGGCAGCAGAGCAACCAACCAGCCCAGCACACCAGCCCCTACCACCAGTATTTATAGAGAGATGGCAGCTCCGATCACATACTGCTTGCACTGGCATGAAGCCGAAAGTTATTAGCCGGCATTTTGCTTTGCAGCATTCCAGCTTTTCTTTTATTTTTCTTTAAAAGAATATTTTTAAAATGTAATTTAATAGAGTGGAAGCTTAGTGGGCAACAAGAAAAGTGTATATGGATATCTTTGAGCTGCTATTCTCATTCTCTAATCTGTTTGGAGCATTGAAACCTGTCACAGAGCTTTATTAATTTTAGAATGATCTATTGCTCATCCATAGGAAGGGATCTTTTCATTAGGTAAATAAAGTGATTAAATGCAAGCTTGAAAAAAAAAAAAAAATCAATTGCTAGAAATAATAAATAAAAGGACAGAGGTATCCATGTCCCGACAGATACCAAAGTTGCAACTGGAATAGTTTCGTGGCAAGTGACCAAAAGAGAGAGAGAGAGAGAGAGAGAGAGAGAGAGAGAGAGAGAGAGAGA
>BLBF01000007.1:37325427-37336500 GCA_015471245.1 Laticauda colubrina | reverse complement strand
AGAGAGAGAGAGAGAGAGAGAGAGAGAGAGAGAGAGAGAGAGAGAGATAATGAATAAAATATTAACAATCAAAAATGGAGGAATATTTTTGTGTTGCACACATTAAGGCAGGTGTAGCTTATATTTCTGGATGAATTCTGAGGTAAAAAGTTACAAAACTATTTTGCTCTTCATTTGGTTCAGAATAGAACACCATAAATTACTGTGGTTCACCGCTACAAGTCTTTTACTTTTAGTTTATTATGCAACACATTTTCCATTCTTAAAAAGAATGCATTTATCTAACCACCATCCCCCAGTATACAAACCTTCACAGAATACAAAAAAGAAATTTTTTCTACTAAAATATTGAGAATTTTAATGAAAAATAAACAACACATTTACTATCGGAGCTTCACACTGATAAGCCTCATTCCATGCTTTTGATAGACATGCTCCTTCCCTTCCCTCCCACATATTGAATAATTTATGAAATGGGATTGTCATTGTTATGTCTAGAGACTAGGCCATGGTCCAGCAGCTCTGGCATCTCAGATGTGAACAAGCCAAACAGCAAAATGTCTCAATATGTGTCAGTGTTACAAAGCTTTCTATATTCTACAATCAGGGAATAAAGGTAGACAATATTTTGTCTATTATATATGCTAGACAAATACCATTGGGAATATTCTAGAAACGATACCAATTGTTTTCTTTGTGATGGAGACAATGTGGAAATTGAATTATGCCAGATGTAGATCTTGCCTGAGGCAAAGCTATAAAGCTGGCTACTGCAGTGGAAGCTGAACTGAAAAATGGCCAAGTCCTACATTTTGTTTAAAAAAAACCCTCCAAAAAAAGTCCAGACTTCAAATGCAAACCCCAAAAGAAATTTAGGAATGTGGAATGTTGTCTCCCATTATCACCAATCCTGGGAAATTTGCTAAAGGAATTCCAATGAAATATTTTGGTCCAATCACCAATGGCCCAAGAGATCCAAAATGAATACTTATATTCAGGAGAAGAAAGAAGAAGGAATGGATGAAAAATCTTCTCTGTAAAGAAAGAGTAAATGGTAAATTAGGAAAATGTTGAGATATATAACAGACAACCTGTACACAAGAAAATAGATATGACCCCTTTTGAAGAATGTATCAATACAAAAAAGGAGACTGAATCCAGTAGCCATGGAAAAAGCAAGATTAAAAATTTACCCTGAAGAAACTGTTTCCTTATTAGGTTCAGCCATATATAAAGAACACACTATAGATACATAATACACAGATATATAAGAATAGCTGACAAGCTTGAGTGTGTTAATAGCACAAGGGTGAAGATCTAATGTGTATAATCAAAAATGGCTGAAAGAATTTAAGATTATATGGGCCTAAGATCATGTCACTTGTATAAGAAATCTTCAAAACACACTGCATATAAAGGAGATCAGGAGAAAATAGTGACAATAAAAAGGAAAACATATATTTCTGTTCAACAAGGCTACCAGCCAAACCATTTTAAGCCAGAAAGTTCTCTATGCTCTCCAAGAGAAAACTAAAATAGAATTGGAAAGACTGAAAGAGGGCAGCTTTACCTCATCCATATGTTTTCTAAGGAGGCAAGACCCACTGTCTATTTATTTATTTATTTATTTTTATTTTATTTTATTTGTCAATCGCTTACAAGATAATAGGTATAAGTATAAGCATAGTTATGAATACATGAAATAAATAAAGAGAAACAATAGGACAGGGACGGTAGGCCCCCTACAGACCTCTTAGGAAAGGGGTGAGGTCAATAGTAAACAGTGTAAGGTTAAAGTTTTGGGGCTTGGGGAAGAAACCACAGAGTCAGGTAGAGTATTCCAGACACTGACCACTCTGTTGCTGAAGTTGTATTTCCTGCAATCAAGTTTGGTGTGATTTATCTTGAGGTATTATCTATTGTGTGCTCTTGTGTTGTTATGGTTGAAGCTGAAGTATTCATTGACAGGTAGGAAATTGAAATGTAGGATTATATACACTATATTTAGATCGGACCGAAGATGGCGCAGTTCTAGATTTTCTAGAATTTCGAGTCTGGTGGCATAAGGTATTCTGCAATGAGTAGAGGAGCGGAGAACTCTTCTTGTGAAATATTTGCCTAAGCAGATGCTTTTGTGAGGACTGAAAAGTTTCTGCTAATCAAATCTTTAGCAACTTTCCCACGAATAGTAATGCTAGCAATATTGGACAAAGGACAATATTTTAGGAAGCAGTATCACTGCTGAGTTCCATCAGCATCTGACATTTTGAAAAAGCTACCCCAAACCTCTGAGAAACATAGCTTAAGCCCATGTCACACTGCACCAACGGATGGAAAGAGGATGTAAAACAGAGAGAAACACTTGCCATCCGTTGGTTAACGCAATGCATCCGTTCTGTACCCACTGCGTCTGTTTTTCTTCCTCTCTACCCATCCAGCATCCGTTGACTGAGGTTCCATCCGCTCAAAAAGTTTTTGTGCTGCTCAAAACTTTTTGAGCGGAAAATGTATCGAACGCGTCCATTCTGCATCCGTCGTCATCCGTTACACATCCGCTACATCCGCTAGGCATCCACTGCGCATCCGCGCAACTCAAATCCATTCCAGCAGTAAACGGACACAGGGAGGAAGCGGAACAGACGCTGAATGGACGCGCAGCGTTAGTAGCACGGACGGAGAAAAGATAAAAGTGGATGCAGCTTGCAAAGAAAGCATTTAAAATGGAAAAAACGTTCACAGAGGGGACCTATCTCAGATATTTAGGATGTCTGGAGGATGCCTAGAGGATGCAAAAGGACACATAGGGGAAAACCTATATTGCCTATAAAAAGGGGGAGGAACTCACCTGGATCTCACTTTCAGACCAGCAGCCCTGCTGTGCAGACCTCTGCAGCCTTACTCTTGCTCTTCCTCTTCCACAGCATCCAATCATGTCCACCATGGATCGTAACACAGTCCTTTTGGTAGCCACCATCGTTCTGCAACAGTGCGAAGCCATCTACAGGCTCTTTCAACTCTACTACGGGAAGAAAAGGAGGCGGCCAAGAAGCGTCTGGGTCCGAAGATGGATCGGGAGAAGAGCAGAGTACGGACTGTACAACAAGTTGATGGTGGAGCTGAGGAACAAAGACCCTTGTTCATTCCAGAACTTCATGAGGATGCCTCCAGCCATGTTCGAAGAAGTTGTGGTGCAGCTGACACTCAGGTCGACCAAGCAAAGCACCAACTTCCGGCCCAGCCTGGACCCTGGGCTCAAGCCACCTGGCCTCAGGGACCACCTACAGGAGCATGTAGTACAGCTGGGGGGTCCCACATAACACCATCAGAATTGTGGTCAAAGAAGTGGTGCAGGCCATCATCGAAGAACACCTGGAGGAGCTCCTCCAGTGCCCCTCCACTGAAGAAGGATGGAAGAAAGTTGCAGAGCAGTGGTATCAGAAGTGGAACTTCCCCCACACCGTTGGAACCATAGATGGCAAGCACGTGGCCTGCAAAGCACCAGCCAAGTGGGGGTCCACTTATTTCAACTACAAGGGCTTCTTCAGCATCATCCTCTTCGCCATGGTCGATGCTGACTACAAGTTCATGTACATCGATGCTTCAGGCAACGGCTCATCTTCAGATGCCCAGGTATACAACGCAAGTGATCTCAAGGGTGGGCTGGAACGCAACCTCATCATGAGTTTTCCAGATCCAGACCCCCTGCCCAACGACACGCAAGATGTGCTCTACTTCATCGTGGGGGATGATGCCTTCTCCCTCACAACCTACCTCATGAAGCCCTACACTTCCAGATGCCTCACCCGTGAAGAGAGGATCTTCAACTACAGGCTGTCCAGGGCAAGACGGGTGGTGGAGAACGCCTTTGGCATCCTGGCCAACAGGTTCCAGGTACTTCTCACCACCATGCAGCATCGCCCAGAGACTGTGAGGAACATCGTGGAAGCCTGCTGCATCCTGCACAATCTCATGCGCACCCGCTACCCAGTGTTTCAGAACAGGCTTTCAGGACCTCCAACAAGGCAATGGGGACATGGAGCCTGGGGAATGGAGCCAAGGGCGAAATCTGATAGAAACTGAGGATGTGCAAGGCCCCAACAGAGCCTCACATGAAGGGAAGAAGCAGCGCAACCTCCTGAAACACTGGTGCAACTCCCCAGCTGGAGCAGTGGAGTGGCAAGACAGGATGATAGATGATTAATGGATGCTTCCTTCAGCCTGTCTCATCACATGGATGAGATTGGGCCATGTATGTTTGGTTGGCCTACAATGAACAGGGCACTTAATCAAGAGTTGTGTTTGTGTTGAAATGTGTGGATGAATGATTACATTATTATTGATAATAAAGGGCCATAGGTGTGGCACCTGGGAGGGTGGACCATACAATCCCATGATGCTTGCACTGGAGGTTTATCTATCCACAGCTATTACCCATCCGAAAGGTATCCCTGCCCATCCCACAGCTATCTTAACCCATCCCAAAGGTATGCCTGCCCATCCCACAGCTATCTTAACCCATCCCAAAGGTATCCCTGCCCATCCCACTGCTATCTTAACCCATCCCACAAGCACGCAAAGACTTAAACCATTTCTAAAAGTTTCCACCAAGACTTTATTGAAAAAAATAAATGAAGCAAGTGTGTGAAGCAAAGATAATCTTTATTAATAACAAGCTGTAAAAGAAAAATGACCCAAGTCAAGTGTCCAAATAAAGTCTACAGATAGCCACCCAGTCTCTGGCACTCTTCTCTGTCACTCAGAGGTGTGCCCAGTCTCAGGGGTGAAGGGTCCAGGTGCTGTGGAGGTGGCTGCTGCTGGAGTGCTGGTCTGAAGTGCCACTGGGGTGCCTGGCCCCGAGAGGACAACAGGGGACGGTGTGTTGAGGAAGCTCTCAGACAGCTGGCTCAGCCCCGTGATGTTGAGAGCTCCTTCCTCCATGCCATGGGGTGTCAGCCCCAGTACCGACGACAGATGTACTGAGGCTGGGCTTGGCTGTGGGGTGGAGGAAGGAGCAGTGTAGTGGGGCTGTCTGGTCTGCAGCTGTGTGAGGACTGGCGTGGGTGGCATCGGTGACATGGGTGGCATCGGTGGCATGGGTGGCATCAGTGGTGTGGGTGACATCAGTGGCATCAGTGGAACTGGTGGCAATGGTGGCGTCCGATGAACCTGTGCCTGGACTGGAAAGGGCTGCTGCCTGTGCTGCTGGACCTCCTGGTAGCCGTAGCCTTGGTAGGGGAGGACCTGTGGAAAGCTTTGGAATGGGAGGGACATCACCTGGGGTGGAGGAGCAGACCTGGACTTGGTGGGAGCAGGTTCATCTGGATCTGGAGGGCTGTGAAGCAGATCGGTGATCCTGTCCTTCACCACCTGGTACTGGGTTTCCGCATGTCTGTGAGGGTCTGGTTCACATAGGTGAGGAAGGGCTTGCGGTTGGAGGATGAGGAGTAGGTGTGGACCAGCTGAGAGAGGATATCTATGCTGCTCCTGATGGTGTCTCTTATCTCCAGCAGGACAGTGTGGCTCTGCCCCTCCTGTCTGGCTCTCTGCCTTTCTGTGGAGGTGGAGCTGGGGGTGGATGCGGGTTGGACTGTGGTGGAAGTGCCGTCTCCTTTCTCCCACTGTGCCAGGGAGTCCTCCACGCGCTCCGCCATGGTTAGAACAGCTGTCCGCGGGTTATCTGTTGTGGCACGCTCCACAGACACCTGCCTGGACACAGGAGCTGACTCTCTGCCGGAAGAGGACTGGCTCTCAGCAGGCTGCCTGAGAGAGAGGGTTGTGAGAGGGGCTGCTCCTCGGTGGCGGATCTCACCTTCCAGGAAGCTGCACTTGGCCATGACGTAGGTCTCTCGGTCCGTCAGCTTGACCGCGGCCTGGCCAGATTTCTTGAGATGCAGCTTCCCGTACCAGGTGAGCATGTGCTTCCACCACCCGAGGAGCATCTCCGAAGAGTAGCCCAGGCTCTCCGCCTTCTCTCTCCAAGCAGCCTGCTTCCTTTTGGTGTCCCTGTAGAGCCTGTGTCCCTTCCGCCATAGCTACTCATTCTTTCTCAGCCACTCCAGCACCTCATCCTCATGTTCCTCCTCGATGGAGTATTGCCTCCTTTCCCGTTCTCGCATATGTCTCTTCCTCCCTTTGGCAGGACCACATGGGCCCTCATCAGAGGGTCTTCCAGGTTGTAGGGGCTGCTCCTCCACACCACCACCAGCAGCAGCACCAGCAGCACTAGGAGCAGCAGCAGCAGCACCAGCAGGACCAGGAGCACCAGCAGCAGCACCAGCAGGATCAGGATCATCAGCAGCAGAGTAAGCACCAGCAGCGCCAGCAGGACCAGGAGCACCAGCAGGACCAGGAGCACCAGCAGGACCAGCAGGACCAGGAGCAGCTTCAGCAGAGTAAGCACCAGCAGAAGCACCACCGCCATAAGCATCATCATCAGCTCCTCCAGAAGCAGAAGCAGCAGAAGCCCCAGCCTCAGAAGAGTGAGCCCGTGCTACAGAAGCCTCAGCAGAAGCAGAGTGAGGGCCAGGGGGTGGGAGGGTGGCCCTGTCCCTCTTGCCAGGGCTGGCAGCAGATGGCTGAGGCTTTCTCTTCTTCCCCATGGTTGTGGGGTTGCTGGCTGGCAGGCAGGCTGGCAGCAAGGCTGGCAGGCAGGCAGGTAGGCTGGCAGGCAGGCTGGCAGCAATGCTGGCAGGCAGGCTTGCAGGGAGGCTGGCAGGCAGGCTGGCAGGCAGGCAGGCAGCAAGGCTGGCAGGCAGGCTGGCAGGCAGGCAGGCAGGCAGCAAGGCTGGCAGGCAAGCTGGCAGCAAGGCTGGCAGGCAGGCATGCAGGCAGGCAAGGCAGGCAGGCTGGCAAGGCAGGCAGGCAGGCAGGTGATGTGTCTGGAAGCAGGTCTTTCCTCTGAATGGTGACCTGCTTGGGAGCTGCTTCCCTTTATATCCGCAGGGCTGACGCAATGCATCCTCCCCGCATGCGCAGTGAACGCTAGGCATCCGCTAGGCTTCCGCTCTGTATCCGCTTTATCCGCTCGGCATCCGCTGTGCATCCGATTCATCCGCTCGGCGTCCGCTCTGCATCTGCTTTATCCATTCCGCGTCCACTTTGCTGCGCTCCCCCGGAAGCCTTGCGGATGTGCCATCCACTCTCATCCACTTCCATCTGCTAGGCTTCCATGGAGCATCCGCTTTCCATCCACCCTACATCCTCCCTCTGTCCGTTCCTTTCCGTGTTGTCCACTCTGGTTATGCAAATTTTTGCCCCTTTTGAGAGTGGATAGTGTTAGGGATAACATTGTTCACCCTAACTGTTTTAGGTGAAATACTAACTATAAATCATAGTTAGTGTATGCAGCTTTAAATGTAAAATAGCAATTGTGGGTGTGGTTATGAAAACCATATAAAAGTAGCAAGGCTACAGCTTGCTCGCTCTCTCTCTGGCATTGATGATCCCTGATTACTGCTTGGAAGCAAGACTGCACTGCTCGAACGGGAGAGACAACAACGGACTGATTTATGTGAACTGACAATAGGATATTCTACATGGACTTTGCTAACTGAATATCCCTGAATGGACTGACTACATGGTAAATGAATATTGGACTGTTTTTGACTATGCTATAAACTTATACTGGAATAAAATATATTCTTGATAGCACAAGCGTATCTGTTATTTTTACTGTATGTTAATAAACATACAAGCTTAGCTCACTCATTTATCTGTGTGCCTATCTGACTAACGCTGCACATTCTGTTTAGCTTGTTTACCTAACCCTGGTTGGGGAACCCAGGCTTAACAGATAGCAACGGATGGAACATTTTTCTCATCCGCTGTGTCCTTTTTACAAACGTTTTGCATCCGTCGGCCAGTGTGACAGGGCCTTTAAACATAAGCAAAAAAAGATCTATGTTTTTCATTGCAAAGTCATGTCCAACTCATTGCTACCACGGACTCATTGACATTTCTCCAGGCCTTCCTGTCCTCTACCATCTTCTGGAGTCCATTTAAGCTGAAAAGAGATCTAGAACTATCTATAACACATGAACGATGTTTGAAAGAATAAGAAATGTAGATCTGAAATTGAAAGAAAACTGGGATATAAATTTATCAAAGATATAGCTATCCTGTGGCTTTTAGTTGTTAAAATAGTTTTAGTTGTTAAAATAGATCAGAACTTCTGTGCTATCTGCAAATGTTTTATGTTGTCCTGACTATGTTTTGTAGAACTAGTTGTGTTTAGAATTTTTTCTTTTTACCCAATTGAGAAATGACTGTTGGGTTAAACAAATATTTCCCATTTTTTAACATTGATTTGAGCTGCCTTTAAAGTTCTTTAAGTAAGGGAATTCTGTGAATGATTTTCTTTCCCTGGGTCTGTCTCATGGCAGAGCTAAAACATGTTTATATTTGTTTTGTGGCAGTTAAAGCAACAGGAATCCTAACCCAGATATGCAAACTATGGTTTATTGCATATGGTACAACGGCACAATGCATCTGCTCTTACTTTTATGATTCACGTGAATGCCACATAAAGGAGATTCTAATCTGCATTTAATTTGGTCATTTTAGAATTAAGCCCTGCTGAGTTGTTAGTTCAAATTCAATAGTCTAAGGACAGAAATATAAGGCCTTCATGGTGATGATGAAGATGAAGATGATGAGGATGATGGTGATGATGTCATTTTGTAGCATATTATTACTAATATTAAGTACAGAACACCCTATGTTTTCATACCAAAGAATGGGACAGAAACTATATTGATATTGCTGGGAGATGATCGAATACAAGTGTGTCAATCTGACAGCCCACAGGCCAGATGCATCACATGCAGAACACATCAACCCCAGCTCCACAAATGGAAAAAAATGTCGTGAAACATCATGTGACAGCAACGTGATATGGCAAATTTGACACTCATGATCTAGTACATCAGGGCTTGGAATATGCCATTTCTGGTCCTTTTAGGACTATTTAAGTTATGCAACTGACCTTGGAACCATCTGGGCTCTCTGTAAAGGTTAGTACTATTGGGTAGTGATTCTGCTTCTTCCTGTATGAGGTTTCTAACCAGTGGGAAGAAAAGAGATCAACATAGCTACTGCATAGGATGCTACACGATTGACTTCTTTTTCTCGTACTCTTGATCATTTTAATGAAGCCATTGGGGAAGGTTGGGAAAAAGTTCTAGATCTCTACCCTGAGCAAAGTCCTAACCAGGTACATTCTGGAAATTATAAAGATCTAAATGGGGAGAAACAAGTTGAAGTAGAATCCTACCCAGACTAAGTTTCTGTTAGCCCAGAAACCACCTGGCTCTCTGACTACTTCCTGAATGACTCCAGGTGGGGTATTCTTTTTCCTAAAGGAGAAGATTCATGCGTGAAAGTCCTCTTAGATTCCTGGCTCCTTCAAGATAAGCAGTTTAAAGCAACAATCAGAGTGGCCTTTATTCTGCTCCATGCTGGTATTGCCAGTTGCAATTCTTCCTTCTAGGGAAAAAAAAAGAGGAGAACAGAAGACAAAGATTATAGAAGCAACCTAAATGTAGTGACGACATATAAAACTTTATAGAAGAGCTGGCTCTTTCTGAAGGTATGACACAACTGGAACTAGCACATTTCTAATGTCACAGAGATGCTATCATCAAAAATGCAATATTTGATACCTTCCCTTTGCTAGCTGAAAAGTAAACTATCCATCCCCTGTGAGACTTCTATAATACCAGTACCATATTCCCAGGACTAAGGGTGGAAATATGGAATAATATGACTCAGAGTAGATTCAGATGTTCCTGAATGTTATTAAACCAGGACTTCTGTCTCTTCTTTGTCTCTTCTTTGATAGTAGTCTCATTGTTTCTGTTTGTTTTTGAATGGAAAGCCTATGTAAAATCCAAGCAATGCCTGGGCTGTTCTGTTCTTGAGTAGCATACAAAGTGTTTGTTTTAAAAAATGAAAAGAAAAAAGAAAAGAAAAGAAAAAAGAAAAGAAAAGCAAGGAAAAAAAGTGTCAGGTTGAGACAGTTACATCATTCTACTTCTTTAACACTTGCTACTTTTCCAACCAAAGTTAGTGTGACTATCAGACAAAGAGGAACAAAAGGAAATAGCTGTTTTTATTTAATTAGGATATTGAAAGGCAACGGAGAAGATGTAGCTCTTCCCCACAGTTAATTTAATTAATATCCATTATTCTTCTTCATAAAGATTGAATGGAATGTTAAAGCATCTCTTATGTGTTACATTCCTTCACAAATGTATTTCAGTAATCTCAATATTGACAAGTAATGAACAAAAGAAAAACTACTTAAAATATTCAGATTGAAAAACTGCAATAGCACACATTCAGAATCTATAAACATTTTTAAAATTCTTAACCCCTAACAGATTAAAGGCTGATTAAAACAAAACATTTAAACACATTTTCCAGTCCTTGAAGAGGTTTAACATGTCTTTTTATGCTTAGAATGAAGGTTGTACTTATAACCAGATGACCATATTATGCAGTAAGGATACCAAAGTAGAACTGAATTTCTGATTGTTGTTTTTTTTATGTGTGTGTGAGATCAGATCACAAATCTGGCTTCTTGTCAAGAAAAGTTTAATAAGTTATTATTAGCCCCTTGGGACAAAAAGCAGATAACCTACCTTATCTTTTCATACATTCTTGAACTGGTAACAGTAAAGTGGGAGGTGGGAGGAAAATTGCATCATATCCAGCTTTACCCAGCATCCAGGCACCAGTCCACTGCTGTTTATAAAGATGGTTGGGGTGCATACATCTGATTTAAGCAATATCAAAAGGAATTCAATAATGGGTTTCCCTTATTGTGCCTAGTTTGGCTTAACACAGATGTCTCCAAATGTGGCAAATTTAAGACTTGTGGACTTCAACTCCCAGAATTCCTCAGCCAGCATGGGAGTTGAAGATCACAAGTTTTCAAGTCACCAGGTTTGGAGACCTCTGCCTTAAGGTGACATTGAATACACCAAAGGTGCTTTTCAAAGGGCAACTGAACTTTCTTGCTTTTTCTTGAAAATGTTCCACTTCTCAACCAAGAAGCTTCCTCAGTTCTCAGCA
>BLBF01000007.1:37277688-37300427 GCA_015471245.1 Laticauda colubrina | reverse complement strand
ATATATATATATATATATATATATATATATATATATATATATATATCCATGTTATTGTCCTAAATTCACATCTTTAAAACAGCAGACAGTACACATGAAGGAAGTTTTGTTCTTGAATTTGTGCTGTCCTTTTCAAATACATAGAATCCCAGAGAGATAGGCAATGCACTTGTACAAAGTTATGCCCTACATCTTGGAGCTTTAATTTTATGTAGTTGTGCCAAGCACAGTTTGTTAATAGCTATCCATCTTCAAGGCAATAAAAATGATTGATTTGACTTGGTAATTTATAATCCAAATGTGAACTGAAGCATGCCTATGAGGACTCAGTAACAGTTTTCTGAATTCCACTAGTGACATATTTGACTAAAAATACATTATAAATGGAAGTGTTTCTTTTGGGTTATCATTTATATCACAGGATACTTTGCATATTATGAATGGCAGGGGGCACCTTTTTTGAACCAAACTTGGTTTTTGAATGGTGAGGCTAGAACAAAAATTGGTTCAGCTATATTTTTAATTTCAATCTATTTTAAATTTAGTTAATGAAATATAACCCACATGATCACTTTTCTAATATGTACTAGTTTTCTTATTGTGTCTCATTCTATTACAACTTGGCAGCAACTTTTGGAACAACTCAGAAGACCACCCCAATGCTGTAATTTGAATCCTTCTTTAGGGGTCTTAAGAGGAATGGAGTGTCAGCCTTATGCACCAATCATCTAAATGTCCTTGTGGCTTCTTGGCCCTGATTGTCAGTAATGGGAAAATAATATTCTCTTTGATAATCAACTATTACTTTTAAAAATGCTAATTATGGATTAAGCCTTTTTCTGAAGGATTTGTCTCAGAACACAGTTATGTTTTTCTGCTCCCCATGTACTTTTGAAATCCATCACTTTATTAAGGGAAATTTTTTATTTAATTCTAATATAGCCTAAAGCACTAGACAAGATCACCTTATTCATAACTTTCTTAGCTGAATTAGAATTGAGGTTGTTCTGGTCAGTTTTTTTTAGAATTTTTTAAAGCAAGGACATACTTTCTCTTGTTAGTGAGATGTTTCAAATAGACTGAGTACAATCCAGCACTTATTTTTATTTCTCTAGAACTTCCACTTTTTAACTTTTTTGTATTTTCATGTTCCCTCCTTATTATATTTGTCTTCTTTGACCCGTAAATTACATGCCTATGGAGTAGATAAGCAATCTTCTTTTCATCTTTTTTTATCTTCTAAAACATTTCAGAGAGGCTGCTGCTGCAGAAATAAGTAGGGATGCCACTGAACATCTCCAGGATTATTAGCCCAGGCTCAGAAAATGCCAACAAACAGCCTCAAAAGAGGATGAGCCCTGAACTTGCTGAATTGTCCAGTTCAAAATCCAAATGAGAGAAATCCTCAGCTTACCCATTTGTACTACCTTTGCAGGTGTACAAATGTCATTTCTGACAATCCACAGCCATCTCCTCGATGTGCTTCCCTTCAATACTCTGCAACAACACAGAAGCCAAAGTAGAGCTTCAACACCCTCTTTTCAAATGTTCTTTCTTTGGAATTCTTTCAATATCAAATGCTAGCACCTATCACTCATTTTTAAAGTGGCAAGTTGTGCCAAAATAATGGGGTTTCTGTCAAAAGACAGAGCAATTGGTGTTTTTTTTTTAAATTTTATATTGGGGATGATCCAAAAGAGAAGCATAGACCTGAATTACTTGACTGAATTATTTGGGGAAGAGGGATTGGTTTTTCCCTCCACTCTGTAAGTGGGGAAGAACCTGAATCTTTGTTTCATTAGGGGACAACATAATCTTCCCATGGATTAACTATTATCAGTTGACATGTGTTTGCAATTTGCATAAAAATATTATTGAATTGCTAAATATCCTGCAATCACTGTGGGGAGGATACTTTTAGAAGAGACTGTGGCATTTTCCTTGCCTGGGGATTTCGTTTTGCTTTTATGTGGCTAATTGACATATAACCATCAAATATTCTACAGAGGGACCAAAACTATATGGTGATGTGGATAAATAGTATAGTATGGCTATTCTGTTGTAATTATTTGATAATGCAAAATAATCTCACATTTTTCTTTTTCATCTGGGAAGTTAAATAATTCAGAGAAAGTCTTTCATGTTTCAAATTTTAGTGATCATCTAGTGATAGAAAAAGACTAATGCACATAATGTGGCAGTGCATTATTAAATTATTGTTATCAACATCAAAGATAACTGTGTCCAGTTACCAACTTACTCATGTATTCTGTCCTTCATTGTCTCCTCAGTTTCTAATCCCCTACAACTATGACTCCATCATTCTGTCCTCCCAGTATATAATGAATTTTCTCCTAAATGCCAAGGATCCAAGATCCAGCCTTCTGTATTTGTTGTGATTTGTCGACTGCCAGTGGAGATGGCAGTTGAGTCAGAGGAGTCAGAGATCTTTTTGGAGGAATTTTTTTTTAATTTGCTTTTTTTCTTGGGTTACCAGCGGAGCCAGTGGAAGGCTGAAGATCTCAGAGCCAGATGCAGAGCCCATCTACTCACGCTCAGGCAGAGAAACAGCTATTTTTGGGACCTGAGATGAGCAAGGGGGAACAGCTGGGTCCTGTTCCAGATGTGTGTATGTGCAGAGAAGTGCAGAGAGGAAAGCAATGCAAGACTGAGGGCCAATTATCTAGGAGGAGATGGTAACAAGCACCTCCATGGCTGGGATATAAGGAAGAGTATGGGAGGTATGGGTGTTGGAAACATCCTGTCATACCCATCGGAGTCTGAATCTGAGGAGGAAGGTGAACAGCTGACAGGGAGCGGGAGTGTGGTTCCATTGACTGCAGAGGAAACTGGGAAAGGGCAAAGTCCGGCTGGGCAGAGCAGGGAAGCGGTAGAACAAGAGAGAGGGAATTCAGAGGAAGACCCTGGTCCACCCTCTCTTCATCCTCGGGCATGCAG
Organism: Laticauda colubrina; assembly: GCA_015471245.1. Classification (NCBI taxonomy): domain Eukaryota; kingdom Metazoa; phylum Chordata; class Lepidosauria; order Squamata; family Elapidae; genus Laticauda; species Laticauda colubrina. The sequence goes on along the minus strand of BLBF01000007.1, from coordinate 37,297,469 downwards.
GGAGGAACACAGAAGAGAGCAACATGGGTTGCATGGCTTATGGGGGAGGAAAGGGCCCTGATTCCCTTCATTAGGCACACCTGGGAGTATAAAAGATGCAAGCTGAGAATGGCGGCTGCTGGGATCAAACGTGAGTTTATCTTGCGTCGACTTTGGTTATCTGTGTTCCTGGCATCCTCCCAACTGGTTTGAATTACTGCAGATCCTTCACATCTGGAATTCCTTCTCTTGCCCTGCTGGACTAATTACCTCATCTTGCCTTGATTGGATTTATACAGTTTTTGTTGACCAGGTTTTGGACTTCATTCTCTGCAGCCAAAGGCTGTTCCTGGGAAAGTTTTTCTCCAACTAGAAGATTATCAGGATATTGGGGGGAAAGTTAGAGCTAATAAAGGGACTCCTATGGATTATCTGACTGTGTTGCCTTTGTGCCACACCCTGGGTCATCATACATCCATTCATGCTCCAGAAGAGTTCCCTGAGGCAGATGCCTTGCCAGGATTTCCTTGCCACTAACCAGGTCAGTCAGGGCTTTTTGTTTGGAGTGAAGTACTAATTGAGGCTCCCTGCAAGGAACACAGAGGCTGTTACCCTTATGAATCACCTACGGATGTGTGACCTGGAGCTCTGTCAGTAAATGCTGTGAATTCCTGCCTTTCTAAATAAAAAGGGGTTTTCCCTCATGAGTAGGCTGTTGAGTGGAGCTCATGAAGGCTGGGTCAGAACAGTATTCTGTAGATTTCCCCTATACAGTAGCTGTACAGGTAGTCTCCCACTTTACAACAGTAATTTGATAATCCTACCTTCAAGTAGGGCTTACTTTTTCTTAATAATGATTTTTTGTTATTAAACAACGCAGTCATAAACTGCTTTCTTTTGAAAAACATATACAGGGCTTACTCAAAAAAACATTGTGTTTATTTCAATATGAGACCAGTTCTATTGATATATTTAATCTATAGTTAAATATATGTATATATTATATATACATAATTATAGTATATGAAGTGAGGTTTTCTTGATCTGGTAAGAAAGCATATTTTAAATTTTCAGCACAAAATATATAGTTTCATAGGGTATTTACAACATAATTAAAGACCTCATTCTCATATACATGTACAAAATCCTAAAATCTTAAACAAGTATTTTCTTGCAGCCATAATGCACATTTCTTTATTCAATGTTGGGCGCATGTGTACATATATGAATGGATAAATTTGTATTTCCAAGTGTGTGTGTATAATCTTTATTCCATGCATTTTTTCCTTAGAGGTATTCAATATTCAAATTTAAGACATATTTAAATTACACTTAAGACGTAATGCAGCTAAAGTTGCTTAAAGTTCTCTTATTTGAATCTTAATATTCATCACATATTTGTCTACATTTGTTCAGTTTCCTTTCTAAATGTTTAAACCTGTGCCTGACCACATCATTATTTTAATCCAGTGCTTCACTTCCTATCTAAGTTAATTTGTTGCATTATATAGTTGATATTTGATAGTCCTGCATCACTGGCAACCTACAAATACTGGCATTTGTGAACATGGATGCAGCTTTACTCTCTGCTGGTTCAAGTTTTCTTTTCATTCATTTATTGAATCATATTTTTAAGGAAGATGGAAGCAGATTTTGATCTGATTTCAATGACAAAAACACTGCTATTTTTATTACAGATTGGGCTCTTGTTTGTTTTCTATTTAGACTGACAGAGACTTAATTCCAGCCACCTCAACATTAATATTTTGTTTATTTCTATATAGTCTTCAACTTACAGCCATAACTGAAACCAAAATTTATATTGCTAAGCAACAGTTAAGTAAGTTTTGCCCCATTTTACTCAAGTAACACAGTTGTTAAGCGAATCAGGCTTCCATATTGACTTTGCTTGTCAAAAGCAAAGGTCCCCAGGTCATTTGCAATAATAATACATGCCAGTTGCCAAGCAACCAAATTTTGATCATTGATTATAAGGATGTTGTAATGGTCATAAGTCATTCACTTTTTTTCAGTGTGGTTGTAATAGTTACTAAAAGAATGATTTACTGTATACTGCTAGTCTTTCTTATTCTGCAAGGTGTTCTATGTCTGAGTAACTTATCATAAAGTTTGTATCACATTAAAATTCTTCAAAGGTAGAGTTCCTATTGGATTAATCTTCTAGTTTAACAACAACTTCTGTTGTTTTGCCCATAGGATTGGCAGGACAAGATGGGTTCAGTTGGAAGCAAGCCACTAAACTATTTTATCTTACTCTCTAGTAATAAGAGCAAGCAATAAATGTCATACTGTAAAAGAAAACACAAAATTTCTAATTAAAAAGAAGCTTTTATCATATGTCTGTTGCTTTCTTATATTTACCTTTAACACACATATAAAAATCATGCACTCCAACACATAAGGCGTATCTTGTTTTTAGCACAGTTTAAGCATTTTTCATGTGACTATTAAAGTATCAATTATGGCCAGCAGCTTGAAATTTTTTTAACTGTAATTTAGTATGTCTCCTTATATGCACATTGTACAATTAATGCATATAAGAGTAATTTAGATTTTTAGAACATAACTGAGGGAAATTAGTAATTCTTGCAGTGAATGTTAATCAGGCCCAAAGTACTTATTAAACTGCTTTGAATGAGAGGCTCAATCCCGTGCCAATAAATTAAGTGTTAGCCTGAAATGTACCATGAACTAAATCCCATAAATTAGGGATGTAAGACTTAAATAATATATTGCATAACTACTAAAACTAAAACCTATTCCTTTAAAAAACTCTCAAATTTGCTATAAAAATAAGAAACTAATACAAAATATATATTCCTTTTCAGTTCTTTCCTGAATATCAGTTTGGTCTCATTCAGACATGCTTTAAATTAAAAAAAATGATTAAAGTATTAGACAAAGCCATTTAATTTTAATTTAACATTATCTAATTCAGAATAAAGGTCAGAGTCTGGACCCTCCTATTTCACTGAAGAAAATAGTTTAGATTGCAATCTTGTATACACTTATTAGAAAAGCCCTTCAGACTTTTTACCAGGCAAACAGATGCAGTAAATAAGATTTTGCATTTTCCCTAAGCATTTTATAGATAAAGAATAGTATTTTTCAGTTCTTGGCAATTTTATATTGTGTGGATTTGCTTCTGGGATTTGAAGCCCACACGTCTTAAAATTTGCAGTATGAGAGGAACACCAGTACAGAAGATGCCAATGAAAATAAAAATGGTACAAATGTGAAGAGTTTTCCATTCCGAGCAATTTACCCTTACTCAATTTGACATGCAAATTCTTGCACAGAGTTTAGACCTATTAAAGTTGATTTTCACAGGGTCCAGACTCTCCTTATGCAGGAAAACACAATCAATGGTACTTTCATCAGTGCAATAAGCATCAGTCACCCAGTTATTTTAATCAGACCACAACATAGAAAGTTGACAGCACTAGCAGTACTAACAATTCTGAAGAGAGACAAACAGATAAAGAGCCATCTGTTTTACAAAAATTACATTCATCATCTTCACAGAAAGAACAAGATGACAAACTCTGCATCACCAGGGAGTTGTAACTTTTCACTGTTCTTCTCCCTATTGAAAAGCAAAGAAAAGGTGTTAAGGCCCAGCATTTCAAACAAAGTATTATTTGATAGTATTTATATGTTGCTGTGAAACAATATCAGAAGCAAAACTATCCTATAACTTCACCACTGTACTTTGCCAGATTGTTGGGAGCAAAATGCTGACATTGTAAACTGCCCAGAGAGGGCTATGAAGGACTATGGGGTGACTGATAAGTTTAAGTTGCTATTGCTGGAGCAGATGAATTTTTTACTATATATCCTTTTTTTTACTATATACATATATCCATGAATCTGAACTATTGCTAAATTTGTTGAAATGAGGAATGTTTTAAGTGACAAAATCATTCTTGATTGAAGGAGAATTATATCCTAAAATATCAGTCTTTCAGAGAACATAAATTTAATGGACTTTATGTTCCATCAAACACTGCCCTCTCCTCACCAGCTCACCACCTCACCCTTCTTCAGAGAATTAACATTAATTAAGTTCCTGTGGTTTCCTATCATGTGTATTTCTCATGTATAGTCTTTACTGTAACTAATTGAATCTGGTCCTTCCTTAACATACAACAGTTCATTCTTCCCTTTCCCATCTTAACTGCATACTTGAGCACTGATTGCATAAAAGTGATTGACACATACTGGGTTCATAATAATCCATCACAGTCACTGAAGCATCCTGGGTATTTACCACTTTGAAGTCTCTCACAGCTGGAATATCCACACAAAACTGTGTTTCGTTTAACTACAAAAATAAATAAATAATAACTTTCAGAGAGGTCTATATGCTTCCATAATGAATGCATATGAAAGACTAGAGGTTTAATATGTTTTTAAAAGAAACTTCCTATCCATCTTTAATTACATTACCCAGAACAGTAGATACAGCTATATACGTATTTACAAATAGCCAATCTTACTTATAGTTTGCCAAGAAGAGCAGACATATTACACAAGTGTAATTCAATCACAAGCAGAATCACAAGCAGAAACTGATTCACACACATAAACGCAACAGTCCATATCTGTTACATAGAATCATGTTTACCAAAATGTATAAAGTTATAATGGTGATGAAAAAGTAACTATGTGACCAATCTCCATACTTATGGCCTTCACAGTGTCTCTGTTACATGCTCACCAATAGTCCATTATATATATATAATATATATATATATGGACTATATATATATATAGTCCAGGACATATATTGTCCTGTACCTGACCCTTTTATTCTCCATAGTCCCCAGACTGGAATGTTTGCTTGAACAAGCTATCACTTCATGAACCGTTTTTACCCTGCAGCATAGCAATCCCCCAAAATGTGGTAACTGCAAATTAACAAACTCAGCTCCGTGACCCTCCTTAAGCAACCTGCAGCTGCTGCCTGTAACAGACAAGATCTTGATCAGTTTCACACTTTTGCCTTTTTTTTTTTCCTTATATGCTCTAGAGCGCCCAGCCCTGAACTGCTAAGCAAACAACCAACACCAGTGCATTCCTTTCAATGTGCATTCTCCATTGTGTACCCACTAATTGTCTTGTAATCCCTTCCTCTCAAGACAAACACCAACTTTCCTCTTGCTAATAATCTCAGCACGGGGATGAGCACTCCAAAAGGTGGGCAATTAGGAAAAAAGGGCTATAAGATTTGCCCTTTTACCAGGCTTCCTTGCGAGTCAAGTTCAGGAAATCTTCCCCACCTATTGGGCTCATCTGTCAGTTTAGGTCAGGGGTCCCCAAACTTGGCAACAAACTTGTGGACTTCAACTCCCAGATGCTGGCTGAAGAATTCTGGGAGTTGAAGTCCACAAAGTTGCCAAGTTTGGGGACCCCTGGATAAGGTTCATATCCTTTAAAGGAAAGAAAACCTGAAGTAAAATCATAACCACCATCATAGTCACATGATTTTGCACTTAGTGACTGAGTTGTCAGTCCCAATTGTGGTTGCTCAATGAGTTGAATGCTAATGTAAACCAGTTACATTATAGTTATTGCTGCAGCTGTGATCAACAATTCTGTTGCTAAGCAACAATGTCTTTAAGAACAACATCACGTGAGCAAGACTTGCAACTTTCAGCAGGTTTCCCCATTGACTTTGCTTGTTAGAAACAAGCTGTGAATGTTGCAAATGGCAATCAGGTGACCATGAGACTGCATGATTGAGCACTGTTGCCAAGCACCCAAATCATGATTATGTGACTGCCAGTTTGTATCAATATGTTTTTTTTTACTTTTTCTTTCCAGAAATACAAAACATGCAACTTTGTAGACTGGTTGTCTGGCTTTTTAGCACTGCCATAGCTTCAAATGGTCACTAAGTAACTGGTCAATAAGCAAAGAATACCTATACCATGTGAATCCACCTTTATACACCTATTTTATACTTTATTTTTTATCCTGAGGCTTGCACTATCAAACCTGTCAAACAGAAAAGCCAGGGAGAACAACATAGCACTTCTTCATTCGTATTTCTCTTTTCCTTAATTATGAAGACAAAAAGTTTACATGTGAGCCTATAACTTGGTAAGTTTAATTTGTTCTTTTGACCTTTAAGCATCTGTCTCTACATATTCTTACAAGGCTTGGTCAAACTTATACGAACATACTTCATAAAATATGGCCTCTCCTGAATGAACTGGAGGATTCCAATTAAGGTACCTCTAAATTTTGTCCATAATGTTGACCAAATGTAATGTTTATTTTAAATGATCAATTAAAAAATGTTTCATAATTTTAGTTTTTGAATCAAAGCTTTATCATCATCCTGACAAGTATATCTTTATTTTGACTTACAGAGTCCAGATATAAATGGATTTTGCCTTCTTCTTTTTCCACCTTTTTAACTGGGTCAACTAATGACACAAAACTAGGTGACAGAGAGAAGCCACTCAGTAATCCGATCTCCATGAGAGCCATGCCAGTTTTTAAAGACGAGCCAGTACCCAGATATCTAACAAAGAAAAAGTTATGATTTACATAGAAATAATGGTACATGCATATATGCACACATAACTATGCAGTGCTTTTAATTCTTAACATAGAATTAAAGTATAGACCTTAAAAAAGACCTCAATTTGTATTGGAAGAAAATAAAATTATAAAAGAGCACAAATAATAAATAAATAATAAATAACAATTTTATTTATAGTGTTTCCATATATAATATTGTAAGCCTTCCAGAGTTATCCTGAAGTAAGATGGTTAGCCAATAAATTTAAAAAATAAATAAATACCTCTCCCCCATCCATTTTAAAGAAGCCAAATATCTAAATCAAAAACAAATATTGATTTACAGTTGTAACATTATGACAGGAACTACTGAAAGGATAAGCAAAGTGAAAGCATTAAGTAGTATGGAAAAAAGTTCTTTAATGGCATGTCAGAATACCAACATTTATTATGAATAGGGAATTTTTGCTATAATTTTTCAATAAAGCATCTCTCAGGTTTGTGCTCTGAATGCTTGAGAACTGCTCAAAAGTGAAGTAAACTGAGTAAAACAATATTTCTTGTTATCAGGTAGTCCTTGATTTAGAAACATAATTGAGACTAGCTTTTCGGTTGCTGAGCAACTTGCTTAAGTGACTGATTTTACCACCTTTTTGCCACATTTTAAGTGAATCACTGCCATTGTTATGTGAATCATATGGTCTTTCCCCACTGTTTATCAGAAGCCAAGCTGGGAATTAATAGCTCCTGATACCTTTATCTTCCCTTAATTTTCGACCCATTTAAGGCAACTCAAATGGGAAGCCAACAGTATGTCATGAGACAGTGACTTCAAAAGTTTAACAATAGGAAGTAATGTTGTTTGAAGTTGTTTAAAAAAATAAAACTACCTGTGGGTGAATCACCAGCTTTACTGAAAACGAATAACCAAACACGATTTTAATTATGCCTTTGTTATAATTGTAGAAGAAAAATAGTTATCCTTGGGTAATACTTAAGTCGTTATAATCATTTTATATCAAACCAATATGAAAAAGGAAAGCCAACGAAACGACAGGCCTACACTGTGCTCAGGGGAATGCCAAGATTTTACTGGAGGACAAACATATTTATTTTTTCTTTACGCTGCAAGTTTATATGGCTGCCTATCTTAACCATATAATTCTGTGCAGCTGGCAAAGGCATTAAAAACAAATCTTTAAAAACAGTAAAAAGATGCCAGTTCAAGACAAAACACAAACTAGGCTGTATGTACCCTAAAGCCTAAGGGAACAACTTGTGAACTGAGCTGTCTCTTTCGATTTAACTAAGCTTTAACTGTGGTAGGAGTTTTTGTTTGATTTATTCATTCAATAATTCATTTAGAAAACCTGGCAAAATATGATGGAATGGTATGCCCAAACTTTTGATTTCTCTAAAATCTTATAAAGATATACGGTATTCGTTAAAAAAGATTCAGCTCAAAAGTCATTTTTTAAAATTGTAAATAAAAGAGAATGGATAGCTTAATATATATTTACTTACCTGGTACACACATTTAAAGTTAAGCTATTTATGTCTTTTTGATCATCCTTTACGTAGACATCTAAATCAAAGGCTTCTTGATTTTGTACAGATCTACTACGCCTTTTGCTGGTATGTGAATTTTTCACATTGTATATAACATTGAGCTATAGAGAAGCAAAAATAAAAAAAATGATGTTATTAAGTGAAGATAGCAGCGATTTATAGAAAAGAATAATAGCTATTTCATAGTTTATCAGAATAAATTCATATATGCAATATTGTAACATACAGTGCAAAAATAAATGTGGGACACTTTGCATCCTTTTCTGAAATAAAACTTTCAGTTTCAAATTCTCAAAAGAAATCTATTAAAAGCACCACAAAATAACAAATCAAACATGCTTTTCTTCTTATCGGACCTGCTGTGAACTTGGATAAATCAAGTTGGAAATAAATCAAAATGCTATTGTTTTAGTGTTTGCCAAGAAAAACAAAATGGTAAGAATTTACTGGCAATTCAGGAACACCTGAATCAACATATAGGATAGCCTCTTAAATAACTGCTTTACTGGAAGGAATTTTATGTTCAATTTTTCATTCCTTCTTGGCCTTAAACAAAGATAAATCCACGTAGAAAGAAAAGCCTACAAAGGAATGATCAAGCATGTTTTCAGCTGGTTGCAACACCAATTTAGCTTTCTTACCCATCCTGTCCTGCTGCAAACAGAGCAAAGCAATATATGCTGTCATAGGCAGAAAGATTGTTACCAACACATTTTGAAAGGTATTTTGATATGACTGTTTAGACGGGAATGGTGGAAGATATGCATACAACGTATTATCATATATTCCACTAGCTGGTACACTCATAATGACTGACAATCCTGGCTTATCTTCATAGCTGTCAATATTAATTTCTGGAAACTGCAAAATATCATTCACGATATCTGGATGTGTACTATTTAAAAAAAAAAGATTTCTGCTCAGAAACTCAAAAGATAAGCCAACTACATTTTTCTAAATGGCATAGTCTCTCATTTATTTTGTTAAGCCCATGTCACACTGCCCAACGGATGCAAAACGGACACAATGGACGAGCAAAATGTTCCATCCGTTGTTATCTGCTCTCAAAAGGGGCAAAAATTTGCATAACCGGAGCGGATAACACGGACGCGGGGAGGACGCAGGGCGGATGCAAAGTGGATGCGGAACGGAAGCCCAGCAGATGGAAGCGGATGGCACATCCGCTAGGCTTCTGGGGGGCCTCATCAAAGCGGATGCGGAACGGATACAGCGGATGCACAGCGGACGCGGAACGAATGAAATGGATGCAGAGCGGATGCAGAGCGGATGCAGAGCGGATGCAGAGCGGAAGCCTAATGGATGCCTGGCGTTAATTGCGCATGCGGGGAGGATGCATTGCGTCAGCCCCGCGGATATAATGTAAGCAGCTCGGAAGCAGGTCGCCATTCAGAGGAAAGACCTGCTGCCGGATGGATTGGCTGCCTTGCCTGCCCTGCCTGAATGTCTGCCTGCAAGCCTTGCTGCCAGCCTTGCTGCCAGCTTTGCTGCCAGCCTGCCTGCAAGCCTTGCTGCCAGCCAGTCTGCCTGCCAGCCTTGGTGCTTGCCTCCCTGCAAGCCTTGCTGCCTGCCTCCCTGCCAGCCTTGGTGCCTGCCTTGGTGCCTGCCTTCCTGCCAGCCTTGGTGCCTGCCTGCCTGCCAGCCTTCCTGCCAGCCTCCCTGCCAGCCTTGCTGCCAGCCTTGGTTCCTGCCAGCCTCCCTGCCAGCCAGCAACCCCACAACCACACGGAAGCACAGCAAGCCTCAGCCATCTGCTGCCAGCCCTTGCAAGAGGGACAGGGCTACCATCCCGCCCCCTGGCCCTCACTCTGGTTCTGCTGGGGCTTCTGCAGCACGGGCTCGCTCTTCTGGGGCTGGGGCTTCTGCTTCTTCTGCTTCTGGAGGAGCTGATGAAAAGCACTCCAGCACCAGCCACCTCCACAGCACCTGGACCCTTCACCCATGAGACTGAGCAACCAAGAGGAGTGCCAGAGACTCATTTTTGTTTTATAGCTTGTATAAATAGACTAATAAAGTCTATTTATGATTCACACACTTGCTTCATTTCTTTTTTTTAATAAAGTCTTGGTGGAAATTTTTAGAAATGGTTTAAGACTTTGCATGTTTGTGGGATGGGTAAGGATAGCTTTGGGATGGGTTAGGATACCTGTGGGATGGGTAATAGCTGTGGGATGGGTTAGGATAGCAGTGGGATAGATAAACGTCCAGTGCAAGCATAGTGGGACTGTATGGTCTACCCTCCCAGGTGCCACACCTATGGCCCTTTATTGTCAATAATAATGTAATAATTATCCACACATGTCAACATAAACATAACTTTTTATTAAACATCCTGTTCATTGTAGGCCAACCAAACATACATGGCCCAATCTCATCCGTGTGATGAGACAGGCTGAAGGAAGCATCCATTAAGCATTTACCATCCTGTCTTGCCACTCCACTGCTTCAGCTGGGGGGTTGCACCAGTGTTTCAGGAGGTTGCGCTGCTTCTTCGCCTCACATGAGGCTCTGTTGGGGCCTTGCACATCCTCAGTGTCTATCACGTTTCGCCCTTGCCTCCATTCCCCAGGCTCCATGTCCCCATTGCCTTGTTGGAGGTCCACGAGCCTGTTCTGCGAGACTGGGTAGCGGGTGCGCATGAGATTTTGCAGGATGCAGCAAGCTTCCACGATCCTCCTCACGGTCTCTGGGCTAAGCTGCATGTTGGTGAGAAGTACCTGGAATCTGTTGGCCAGGATGCCAAAGGCAATCTCCACCACCCGTCTTGCCCTGAACAGCCTGTAGTTGAAGATCCTCTCTTCACGGGTGAGGTATTTGGAGGTGTAGGGCTTCATGAGGTAGGTTGTGAGGGAGAAGGTGTCATCCCCCATGATGAAGTAGGGCACATCTTGCTTGTCGTTGGGCAGCGGGTCTGGATCTGGGAATCCCACCATGAGGTTACCTTCCAGCCCCTCCTTGAGGTCACTGGCATTGTATACCTGGGCATCTGAAGATGAGCCATTGCCTGAAGCCTCGATGTACATGAACTTGTAGTCAGCATCGACCATGGTGAAGAGGATGATGCTGAAGAAGCCCTTGTAGTTGTGATAAGTGGACCCCGACTTGGCTGGAGCTTTGCAGGCCACGTGCTTCCCATCTGTGGCTCCAACGGTGTGGGGGAAGTTCCACTTCTGATACCACTGCTCTGCAACTTTCTTCCAGCCTTCTTCAGTGGAGGGGTACTGGAGGAGCTCCTCCTTGTATTCTTCGATGATGGCCTGCACCACTTCTCTGACCACAATGCTGATGGTGTTGGGTGGCACCCTCCAGCCATACTGCATGCTCCTGTAGGTGGTCCCGGAGGCCAGGTGGCGCAGAGTGAGTGCCACCGTGAACCCAGGTTCCAGGCTGGGCCGGAAGCTGGTGTTTAACTTGGTCAACCTGGGTGTCAGCCGCTGCACAACTTCATCAAACATGGCTGGAGGCATCCTCATGAAGTTCTGGAATGCCCAAGTGTCTTTGCTCCTGAGCTCCACCATCAGCTTGTTGTACAGTCTGTCCTCTGCTCTTCTGGTGAACCATCTTTGGACCCAGACTTTTTTTAGGTGCCTCCTTTTCTTCCCTTAGTAGAGTTCACAGAGCCTGTAGATGGCTTCGCACTGTTGCAGAAGGATGGTGGCTGCCGAAAGGACTTTGTCACAATCCATGGTGGACATGACTGGATGCTGTGGAAGAGGAAGAGTCAGATGAAGGCTGCAGAGGTCTGCACAGCTTGGCTGCTGTTCTGAAAGTGAGATGCAGGTGAGTTGCTCCCCCTTTTTATAGGCAGTATAGGTGTCTCTTTGCACCCTCTAGGCATCCTCTAGGCATCCTCTAGGCATCCTGCAGACATCCTTAATATCCGAGATAGGTCCCCTCTGCAAATGTTTTTTTCGTTTTAAACGCTTTGTTTCCGTGCTGCATCCGTTCTGCATCCGTTCTGCATCCGTTCTGCGTCCGTTCCGCTTCCTCCCTGCATCCGGCTGGATGCGAGTTGCGCGGATGCGTAACGGATGCCTAGTGGATATAGCGGATGCGTAACGGATGCCTAGCGGATGTGTAGCGGATGCAGAACGGACGAAATGGATACATTTTCCGTGCAAAAGTTTTGGGCAGCCCAAAACTTTTGGAGCGGATGAAACGTCCATAAACGGATGCTGGACAGATAGAGAGGAAGCAAAATGGAGGCAATGAGTACATCGTGTTTTCCAACGGATGGCAAGCTTTTTTGTCCATTTTACATCCTCTTTGCATCCGTTGGTTCAGTGTGACATGGGCTTAAACATTGGATTAAACAATAACAGCATGGCACATGGTACATTTTGTATCAGTTTTTGTCTTGGTTTTATGTTGTGATTAAGCATTCTTGGGGAGAGGCAAACAGCTATCAGCAAGTGGAGGAGGGGATCCAAAACCACAAACAGAAAGATTCTTAGCTGGTTATAAGAATTATCTTGAAATTATTATTTCTGCCAAAGTACTATTTTACTTGTTATAAAGTTCTGCACCTGCCATGTTCACCATTTTCTCATTCTGAATATGTTGACAACTACATGAGAACAGTTTGATTTATTGATTAAAGGCAAACCATTCCAAAAAAATCTTGTCAAGAAAACTGTGGTTGCAAGAGACAATCACATTAATTTATAAAAAAATTCTGCATAATAAGTAGTAATTATGCATTCACATTTGCAGGAAGTTTAGCTTTGAACTATGCAGTTTGTCTTCTACTGTTCATTTACTGCAGGGGCGTTAAACTCAAGACCCGTGGGCCAAATTTGGCCCACGGGGTGCTTAGAGCTGGCCCGCAGGAATGCCCTTGAAAGAGTGAATGACCGGCCCGAAGTGCCTCTGCCAGCAAAAACAAGCCCAGGTAATTATGTGCATCCCCCCAATCTCCATGTTTGCTGCCAGAGGGCTGCAGAAGGCTGTCACAGCCAAAAACTGAGCTTGGGAGCCTGTTTTTGCTGGCAGAGCGCTTGGTCCACCACAGGTGCCTGACACGAGTGATGTCAAGCTGGCCACTCCCACCCTGGCCTTCAAGGTCAAACACAACCCTGATGCAGCTCTCAATGAAATCAAGTTTGACACCCCTGATTTAGTGTGTCACTCAAGCATGCAATTTAACCACAAATGCTAAATTTATGCCTCTGTACATATATTTTGCATGTTATAAATTTATATATTTATTTATGTAGCAAAATTATTTCATGGTCACATTGCAAACTTGGAAGCTTGAGCAAACTTTAAGTAAATCAGAAAGTGAGTATCCTCCTTAGCATGTCATGTCCACATTCATTTTTTTAAAAATGCATGCCTTTTTAAAATTCAATTTCTCACCTACCTACAATTCTTGTTTATTGCACATAGAATTTTATCTAAATGAATAGAAAGTTTACTTTTCATGAAAGATGCCTGAAGTAGAATATTTAAACACACGTAATATTTTACGCTTTAAGCCACAATATATGTTGATTTTGGTTTAGTGTGGCATGTAAACCTAGTTATTCTAGTTGGTAAACTATGGTTATGGCCAAACCATATATGTAAATGTAGTCACTGTGGCTTAAACCAAGGTTAAAATTAACCTTGGCTTACCATAATGTGTTTACTTGGCCTTAGTTTTGCCAGTTCTTGATTGGAAAGAATCTCCAATGCTTTTCCAAGATAAATGGCAAGAAGATGGTACCCTTCACATTTATGAAACTGCAAGAATTTACACTTCGGTAAGTACTTTGCTTCAACAATGAATGAAAACAAGAAGCTCCCTTGTGAAAGCATTATTGAAATCGTTTTAGCAGCAACTTTCACAATATTCCAGCTAAAAAAAAATATCAAAACTTTGGAAAACTGCCTGTCAGTCCAGGAATCTTTGCTCTCTCATGTTTATCCTTATGGTTGAATCTTAAACAGATGTCTGGATGAAGGGTTATTTTCAGGAAGAAATTTTTGACAGCATTTTCTTTGGCTGCCAAATTAAGCTTTGAGAAAAAAAAATAGAATTCTAATGAGTTTGCATTTTAAGACAAATGAACTTCAGCAGGTGTGAGAAATGGGTGGGAAGATTCACACAATCCTGACCTGTTTGGAGGCTTCAGCTATATCTTGTTTAGACTTGACATAAGTGATTAAAATCCGAATGTCAAAATCAAAACTAATGTGAATGTATTCACTTGCTTCCGGAATGAAACACACACACACACACACACACACATATATTAAGCATGCTAAGGTCTCATTGGGCCACATATTTTTCCCTTTATTGGCATATATAGAATTGAAAAATCAGAGCTGCTCACTAGACTGAAAAATATCTCTGAAGAAGACAATTGGAAATCTCCTTGCTGACAAAAAAAATTATGTGGATGTAGTCAGAAAGTCTCAACCCAGACACAGGGCCATCTTTGTTTTTTTATATAAATTGAATAGACTGTTGTTTTTCTTACATCTTGGAGAGCAGTCTATAAGTTCAATAGTATGTATGTATCAATAGTAGACACATAGAAAGCATAATTCTGTTTCATTGAAGATAAAGATGAAGAGTACTAGATGTTACCTAGTTTGGGTAGTAAAATATCTGCAAGAAAATAACCAAGCTCAGAGAATACTAAAGACTCCTCATTTCAATCCTGAGCTACCAACATTCTCTTCTTGATAAAGATTCAGATCATTTGAGCATCCATTTGAATTTTTGATTGCCAATTGAATTAATTGAATGCAATTATTTACAGATCAAACAGATCAGAGGTGGTATTCAGCCAGTTCTGACAGGTTCTGGAGAACCTGTAGAGGAAATTTTGAGCAGTTCAGAGAACCAGTAAATACCACCTCTGGTTGGGACTTCCCCCATCTATTTGCTGCCTCCAGAGTCCCTGCTGATCGGTGGGTCTTTTTTTGTTGCCTTGCACAGGAAAACAGAGCTGGAAAGCAGGTTAGTGGGGTAGGGAGGGAATAGGGATTTTACAGTATCCTTCCCCTGGACTGGGGTGGAAATGGAGATTTTGCAGTATATCTCCTTCCACTGGAGTGGGGTGGAAATGGAGATTTTACAGTATCCTTCCCCTGCCACACCCACCAAGCCACTCCACAACTACCAAGCCATGCCCACAGAACTGATAGTAAAAAAAAAAAAATGAATACCACCACTGAAACAGATGCAAAATAATGGAAAAAATTACAGGAAAAATATATAAGATTCTTTGAAAAATTAGTTTTAAGAAAAAAATGTACCAAGAACTGGCATCTCCCTTGGAAGTGGATAGTCATTAGAGTTTGCTATGTAATATAATACACTATCCAGAAGAGATTCAAAAAGTGAAATGGAGTTCTAAGATGACATGATTCATTCTTCCCAGACATTTAAAAAGCTTCTCTTTCCCCTGTTTTTCTGCCCGACCCTGTCAGGCATAAATCAGGAAGTCTATTGAGCTTTTAATGAACAGCTAGACATGGCTGAAGGCTTGCTTTTGATGAATTACAACTGGTAGCATTCTCATTGCTAATTCTAAATGAAGGGACAGATTCCTCTTTGCACATGATGTAATGATAGTAAAATATATCATGATTTAAATTCATCTACTCAGGAATTCCAAATGTGATCATTCTTTAAAGGCTGCTCACATGTAATTCACAGCAGATGATAAGTCATGCAATGTTAATTGCCATTATTAGCAGTCATTATTGCATTCTGTATTTAGTACAGATTTTTTAAAATGGGAATTTCACACATCATTTGCTTAAAGTTTTTTATTGTATATTAATCTATTACACTTGGCATATCAGTTCTAGTGTTAGAGTACTTTACTAAAAAAGGGTAGTTTGCTTGGTTTGATTATAAATTAGTCATAAGTCATATTATTATTAATTTATCTGTCTACTTTTCTTAGAGTAATTAAATCCTGATAACAAACTGCAATCATTCTTAAAGTGTTAAATGCTGAATCCAGAAGACTGACTAGACTATGGGTGTCAAACACACGTCATCACGTGATGCATTGGGACTCCCCCCCTTCGCTAAACCAGGCGTGGGCGTGGCCAGTGCATGACGCATCCGGCCCATGGGCCGGGAATTTGACAGCTCTGTACTAGAATATAAAATGATCCTTAAGGGACTCTCCTTTGAAACAAGTGTTGCAGGCAGTCCTTGACTTCCAACAGTTCATTTAGCGACCATTCAAGGTTACAATGGCAATGAAAAAAGTGACTTGTGACTTACAACCACTGCAGCATCGCCCTGGTTATTCAATTAAAATTCGGATGTTTGGCAACTGACTTTTATTTATGATGGTTGCAGTGTCCCAGGATCATAAAATCACCTTTTGAGACTTTCTGACAAGGAAAGTCAATGGAGAAGCCAGATTCACTAAACAACCATGTTACTAATTTAACAACTGCAGTGATTCACTTAACATCTGTAACAAAAAAGGTCATAAAATGGGGCAAATTCACTTAATAACTGTCTCAGTAACTGAAATTTTGGGCTCAATTGTGTCAAAGACTACCTGTATTTCCCAAATCCCAACATCCAACTCCCAGCATTATTAATTGCCATGTCTTATTTTATTCCTTCACATCTAAGTCCAGAGTCATCTGGAGACATTCAGAGGCCCTAGAAACTTCAAATCGTAATGTAAAAAAGGAAAGGAAAGCTAAGTATTATCAACATATTTGGTGGTTTCTGGCTCTCCACTTGAGAATGACACTTCTATGTGATTTCATATTGGAATCAAATAGAATTTTCCCATCTTTAACCACACATTGGCATTTCTGATATTGTCATCAAATCCTACAAGCTGTCTTTTCAAAGCTACTTAAAAATAAATATATGGTAATATCATATGCCAATTTCAGCTCTGGAATTCATAGCTGCCACAGAGTTGAAGAATGGTGGTGGTGGTGGGTGATTTAACTGAATAGTTTAAAAAGGGGGAAAAAAGTTTAGTTTGAAAGTTCAAGGTTATTTAGTAAGTCGCACTAAGAAATTGCAGCTGCAGAGTAATTGGTTCATATGATTAATGAGGTGTAGAAAAGTGGGAGGGGGTAGGTTGAATTTTGTGGAAAGGTCTGGGAATGATTTCAGTTCTGAAATTTCACAAACATTACCAGTAATGGTTATTAATAAAGTATTTGAGATATGTTTGTTTCAGAGTTACTGTTTTCAAACCGGACAATGTCTGGAACCCTGAAAGCCAGTTGATTAAGTAAAAGACCCTCTTGTTCCATGTGTTAATTACAAACACAGGATTGTTGGTAGTTTTCAAATCTATATGTTTGGATCTGTGCATTTGGAATCTAATATTTATTCATATTTTTCTTTAAAGTGTTTTAAGTTGTTGATAACTTGATTGCACATCAATTTTGATTGTTTTCAAAAAAGCTAATAATATTTTTACATGTGTGGACAACTTCTAGCAATTTGATTGCTGTTAAAAACAATTCCAGCTGAGTCCACTACTGTCAGATATGATGGATGAGCAATTTATTGCCTGCTGTGATATTTTCAAATGTTGGCCTTCATTAATGGAGTTGAAGTCCACTGAAGTCAAATGTATATTTTTTGATAAAAAAATAAATATGATTTTTGAAAATGAATATCTCCAAATAATGACATTTTACAACAAGCCCAGCCCTCCCTGAAATTTTATACATTACCTCTTCTTCAAATTCTGTTTGTAGTCTTGCATTGCTAATGTCACGTATTTTACTGTTTATTTGTACTGGACTCTAATCAACATGGAATTTGGCTCATGTAATCCAATCGTTTTACAAGGATTAAAGATAAAAAGATGTAAAACAGGCCTGGGGTTTCTATGCTAACTAGATTCTGTGTCCCTAGCATCTCTTTGATCCACAGAGAATACCATTTCCTTTGACAGAAGTCCAAATATGGAGACAGGTCTCACATGCCAAGATACTTTTGTAAGTTGTTTTCATTCTCCTTCTCATCTTCCCCTGGACTACCAGACAGCATTTGATTTGCTATGTCGGGTAGCATGTGAGAATTGGACAAAAGAGCAACATGCTGGCTGACAATAGGATAACTTGTATGCATTTTGCAGGGTTAAAAAAGGAAGATATATAATGAACACTGAAAAATCTAAGCCACAATTTTTGTGGCAAGGAAGAGAGAAGGGAAGCAGGAGGCCTTCTCTGGAAAATCAAGTGACTATTTTTAAAGACAGTGAAATGGGCACAAAGGCTGAAGAAAGGGAGGAAGACACTAATGCAAATAAGGAATTGCTTGATAATTATAACTACCACATTCCACACTGCTTACAAGGAGCCCGTAATTATTATATTGAATTATTGGACTGGGCCACATTTTTATAAAGGACAAGACTTCAATACTGAGAGAAGTGATGTTCAGGATTTCCTGAAAGACACTGTAGATCTAAAATGAAGTTAACCACATATCTGTCATCAGTCACTGTTATACTGCAAGCTGTACTGCAGTTCAGAATAAAACTGTCTTGGTGCTGATTTAGAAGGTCCATACTGGATATTAAATAATAATCTTAAAGTGACATTTAACAGCATCCTAATGCTATTACAGTTACCTTGTGGAAAAACACCAGTAGCTTAGCAGCAAAAGAGAAAGCAAAATCTCTTTCAATGAGACATTCGCGCACAGTAATTAGAATCAAAACCATAATTTTCCAATATGATACATTATGATACATTGGGAATATTACATAATTACTAGAATTGATTCATAGAATTCTGTTAGTATAGAATTATATCTATATTAATAGATTAGTAATCAGAACAGTTTCAAAAAGATCGAACAAAAGAATAACATATGGAGAAAATAATCTAAAGTCATAAAGTCATAAGGACAGATGTGATTTGATTCTGAATCTAGTTTGTACTTTAAAAATATAACATTGACTCCACCCTTGATAATTCAAATATTATCCAACCAAACGGGGAATCTAATTCAATCCCAAATCCTTAAGAGAAATAAAAGGGACAAAAATGACTATATATGCCTACCTGAAAAATAGCAAAACCACGGCCATTTGCAGAAATTGTAATTCTAACAGGCTGTGCAGCTGGAAACTAAAAGAAATGGCAGATTTTAGTAAGGTCAGAGAAGCATTCCAAATCAGATGAATTTCCTGAAATCAAACTTTTTTTAAAAAAAATCCTTCAGTACCTCTTTGGCCTTGAGAACAAAACGGTTTTCCTGATCAATGTGGAAAACCGTTGAATTTTCTTCCATGGATCCATTCACTGTCACATCCATTTCTGTCACAGAATCAGCTGTAAGTGTCGCAAAGGTACTCAAGGCCTGCAGAGCCACAATAGTGTCCTACCCAGAGAAGAAAGAACAGTCCTTTTTAATATAAATATGGATGACCCAGGTTAGCAAGCAGCACTTAATGAAGCTTGGCTGATTTCAGAGGCTAGTAAGTACAGATCTGGCTAGTACAATTTACATAATAAATCATCTTCTTTAAAACTTCTTTAAAAACTCGAAGTTTTTAAAAAAGATGTTGGATAACCATTTGTCTGAAGGTTTGTCTGTAGGGTTTCCTGCCTAGACAGGGGATTGGACTAGAAGACCTCCAAGGTCCCTTCCAACTCTGTTATTCTATTCTATCCTATCCTATCCTATCCTATCCTATCCTATCCTATCCTATCCT
>BLBF01000007.1:37266055-37277678 GCA_015471245.1 Laticauda colubrina | reverse complement strand
CTATCCTATCCTATCCTATCCTATCCTATCCTATCCTATCCTATCCTATCCTATCCTATCCTATTCATCTGGAAATCCTGGAGCAATAGGTTAAATTGAGATTTTTTAAAAAAAAAGTCTTCATCACATATTCAGTCCAAATATTCATTTAAGTATTGTGTTTTATTATTAGAAAGGGCAAAGTCAGCAGTAATCATTCATGACAGCAACTGTAGTTTTATCTTGCATGGCACAAATTTACTCAGTACGGTAACTCTTACAAAGGTAGGACAAACTTAATTTATCATAATTTGATTTTGTTTGGCTTAACATGAGGTATAGTTCAATCAGTGGGCCTTTACCATCATATGAGAACCAGGCCCCTAGAGAACCTGTTTCTCTAATAAAACACATTTACAAAAAGCTTATCTTAGCAATGTGTATAACATTGCACAATAACCCATAAACCAAGCCTTGGTACAAAAATATGAAGTCTTCCCAAGCCCAAATTCAACTTTCTGACATTTTAAAATAGGATTGATGCCACTGGCCCATGTCGAAAATTAACTGAATCTTTGGAATGCACACAGAGTAGAAGATTCTGGCTGGCTTCCTTAGAGAATCAAAATCTTTTCTAATTGTTTTTTGAAAGATAGTTCTATATAAATTTCTGGCAATGCAGAAGGCCCTAAGTGAAAAGATCATCAATCAAACTTCACAAAGTGTTTGACAGATTCCTGGTTCAAAATTTTAAATGAAAATAATACATCCCTGGGGCCACATAATATTTTCAGGATTAATTCTATAAATTCCTGATAACTAGTTGTTGTTTTTAGATAATTTCTAACCTGTGTAGAAGAATAACCTCCCAGGTGATTTCTTTGCTTGCTTAGCCATTTCATAATTGGAATCGCCTCTAATAGTCTTTGTTGAATAAAATGAGACAAGAGAGCATAACCTGCAACTTCAATATCTGCAGAATGTGGCTGCCAGGAACTGGAGAGTCCAGAAGATGGTGATGTCCAGAACCTTAGGTCTCCTAGGAAGAAAAAATAAAGAAAGAAACTTTCACCTCATAAGAAAAGGATACAACTTTGTAAGGTTGGAGAGTTTATTCTTCTGAAGCCTTATTTTTTAGGCAGACTGAAATCAAGTACTTCTTAATCCCATAATTTCTCATATTTAAAAATAACTATTCCCATCTGTGCCCCCAAATCAATTTTACATTTATCAAATTAATAAACTAGAAATTGTTCTACTACAGATAAAGTTTTTCTGTACTGCAGCTTTTGACTGCTTGTCTTCCATTGGCTAGAAGTGAAACTGGCTGAAAAAATCTATTTCTGAATAACAACCCTCTCCTCTACTTTGGCCGTAGTGATGACTAAATGTTCAGTTCAGTATATAACATGGCTCCCAACTGGTGAATTTTTCTGCTTTTCTATTCTCAACCATGGCAGGAAAGCAAGCACCAGTTATTTTTAAAGTTGCACTTAATAGTTTCATTTGGGCTAGAAGGAGAAACTTGTTAAAACTTTGTCAATTTAACCCAGTGAAAAAAGAAAGAAAGAAATGGCCAGAATTTCACAAACCATCTACTGAATTAAAAAAAAACAAAAACAAGCAACCAGGACAGAGGAATTCAAACAGACAACAAATGGTCAAAATTGGGAGTGTCCTATCAAACTCTGTACCCGTCAACAGTGGTGTCCCCCAAGGCAGTGTTCTAGGACCAACTCTTTTCATATTCTACATAAATGACCTCTGTGATCATATTAAGAGCAACTGCGTTCTCTTTGCTGATGATGTAAAACTATTCAACACTACAGGCAGCACTGCTACCCTTCAAAAAGACCTCAACTATGTATCAGAATGGTCAAACAAATGGCAACTTCAAATCTCAACAAACAAACGCTCTGTCTTACAAATTGGGAAAATAATCAGAAAATAAAATACAGGTCAAGACCTTGTTGAAGAACCAAACTCTGTCAAGGACCTTGGAATAGTCATCTCTAATGATCTAAGTGCTAGAGCCCACCGGAACTACATAGCCAAAAAGGCATTAAGAGTTGTTAACCTAATCCTACGTAGCTTTTTCTCTGGTAATATCATACTACTAACTGGAACATACAAAACATTTGCTAGATCAATACTCGAATACAGCTCATCGGTCTGGAACCCACATTACGTATCTGATATTAACAGTTGAGAAAATCCAGAAATATTTCACAAGAAGAGTTCTCCACTCCTCTACTCGTTGCAGAACACCTTATGCCACCAGACTTGAAATTCTAGACCTAGAAAATCTAGAACTATGCCACCTTCGGTCTGATCTTAGTATATAAAATCATACATTGCAAGGTAAACTGCACCAAACTTGATTGCAGGAAATATGACTTCAGCAACAGAGTGGTCAATGTCTGGAATACTCTACCTGACTCTGTGGTTTCTTCCCCATACCCCAAAAACTTTCACCTTAGACTGTCTACTATTGACCTCACCCCTTTCCTAAGAGGTCTGTAGGGGGCATGCATAAGCACACCAAGGTGCCTACTGTCCCTGTCCTATTGTTTCTTTTATTTTTCTTATATGTATCCATTTCATGATTTCATAACTATGCTTATATTTATACCTATTATCTTGTTAGTGATTGACAAATCAAATCAAAATCCAGGAATGGTTGCTGAAGGTAGTAGAACTTGCTGGGATGGTCAAATTAACCTCTGTAATTAAAGAAAATACTACCTTTCTTACAACTCTATTTTATTTTATATTAATTTTTACACTTGTTTTTAAAACTTTCAATAAGATTATAGTAAACAACAATACAACTATAGTTTCTTGTCACTTGAACGAGAAGAAACTTGGCAGAATATTTGTCAGTTCAAACAAACAAACAAACAAACAAGCAGATAGAATACAAAATGGTGATCGAGGGAAAAAAATCGAGTGTGAGGACATGGATGTACCTATCCTATAATACACTTCAGCCATTTGGAACAGAGATATTTTTATAAGACAGAATGAAACCCAACAGGCAGACCAGACTTTCCTGCTTGTACAAGAAAAATAGGGACAAAGAAAACCACTCATTTTGATACAATTTTGAAATCTCAGGTGCAGTTAGCCTTCTCAGGAGGCAAGGGAATCAGCTGAGGACAACATCATCTGTTCCAATATTCCCCCCAAAAGTGGCCTTTCTCACATTGGGGCAAGCAGAAAGAGCAGACCAGCCCACAATCAAACAAAACCCATTCCCACTGTAGTTTTCAGGCCTACTTTTCACATTCATATTTCAGGCTAGCTTTGTAATTAACAACTGCTATTGCTAAAGTAACCCCTAAATGCCGGAATGTTTGCTTGTTATAATTTTTTCCCTGCCCATTCTTATGCCTTCATATCATTGCATCCCACATACGGTATATATGCTACTTGGAAATACATTCTCTAGGAGTTGGTTGCTCCAAAAATATCTGCAGTGATATCAACAGCTGTGGAGAAACACTCAGGTTTACAGAATTCCCTAAAGAAAAAGGGACATTCTTTAAAACAGCCCAATGAGAAGTGCACATATCAGGATGGGAAACAAATACCTTAATAAGAACATGACTCACTTGCAGAAATCCTGCTTAAGTATCCTACTTAAGAATGTGGCAAAACAGGTGAGCTTGGAGGTTTGCTATTCTTTCAGAATATGAGTTAGTAAAATCTGAATTTTGTGATAAATATTCTTCATCAAAAAGAATATACAAATTATAAATTCTTACTGTTGGAATGTGCTATTTAGAATCCAAGTTATCAGATCCAATTGTTTACTCTGTTCTGTCATCCTGAATTTTAAAAAGTGGTCAACTGGACAGCGAGGTACAGATTATAGACTCAATGAATATGATCTACATTTTCTTTACCACAGCAGAAAAAGCACAAATCAAGTAATAGTTCACATGCAATTATTAACTACTACCTGCATATTTTTAATTTAAATAGAGTCTTTAACATTGTGGAACTGAATTTAATTCAATACCAGAAGGTATCCTGTAATTGTATTGTAACACTAAGCATTTTAAACATGACTATAAATAACTTTTAACTAGATCACATCAACCCATTTTATGTTTCCTCTCTTTAATTCCACTGGCATATATTTCCTTAAGTGTAACTGTAATATCAGATAACTCACCCAGGCAGAAAGACTATTTTACACTACCTTGTTGTTCTGATCTCTCATTCAGTTTGTTGAGAGCTCCCTTTGCTGCCGTACTTTTGGCAAGTGATAATGCATAAGTCACAAGAGCCAGCGTATGATTATCCAATACGATGTTATTCAATTGAAATTCAAGAAAGCCCAGTGCTTTTTTTATAGGTTTATCAATCTGGAAAAAGAATAGTAGCAACCTTAAGAAATAACTTATAGTAAACTACAATAACAAGTAGTAGTCTTTATGATAAACATTGCAATTTTATATCCAATTTTATGTTCAAGATAAAAACATATAATTTTAAAATGTGGGATGTGCTATAAAACATTGCAGCAAACTGGAATTGAGCAAGATGGTACTAATTGTAAGCCTTTAAATATGCTTGCGAGGAGTGGACTATAGACAGTTTGAAGTTGCGACCAACTTCAAAAAAGGGACTTACAATCCAGTGTCCATCTGTACTCTACCCCATTGGTCAAGTGGGTGCTAGGCAACTGGCCCACATTTTCAGCCATTGCATCATCCCCTAAACACGTGTGCTTACTTGCAGTTTCCCCAAAAAAATGTGTTTGCTTTAACAGCCAGGGTGTTCATTTAATGACTATTGCAAAAAATCATAAAATCAGGCAGAGTTATATGATAGCTTTATGACCATCACAATTTACAACCGAAATTGTGGGCACAATTGCGGATGTAAGTCAAGGACTACCTGTATTGAAACCTTAAAAAGCAGAAGACAGTGGGCAAGGAAACGTCGTATGGTAATATGGACCATATTATAGTATGATTTTCAAAATTCCATTTTCACTGCCTGCCTTAATTTGGGGTCTAACAAAAACATAAGTATTACTTATGGTGGTGGTGATAACTGCAAGCCATAGGCAGTTTGTATGTTTCTTTGCATTATAATTCCATGGAAATTGACTTGCACTAAAGAATAAAAACTGCCTTAGTAATAATATTCTTGTGTTCCAATCGTTCATATAACTATTCGAAACATATAGCTATTGACTTAGAATGAGATGGGATTTTAAACTAACCTTGTTCCTATTAAGAGTGCATGTAGCAATATTATGGCTTCTACCTATTTCTGGCATCTACCTATATTTATCTTGGGCCAAGCCAAGTTGTTTAATTCCACCCAAAAGAAAAGAGAAATTATTTCAGAAATATAAATTTGAATGTATGCTGTTATGTCATGCAGGCATAACAATCAATGCCCAGATGCTTCTTCATTAACTTTTGAAAAGATGTTTACCTACTAGGAGTGTGACTCTTTAGGAAACAAAAGTCAATTCATGCTGCAAAAAACTTTCCTATCCTTTTTTACTTTGTAAATGATAAAGTTTTTCCCCAAATAAAAATCTTCCCATTTCTGCACCGTTAATTAATCTCACCATTAATAAAACAGAATACTGTTCTGCAAAGATAAAGCCTCATTTGAAAAAAGCAAGACATAATATGCTAGATAAGATGTCCCAGATTTGATTCCTGGCCTTTCTGAAGTAGAACTGGAAGTAACTCCTGACTAAATCCGTGAGCTTTTGGCAATCAATATAGATCACCCTTCCCTTACTAAGCAGATGTTCTTATACACCCGTGTTCCCATAAAACTAATCACACATCTGTAAGAAATCAGATTGTGAAAAAAGGATTTGTTGCCTGACTGAGAATACTGCAGCTTCAAATGCATTCTTTGATATTATCCTGATTTAAAGCACTAGCCTATATTGTAAACAGCTTTATGGTAATTTGTTTCAAATACACTAAAATCACTATAATTACTACCTCATTGAACTCTAATAGAGTAGTCAAGATATAAGCTGTCCGTGAAACAGAATCACTAGCGCCTCCTTGAAGCTCAGTGTGCAGAACTCGTCCAGGCTCCTCAAATTCTCCATTGAATTTCTGGTGACTGAGGATCCAAGCAGCTGTTCTCTCCATGACATATGGATCAATATCAATGTATAGTTGTGCTTGAAAGAAACTTCTTAATACAAAAGCTGATAACCTAGAATGAAAGTAAAATGGAAGTATACCATTAAACATCTTTGCCCAAACTAATTCCCTCTATTAAACAATTGATTTATACCAGTGTTTCTCAACCTGGGCTATGTTAAAGATGTATGGACTTCAACTCCCACAGAATTCCGCAGCCAGCAAATTTGGAGAATTATTTTCTCCAAATTTAATTTGGAGAAAATAGAGCTTGAAGGCCTACACAGCCCATTTGATGATGTGAATTTGTAATGTTATAATAAAAAAAGAAATTATGAAAACTACATATTATGTATTGAGCAACAATATAGATACTCACCATGTACTCCCAGAGGGATCTCTGTTTCCAAAGGCACTGAAAGAGCCATCAGGTCTTTTATAGAGCAGCTCTCTTTGATAACCTGAACAAATTGAAATACCAGCGTCTTGAAAAATCTAAGCAGTCTAAATTGTCAGGAGATACAGTTCTGAAAGATTTATCTTTCACTGAAGCTAATAGCCTAATCTGCTGAAACGCACAAGCACTGAATTTACTCAAACACTGTTTATATGTTCCCATTATGAAGTGTAAACAACATAATACAGAGACAGGCAACTTCTGAGAGCTGAAGACTTAAAATCAGTTTCCCAACCCTCTGAATGTAACCTCACCAGAAAGGGCATTTAAGGGATTAAGGGAGAGAATGGGAACAGAGAGGCTTTGGGAGGCAAAGACCTACTATTTCCTCTATTAACTTCATACAACCTGACAAATAATATGAAGTAATGCTATCCCAAAGTAGTCATTTTGCCAGGGAATATCAATGGTACCATTTCAGGCAATGAAAAGGTCTACAGATAAGATCCTGAAAGATGGCCTGCAGCCCATAAGTAATAGAAAAATGAATAGGTCCATGACAAAATATAAAGCCAAATTTGTAAAAAAGCTGGTGAACAAGTGGAAGGACTTTTTTTTATGAAGAATTCAAAACAAAGCTGAGAATAATAAAGCTTAAATTATTATCCAGAAAAACCTTCTCAGGAATGTGGGTATATAAAATTTAAGCTATATTGATTGTCTACTAGTATATTGTATACACAAAATTCACAAATAAGTATCAGCCTTAAAATGAGAAATAGAAAACAATTAAATACTACTACTGTACCAACAATAACAAAAACATTACTATTGCTTTTTGCCAAAATGCAAAGATGAATTTCTGTTTTGTCTAGAAAATAATTCAAAGAACATGAATTATTTGAATGTTCTCAAAGAATATTAAACCCCAAACTCGATAATGTTTCAGTGAAATAGTAATTACTATATTTCAATTTAGCATACCATTATGACTCATTTTAAATAACTTCAATAAAACTAATGTTTGGAGAATTTTTAAAAAAACCATGGCAAAATAAATCAATCTACAGGGAGTGACAGAATACTTGAAGACTTCAAAGAGGTTTTTAACAACAGATGTTCATCATTTTTTAAAGTAACTGTGCAAATACGGAATAGCCAAAGTTCAAATGTCAGGCAAAATGTAACCCATGGAGTTAAACAAAGCAAACAAAACTGTTTCTGTGGTTGGTAGCTTTTATTCTATCTTTGTGGGAGACTGATCTGGGATATCAGTCTAAATATACTTATTCCTGTATGATATTACCAAATTTAACCTAATTTAAACTGAAATTTAAAATGGACCAGATGTATTCAAAAGACAACTGTGTAGTCCAGGGACATCTGCAAGTCATATGGACTGTAACTTCATAACAATACAGAAATGAAACAACTACATGGAACCAGCTTCCTAAGGTAACTTTGTAAAGTCTCTAATATTTACGCTACAATAGGGTTACAGCTTCTCTCAAACAAAACCTTCTTCAAGAATGAACAGTTGGTCTAAATGCTTTCAAAGGAATGCACATTGAATTGTACGTTCGTTCCCCAAACATCCCTACCTTCTCTCATATATGACACAACTTTTGATTTAAATTGGGTTTGGAGGTTGCCTGTTTTACTCAAATAATCCAGAATATAAATATTAGGTGCAAAGGTAATCATATTTTGTTCCCCACAACCATAAGGCATCTTGACCAGTGACTCCAAACCACTGATAGAGGAACTAAGTTTGTCACCTGAAAGATAAAATTTGCAAGTCAGTGGTGGAAAGGGCAACACCAACAACAAATAAACATGTAAACAAAGACCAAAGGGGGGATTAAAATGTTCTCTAACAAGCTTTTTAATCAATTATTTCAACCAGCTAACTTGTTTTTAGGGTCAAAATCCATGTAAGTATTACCATGAAAACATTTTAATTGTAGGCATCCCCAATCTAACTAGTCTCTTAATGTGTAGACTTCAATTTTTAGAGCACCCAGTTGTGTGGCTGTTACTAAGAATTCTGTGAATTGTGAAATTCACATGTCAATTCGGAAAGGCTAATATAGGAATCCTCCATTATGGTACTGACATTTAACCATGAAAGATTAGAGCAAAATTAGATAACATCAGCATCATAATTCTTTTTTTTTAATCTGCAAACAAAATCAATAATGTCAGCTAAAAAGATATTCACATTTGCAACAGATAAAGAATGACATTAATTTAAGCAAGAGAACTACATTAGTGTTAGTAAAAAATATATATAAATATATTTAAATATAATATATAATATATAAATATATATAAAAGTATCTCAAGAATCATCTCTTTTCCATCCATACAATACACACACAGAGAGAAAGAGAAAGAGAAAGAGAGAGAGAGGGGGGGGGGGCAAGCAATTCTAAAATAACACTAGTAACTAATAATTTAAAAACTAACATCATGATTCACTCAGCAATTAGATATAGCTAAAACTATATTCCAAGGAAATAGTTATGCTCACCAGTAACTGTAACTTGCACTCTTTCACTGCCAGGAACTACATCAGAGGGGAAATTGAAATTCAAAGTTTCCATAAGATTAGTTCTTTTGGATAAGTCCAAAAGAACTGTCTCTGAGTAAGTTTGTTCTAATCCTTCAGCCTATTAAAAATAAACAAGTGTTACACATGGAAGCAGTAATTCTTTATGTCCAAAAACCTGAATTTTTATCATGTGTACATTGAGATGCTACAAGAGTTGTAGGCCCTAGGATAGGTTGTAAGTCACTTTTTTCAGTGTCATTGTAACTTCAAATGGTCACTAAACAAATGGTTGTAAATCAAGGACTACCTATATTAGAAATTGATACTCATTCTTCTATGAATTGCTCCAGGCCGTTTTTGAAGCCAAGTCAAGGTGGTAACCAGCACAACATTTTATGCAGTACATATTTTATGAGGGAAAAGCTTTGTTTTTGAGTGACTGTGGGAAAGGGGAAATATATTCCAAAGACAGCAAGCCAACACAAAAATTAAAGTTCCTATAATTTAATAGTCTCAATTTTTTCATCCCTTTTCATTCTTTCTATTAAAAGGTACAATTCAATAATTTCTGAAGGAGGGCATTCAAGATTTTTAATCTTACAAAGCAAATGAAACATATTGCAAAAGTAAGCATTTTTTCATACACTCATTTCAGAAGCTTGAAAGATTTCATCACAACTGAATCTTACTCGTGTGGCTTTGTCCAGTCTGTTTCAGGAACTGGCAACATAGATTTCAATATGTCTGCCATCACCTCATTTGGCAAATCAGAAACCTTGCCTTACTTAACAAAGTCTATAGGAAATTCATCTAAAAACTATGAAGCTGGTTTAGTAGACAGACTTTCCTTCAAATAAGGCCCAGCTCCACCCCTCAGCTTTAAGGCAACTCCAACCTCATTTTCTTCAGTATTTTATAGCAAGATTTTTTGACTTTTTTTTAAATGACCCATAGATGCTTTTAAAAATGATCAAAATGGAACTTGGGTAAAAGTTTCTAAACTGTCTCAGAAAAAGATTCTTGAAACATGGCTCCTTTAAATTACCTTCACTAATAGTCTCTGGAGAATAGCATCAGAAGCAATGGATGATATTGCCGTCACTCTGATGGGAATTTCTCCAATCTGCTTTGGCTTAATCGGAAAGAAGATGGTCTTCCCATCTTCACTTGGTATCCAAACAGTATGTTGGTTTCCAGTGGCATTTATATCATTAGAGATAATAAAAATTTCAAAGCTATCACTCATACCAAGGGTAACTGTCACCTACAAAACAGAAGTGGTTAGTTAATGTTTTGTTTTACTAGCATCAATAGTTAACTACAGTATTGGAGTTGGGGGAATGAACAGAAGAGTGAAAACCATATTTGGAAAAGAGAGTAAGAAAACAAGATATTAGAGGAAAACTCCCTCTGAACACAAAAGAAAATATAGAATTGCATCTGGAAATTCCTAAAGTTGGCAGAACATAAAAATGCTTCTACCAAAATATTGATAGATATGAAGGGATAAGCACAGAATCACCTGAGATTGGCCACAACATTGCAGCATGAAGTAACCAAAACAATTTGAGCCTCACTAAAGCTCAAAATGAAGAAAAATACCAGAATGAATAGCAGAGTGGGGATATGAATGACTAATATTTACAAAGGAGCAGTTTATCTGGTTTAACTCTCAAGCTGAAATATTTGAGGAAGGGGAACTTACTTTGTTCACATCTCTCTGTATTGATCTTTAGTTCTGCTTACCTTAGAAGGATTTTGAAGTGCTTTACTGAGCTGTTTCAGAAGAGCAGAGGCAAAGCTGACCCTTGTTATCAACCCACCCAATAAATCTTTATTCCCAGTTTCTCAAGTCAAGCATCTGATGGGGAGGAATACTTGAAAAACCAAACTGTTTTCCATATCTGCCTCCAAACTAAATCCTCGGATTGATGCAATATGCTAATATATGCATAAGCATAACTATGTTCATATATTCTTTTAAACTAGGGGGATAATAATACTTAATAATACTTTATAGTTAAACAATAAATATAAAAATCAATCAAACTTGAAATTAACCCTGAGTGGTAATAACAAAAAAAATGCAATAACAAGCAGTTTTTATATGTATGTATGTATATATATATATATATATATATATATATGCTGTTTAGCTTCCTTCGGGTATTATCCCACGTCATCATCAGGCAGAAGCCTTCTGTACAGAAGCCTGATGATGGCAGATGAGATTCTGCTGAAACGTTGCTACAACTTTAAAAACACAGCTACAATGACGTGGGATAATACCTGAACAGCACACACACACACACACACACATACACATATATATATGTATGTGTGTGTGTGTGTGTGCTGTTTAGCTTCCTTCGGGTATTATCCCACGTCATTGGAGTTCTGTTAAAGTTGTAGCAACGTTTCAGCAGAATCTCATCTGCCATTATCAGGCTTCTTTAACAGAACTACAATGACGTGGGATAATACCCGAAGGAAGCTGAACAGCACACATGTAAGTACCCGCGATAACTTAAAAAAACAAATATATATATATATATA
>BLBF01000007.1:37204928-37256055 GCA_015471245.1 Laticauda colubrina | reverse complement strand
AACACACCCCCAGCCAATCAGAACACAGCCAACCCCCCTACCAATCAAGTCACACCCCCACTAGCAGTTAAAAGGAAGAAGCAGCTTTAAGCTCACATTACTCTGAGAAGCACAGAGCTGAAGAAACAAGCCTGAAGATGATGAATGAGACTTCATCGAAACGTTGCCTAGATACTTCCAATTCTACGCGGGAGAAAACCCGAATAACCAAAGATCCACATACAAATACCCGCGAAAACCTCAGAAAACATATATATATATATATATATACACATTTATTTATAACAAAGTTTCAATATGTTTACCTCAGTGCTTTCTTTCAAATAATTGAAGATGTTAACTTCCAATATAAATTGTTCTCCTCTTATGACACTAGGAGGAAGGTTTAAGGAAACAAAAAAAGGCTGGAAGACTTCTAACTGAAAAACAAAAGTTATACATTATTAAACCATTGTGGGGTACTATTGGTTAATAAAGAATTAGAGATATGAAGATCAGAAAGGAAAATACTTCTGTTTTTGAAGAGTTTTCTCTGAAAAAAATGGAAAACTCTGAGGATTACAAAATATTTCCTAGCTTTTACACTGCACCTAAAAAGACAGAGATTAAATATATTTGGCATGCTTTGAAATATACATGCATAATAAATTAGTTAAGAGATGGAGAAGCTTGCTTCAAATTCTCGAATTTTCAGACCTCAAAAATAGGAAGAATCAAGAGAAGCAGAAACAGCTGATGTTGGTGTTTCATGTTACAAAAATATCTCCCAGGTTTCTCACTTTTTTTCTGAAAAGTAGTGCTTTCTATAACTGATGCACAAGAAGTCAAAGTACAAAATACGCAAGCTTCCTTACTTCTCTTCAGTACTGACTTTTCCTCTAAAAAGGCAAACATAAGTGCTGCATTCCTTAAAGTTCAGCAGCTCTTCAGCTCTACTTGTACTCTAAATGAGGTCATGGTGCTTACAACCCACCTCTTCAAGATGAATATATCACACATTTCCCCTCATGCCAAAATATGAAACAATAATGTGATCTATGAGATCTCAGTTGTGAGCTGAAATTAAAGAATGAAATTAAAGAATATTTTCCACATATTTCCAATTAGCATTTGGACTGGCTATGTATTCATAAAGCAGACAGTCAAGTGGTTAGCAGAGAGTGATGAATGTAGAGGGAGATGAAGTTGAAAGAGGAAAGGCCAACTCAAGAGTACATGCAACTCTTGTTTGAAACTTATGACTCATACTATATCCACAGTGTAGTCTTCACCTGTATTACATTTTCTTTCTCCTGCCTTATCTTTGCATATTTAAATCCTCCATCAGCTAAGGCTGTCTGTGCATCTGATAAAAAGTTGCTACCAGACTCTCTCAGATTTTGAGAAAGAAAGATCTGCAAGGAAACTTAGCAGGGAAATAAATGGGATGGACTAGATTATAGCAAAGCAAAATTAAACCACACAAAAGTAATTTCTGTTAATAATTTACCCAAGTTAAAACTGAATGCTATACACATAAAGCTTGTAAAACAGTCAGTTTCTATATAAATATTTTTATTGATAAATAATATAAATATTATAATATTTTTATATGATGTAACCATATGGCAATCTCTGACTAGGAACTAAGCAAGCCAAAAATGTACAGTGGTGAAATCAGTCACCAAGAAAACCTCAGTGAAATTCTGGTTTTGAATATATAAAAGGTGTTCAGCTGTAACCATGTGCAGCCAGGCACATCCTTTACTGAAGGTGCCTCATTAAAACAATATCTACCAATATAAATTATATAATTATTTACTGTATTTTGTATCTAATCCTGAAATAAATTTTAAGATGTGAATCCAAAACATTGAATGAGAGGATGCCTCTAATTTTTTTTTTATTACATGTGTAACTGCAGATGAAAATTTAAGATCTGGACCCCAACCAACTTTTTGCTTTAGTAAAATCTAAGATTTCACACTGAATGTTGCATATTTTTAAACTAAAATTCTTTTCTTAAAAGAATCCAGGCAAGAACCTCACAGCACCAAGCCCATATTATTCCTATGTCATTTGAGAAGGACTGGAGGAGGGGCCAAGAATATAGAATATTGCAGATCTTATAGCGAACAGGAAGACTTCTCTATTTATAAGGCAACAAAAAGTTAACTTTACTGTGAAAAAGCTTTTGGTTGTTGACTCACCAACTCTTTTTCTTATATTAGACTGCCCTCTACAGTCTGTTCATCTCCTGCAATATTTTTAGTTGCTTTACTAGTTTTGCTTTTCTAGACTTGCTGTACACAACATACCAAAAGCTCTTCTCAGCAATTTGCTGTATTACCCTCACCTGGTTTCACCATCTCTACAATTTCAGTAGAAATTGACAGAGTTTGCTGAGCTACAGTATGCTGGGACAGATTCCTTTGGAAGTGGGTTTGAAAAAAACCACCAAAATAGATCCACCAATGCACTGAAAATAATGTTATATTAATTAAGTCAGCTAGCATCTTTTCACTCTTTGCTCAAAATCCATAATCTGTATGAAAAAAATAAGCTATTGTGCCCAAATACTTGATGCTATTAATATATGACTGAAGCTCACACTATTTCAATATGATTGAGTTTCACTTAGAGAATTTTCTCTGTTGTGACTCTGTCCTCCAGGTTCTTGGCACATGGAAATTAATATTTGAATTATTGGAAAAATGCTTGAAATGTCCCAGCTTCTACATATCTTAGGCTAAAATATAACATCTGAAAATTATCTTATTTTAAGGCTGCTCTGTTCATAGATGACAAATATTGTATTTTCAATTTCATTTGGGTTTGATTTTTATGGCATTAAAATAAACTATCCTGATATAAAATGTTGATGATAAGTTATATAGAAATATGTTTTAAAAAACAAATGAATGACTAAGAGACTTTAAAGAACTACTGAACAGAAGCTATGCTACTAAATATGAACTTCAATAAGTGTTTGTAAATTCTTATTTTCACAGAAAATGAGCAGAATCAACTTAATGATTTATTACCTCAATGGGTATTTTCATCACACCCAATCCAAGATTTTCAGATATTATAAATGCACTGGCTACCCAGGATGTAATGGTATCAGGAACAGTAACATTTATTGTTGTTTCAGTAGATCTAAAGATGAAAAAAGACAGAATAAAAAAGACAGAAAATCTAGAGTGACTTTCCTGGTGTAGGAATCTTGTTTTGTTTAAGTAAGTCAGTATTTTATAGTAATAGTAAGGAATTTGCACTATGGTCATGATAGATCCAAAAATCCATTCATGTCTCCCAATATGAAGGTAATTGTCACATATATATGTTTTGGAGAGTTGAAACATTACAAGACATAGAAACGCTCGATTCTAAACGTTCATTTAACATATAACCTAAGGATCTTATTTTGGGTATATGTTCCAGCAGGTATCTGTTACATGTTTAGACATTTTTTTTTTTCTTACACAATTTATAGTTTGCCACGATATACTCTGTATAATTGCCTTCAAGTTAGTTTTGATTCCTTGCAACTATCTGAAAAAAATCCCTGAAGTTTTCTCAGCAAGGTTTTTTGGAAGAAGTTTGCCATTATTTCGGGCTGAATCACCTTCTTGCCTCAGGTGGGAATAGAACTCTTGGTTTCCTGGTTTCTAGCCTGGTGCCTTAACCACTACACCAAACTAGCTCTCACAATATACTGGTCCAAAGAAATATATATGCATTTGGAGAAATATGAAATAAAATAGCCATAAGTTTCAGCTTACTTTAACTCCAGTTCAGGGAGCTAGATGATTGGGAGGGAAATGGCCATTTGAAAAGCTGTTTTTCAATACAACAGTCAATTTTTAGAAAAAAAAATAATCTCTGATATTGACTATAAATAAAACTTAGATATGTAAGATTTCCTTTTTCCTTGGGGATTTCTTGGCGAGGCAATGGCAAGCTCCAGAGGAATAGAGATATAGCTAAGACCAACAGACTGGCAACAAGCTGATCTCACTGAACCTCTTCAGATGAGTAAAGAATAAGATGTCCATCTGGACTCCCAATGATTGCTTCTCATAAGGAGACTGCAGGACAGTGGTTCTCAGAGAGGTTGCATGTGTGGGGAAGAGTCTTACCTCAGTAGCTTGTGATCTTCCCTTCTAGCTTTCCTATTAGCTTTCTGGAGAATCCCTCAGGAAAAGTCACAAATGGCAATCACATGATTGTGAGTTACTGCAACCAATCATAAGTACAACCTGGCTGTCAAGTGCTCACACTGTAATCATGTGACCACAGGGTTTGTTTGTTTTTTGGCTGGGACAGCTAGAACCGAGTACCAGTCGTAATCACCCTTTAATCAGTGCCATCATAATTTCAAACAGTTGCTGGATGATAAAATCAAGGTTCAACTATCTGTGTTTTTAAACTCTTTAATAAAATGTATTTGTTATGTTTTCTTATTTCTTATGTTTCTGGAGAGCAACGAACTGCAGGAAATATCTGACCAAAGGAAGAGGGCTGTCTTCCTTACACATTGCGGATCAGCCGTCTTTAAAATGGAGAAGGCGCTGGCTAAACCCCGAGATGTCAAACAGATGACTTGGCCCGAGCTGAACAGAATGCTCAGAGCACATTATGCACCTGTGGTCTCCAACTTGATAAAAAGACACGAGTTCTACAAGAGAGACCAAAATGAAACGGTCGGAGATTTTGTAGCAGCCCTGACACACATCGGAGGAGCCTGCAAGTTTCAGAACATGGACGAGGCCATGAGGGACCGCGTGGTCCTCGGTTTGAAGGACATTACACTTCAGAGTAAGCTGCTGAATAAACCAAACATAACCGTGGCTGAGGCTATTGCAGAAGCAACTGCCGCCGAAGCAGCAAAGAAGTCAGCAGCCACCATGAGCCAAATGAATGCGATTCCAGATCTGCCAAACCAAGCCAGAGAGAAGAAGGCAGAGGGAGGCAAGAAACAGCCAACAGCGACAGCCCACTATGAAGAACTCGAATCCCAGAGTGATTCCGAGGACGAAAATGAAGATGTCCATAGACTTCAATCAGACAAAAAATGGCGCAAAAAAAGAAGAAACAGGTGGGAGTTTCAGTGTGCGGGATGCGGAGGCAACCACCCGTGAGCTGAATGCAGGTTCCTCGACACAATCTGTAGGGCTTGTAACAAACGGGGGCACATCGAAAGGGTCTGCCAAAACAAAAAGAGCTAGTCCTAAAAGACGCGGCAGCACCCCCCCAGACATGAAGAAAGACAAGCCGGAAGCAGATGGAACCGAAGCAAAAGAACCAGTGAGAGAGAGGAAACACACCAGACGGTAACCATCGGAAATGCCAGGGCAGAAAATGGGAAGGAGGTCTGGATAGAGGTGAGCATCAAAGGGAAGCCTATGAGATGGAAGTCGACTCAGGGTCTTTCCTATCTATGGTATCCTGGAATACCATCCGGTGCCTGATACCAGACATTAAACAAAAAGAATTTCAGAAACAAAGACTGATTTTAAAAGACTACCAGGGAAATCGAATCCCGGTAGTAGGCCTTGGACATTTCCTTGTCGAATTTAAGAATCACACCAAAATCTTGCCTCTGACCATCGTCAACCATGATCGCCCTAGTCTGCTATGGATCGAATGGTTCGTGTCCCTGGGAATCGGGATGACCGGGATAAACCGTATTGTCGCAGCCAACTGGGAGGAGAGCCTGCTACAAGAATTCCAAGATGTTTTTGACAGGACCCTAGGTAAGTACAAGGGGACCCCAATTACATTTAGCCTACACCCGAAAATAGCTCCCATCCGTTTAAAGGCCAGACACGTCCTGTTTGCTTTAAAACCAAAAATTGATGAACAACTAAACAAATAGCTTAAGGAGTGTTAGAGCCAATCGACCATGCCAGGTGGAAAACACCCATCGTGATTCCTGTGAAACCAGAGTCAGTGCGCATCTGCGGAGACTATAAGGCAATCCTAAACCATGCGCTCCAACAAAGCGCATACCCAGTATTGGTAGTGCAACATTTACTGCACTCACTAGGGGGAGAAAAATTTTTTGTGAAGCTTGATCTCGCGCAGGCGTACCAACAACTACCTGTTGACCCCATTACCGCAGAGGCACAGACTATTGTGACACCTATAGGGGCATTCAAGTGTAACCATCTCCAGTTCGGCATTAGTGTTGCCCCAGGCATGTTCCAAAGCCTCATGGAATGCCTGTTAAATGGAATCAAGGGAGTCATCCCTTATTTTGACGACGTTCTGGTCTCAGCAAAAAACGCCAACCAACTAGAGAACAGATTAAGAACAGTTTTAACAAGATTTAGAGACGCAGGCCTCAAAGTAAAATGAGAGAAATATGATCTAGCCACCAATCAGGTCGAGTTTTTGGGCTATTTAATAGATGAACAAGGGATACACCCCCCTGAAAAAAAGATAAAGGCAATCAAAGATGCACCTAGACCTAGGAACAAAACTGACCTTCAAGGATTCCTCAGTCTCATAAATTTTTACAATGTGTTCCTGCCCCATAAGGCAACCATAGCAGAACCCTTACATCGCCTGCTAGATAAAAAAAACTACATGGACATGGGGCCACTGGGAACAAGCAGCATTTCAGGGTATCAAAGACCTATTAACATCTAACACTGTTTAATCCAGTATAGCAATACCCTGCCTTTGACGGTCACCTGTGATGCATCGCCTTTTGGAATTGGTGCCATCCTGAGCCACAAGCTACCAGACGGCAGAGAGGCACCAGTCGCTTTTTATTCAAAGACGCTTTCCAAGTCAGAACGCAATTACAGCCAACTCGACAGAGAAGCCCTTGCAATCATTGCCGGAGTCAAAAGATTCCATGAGTACCTTTACAGTAGAACCTTTTCGATCATCACTGATCACAATTCCTGTTAGGAATCCTTGCAGGTAACAAGCCAACCTCGAACATTCTATCACCTAGAATGATGAGGTGGTCCAAATTCCTCACTGCCTACTCCTACACGCTGATTCATCGCCCCGGAAAAACCATCACCCATGCCGATGCCCTGAGCCATTCCCCACTGCCATCACAGAGGAGGACCCAGCTCCAACCATCTTCACACTTCAACTAGAGACCTGCCCGAACCTATCGCTAACCGCAGCAGACGTTGCGAGAGCCACCGCAAAAGACCCTTTGACAGCGCGCACATTGAATTGGGTAGGTAAGGGCTGGCTGGAAGAGAATGGAAGCGGCACATTGACCAGTTTTGTTCTCGCAACTTGAACACAAAAACACACCAGAGCCAAAAATAAATATCGACCAAAAAACAACCGAGGGGGGGGGGGGAAATACAAAATAATAAAAAAGGGAGAGATGAACCACCCATAACAAGACAACAAACACTACAAAAAGACTATCAAACAAACCAAAAAGAGCACTCACGGTTAGATGAACCCCAAATGAGAAGTCCAGGAGCAGGAGAACGAAGCGAAGCCTTCCTGGAAGGAGACAGCCAGGCCAGCTCGACCAACCCAGTCAAACCAGGAGGGAGCGGCGGAGCCATCTCAACCGGCCCGAGAGACTCAGTCGAGAGCAGCAAGGCTGACTCACCCTTCCAGGAGGTTCCATGGAGAAGGAACAGAGAGACAGTGATCCTGTCCGAACCGCTCAAAGACCACGCCGAGACTGAGCTGTGCAGGTCAACCAGGACTCGAAAAAGCCCCACTTACCTGCGTGACTACGTGACGCACGTTGGACTGAACCAAGGGGGGAGGCGTGTTATGTCTGGAACTTGGTAGGCTCCAAGTTCCCTATTCTGATTGGCCGAAAAGGCCATTCTCGGATTGGCCATTAGAGAACCAATCCGATTAGCCCGCCAGATGGCGGGAACACTTAAAGTGGTGTCATTGGCCACAAGCCGTGGGCATGCCGCTATATAAAGGGCTGCCGCGGCTTGGGCTCTTGTTCCGTTACCATTGTTTAGTGAGTTTAAATAAAGAGTTTGTTGTTGGAACCCAGTCTCGCACGCTTCTTTCCAGATGGAATAGTATTTAATTCTGTTCACTTAATGCAAATATTAAAACAAAATCAGAATTCAAATGAACTCAAAAGCCATTTCTTCATCTGCAAAATAACCAGTAAGCTGCTGAGGTTGCAACCAACTAAAGTACTCAAGCCAAAATAAACAGTTCCACTTAAGCACCACTTAGGTGGCAAAGGATAGAAGTGGGTGTCAGAGAAGCAGAAAATTGGGCCCTGAGGTCACTTTATAGGTGAGGGGGGAACAGAGGGCAGCATAATCACTTTTTGTTCTTCAGAAACTGATAACTTCACTATCAAGTTACACAATTAAGAATTTTGCTATTTGCCAGGGCTTCATTCCACCTTTAGCAGAACTGTCCTTAATTTGCAATTTCTTCCCTGGAAGTCCCACAAACATTTTTGATTATCTGTAGGGGAAAATAAAGAAAGCTGTCTTCACACAAGTTTATACCTTGTCATTATTTCCTGCCAAAGCCAAGTCTCTGGAAAATTCTTCCTCACATGGAGATCACTGTCATGCAATGTTGGGCTGTATTCATGGGATACAGATAGATCATCCACGTCTTCCATGTCATACAAAGGATAACCCAGTACTGGTACAAACAAGAAAAGAATAGGGTGAGGGTTTTGGATGCAAGAGAGCAATATAAGTTCGGCCAGACAGTATAATTTCTGTTACAAGAATAGTTTGTTCCATCCCCAGATGTATGATGAGATGCCACTGATGAAAGGGGCTTGATTTTTGTCAATTTCCTCCTTTTTCTGTTCCCACACCCATCCAGGAACATGTCTCATATTGTTCCAAAAAGTACTCTAATAATTAAAAAAATACAGAGTTGGAAGGCAAACTTTTAAACCTTAATTTAACCAAAATTCCTCCCACAGGAAAGGAAGACTCACAAAACTAACACAAAGCATGAAAGCCATGAGATCTAACTGTGCCAGCACAGCTGGAAAAAAAACCTGCGTCAATTTTAAAAGGGAGGTTAGAAAGAAAGCATCCTCTCTGGTGTTTTCTTGCTAAAAGAAGTAGCGTTCATAATGGACTCGTATTAAATAGAAGTCTTAAACAAACAAGAAATTTTATCTGCGCTGAGCAGGGGAAGAGCTAAGGGATTCATTTCAGAGCATATTTTCCCTGTATTATACAAACAATGCCACACCTTCGCTCACCTAACAGAAAAAAGGTTTCAGATATAAAGTTTAATATTTACACTGCACTCTGTTACAAATTATATTTGTCAACTCCTTTTTGTCTAAGCATCACAAGCCACATCTATAGCAGGGGTCCCCAAACTTGACAACTTTAAGACTTGTGGACTCCAACTCCCAGAATCCTCCAGCCAGGATGGAAAATTCTGGGAGTTGAAGTCCACAAGTCTTAAAGTTGCCAGGTTTGGAGACCTCTGATCTATAGCAAGAGTTTCGGTCTGCACTCTTTTTATTTTCCTCTGTCATGTTTTGTGCAAACAGCTTTCACTATACAGTGTCTACTTCATCAGCTGGTCCGAATATGGACTAGAAAATATAAACTGATGACTACCGTGTTTCTCACAAAACAAGGCTGGGCCTTATTTTTTTTGACCCCCGAAAAAACAGCTAGGTCATCTTTTTGGGGACGACTTAATTTCCCCCCCCCTTGCATCCATGGGCGGACGGGCGGGCGGCGACAGCTTGGATGTTGACCTCGGCGTTGATGGGATACTTCGTATTGGGAAACCTTCCACCACCGTTGCTTTCCCTTTTCCCCGTGTTGCCGTGGCGTTTGGCACAGCCATGCGCCGCCAGCCAGGGCTCCTCCCTGCAACTGGAGCCCAGAGGAGACACTCAGCTTCAGGCACTCCTATCGCTGCCTTCCCTTTGCCTTCGAAGGCAAAGCCAATTCTTTTAAAAACGACGCCCTAATACTGGTATGACAAAGACTCCCCTACCTGAGAGGGCAGCCCAACCCCACGTGGGGAGGTGAATCTCCCAGGGCCGCAACGCAGGATCATCCCACCCCAGGAGAAGCGCCCAGCCACCATCCTTGCCTGTCATCGGGCAGAATGTGAAGAGCTTTGTCTGGGGCACCCAGCGCAGCTGACAGGAGAGCCCTCCTGCCCAGTGGCAGAGCTCTCACCAAGGCAGCGAGTGCCTCCTTGCCAGACCCACCGCTCATCCCACCAGAGCCATGCAGGCTGGGCAGAGCCGGGAAAGCAAGCCATGGGTGCACGCCCACCTGCCAAGCAAAAGAGCCAGGCTAACCCGAGCTTGGCTTCCTTCCCAAGTCCCTCCAGCCTGAACCCAAAGGGGCCACTGGGAGAGGCTGCCCAAGGCAGTTATAGTGCCCACCCATCCATGGACAGGGAGGCAAGGCGATGGCCTGTGCCACGTCCTCCTCCGAGCTGAGCCCCGCCAAGTGAGTGCCTCTGCCTGACGCTCATGCTGTTACAGCGTTTGGAACTGCCGGCACGTTTGGAGATGCTTGGGGATGGGGATGGGCTGGGTGAAGGGTGGAAAGGATGGGCGGCTTCAGTCTCTCTCCACCGGACCCGCCAGCCAGGGAAGCAGCGCTGCTGTCACCTTGCCTATTTGTCCACGGAGGGCTGGGCGCTATCATTGCCTCGGGCAGCCTCTCCCAGTGGCCCCTTTGGGTTCAGGCTTTGAGGGACTTGGGAAGGAAGCCAAGTTCAGGTCAGCCCAGCTCTTTCGGTTGCAGGCGGGTACGCATCCGCAGCTCACTTTCCCAGCTCTGCCCAGCCCGCACGGCTCTGGCGGAATGAGTGGAGGGTCTGGCAGGGAGGCACTCGCTGTCTTGGCAAAAGCTCCGCTGCCGGGCAGGAGGGCCCACCTGCTAGCTGTGCTGGGAGCCCCAGGCGAACGCGCTCTGCCCGGTGCCAGGCAGGGATGGCAGCTGGGTGTTTCTCCTGGGGCTGGACCGATCCTGTGCTGTGGTCCCAGGAGATTCACCTCCCCATGTGGGGTTG
The DNA here is from genome assembly GCA_015471245.1 of Laticauda colubrina. Lineage (NCBI taxonomy): Eukaryota > Metazoa > Chordata > Lepidosauria > Squamata > Elapidae > Laticauda > Laticauda colubrina. Next base: position 37,245,078 of record BLBF01000007.1, on the reverse strand, counting down.
GGCTGCCCTTTCGCGGAGGGGAATCTTTGTCGTACCGGAAGTAGGGTACGACATTAAATAATTTAAAATAATTGGCTTTGCCTTCGAAGGCAAGGGGAAGACAGTGACAGGAGCGCCTGAAGCCGAGTGTCTCCGCCGGGCCCTGGTTGCAGGGAGGAGCCCTGGCTGGACGCACATAGCTGTGCCAAACCCTGCGGCATTGCTTTAAATGCCGCGGCAGCACGGGGAGAAGGGAAAGCAACGGCAGAAGGTCTCCCGATACGAAGTGCCCCACCAACACCAAGGTCAACGCAAGCAGCACCATATCCGGGTATGCAACAGAAGTGCTTCCTAATGGCCACCCCCCGCCATTCCCATTTCGCATGTTTAATATAGGCCTTAATTTAGGGGGAGGGGCTTAATTTGATTTTATGCCAATAAAGCATGCTGGGACTTCCTATTCGGGGAGACCGTATGGTTGGAGAAACACGATACTAGTCTCTTAAGAAAATAAGCAGGATGAGAACCAATAAATAGCTAAATGAAAAGCTATTTGAAAAATCAACTGTAAGCTGAGATTAAAAGTTTCTTTGTCTGCCTGCCTGCTTGCCTTCCTTATTTATTCACAGCATTTGGAAAAAAATGTACATTTTGCTGTGTGATTCACAGTTCAACATCTAGAACAATGATAGACTAGCATGAATCTTTTCCTAGGAAAAATCTACTGCACAAACTCTTACTTTCTGAAAGTTGCACCTAAGCTGAGGAGTCTCTCATATTTTTTATAAGTTTTGCTAACTTTGTAAGATCACATAACCAGGCAAAAGTCTCCATTCTTAAAAGGTTCTGTCACAATGTAAAATGCCTTGTGTTTTTTTTTTAAATGGCAATCTTATATATTTTGGAAAAGTGCAATGTCATCTTCCTCCCATCCCAAACATAGTCTGATTCTTTTCTCTATGTTTTTACATTTAAAAATCTACAAAAAAATTGCTCCACAAAAGGACATTTGAACTCTCTTATCCACCAAAGATTTGCTTTGCAACAGAACATAATAAGCAGCAAACACAAAGAGAGGATAAACCATTACAAGAAAACCAGAAGAGTAAGAAATTCAGAGACAGAGGAACACTCTGAGGGAACTGATATCACAATCCTAAAATTAAATTTGTAGAAATCAGCAAAGTTTTTCTGCAGGTGAGCTGAACAAAGATCTTGAAGAAATAATAGAGGGAAACCTTGAGTAACATAAAAGGAACAATATGACTGCACAATTATTTCTGTGAGGAAGAGAAGTTTCTTGAGAAGAACCCTGCATGAATCCAATATTCATCAGGTTTGAATAGCTATAAACAGGAAAGGTTAGAAAAAAATGTTTAGAGACTTTAATGTGCTTTAAAAACCCTAACTAATGGTTAGAATGGACAAGAAATTTGCACAGTAGATAAAGAATCTGTTCTACTCTTTCTTTTCTTCTCTTTCAACATAATATGTAAATAAGAATAAATGAATTTAATCTAAATATAGTCACAAACTATATTTCTTATTTATTAGAATTGTTTTATCCCACCTTTATTATTTTATATTGAACGGAAAGTTGGAAAATATACAGAATACTCCTTCCTCTTCCTATATTTCCCCTGTAAGGTGGGTTGACAGACAGAGAGTGACTAGCCCAAATTCACCCAGTGGGCTTTCATGTCTGAGACAGAACTAGAACTTAAGGATTCCAGTCTGATGCTTTAACCACTAGATCAAACTGGCTTAACTACTACACCAAATTTTATTTCTAATAGTTATCCTTAGCTGAACATTAAATCTGTCTTTGATTCTGTCGTCTTCACTACTATACGGACTAAAGAGTACTTGGTATTAGAAAAGATCATGATCTCCTTTGAGATCAAAAAGAGTGTGACAGGGAGTAATTAAACAGAATAAAGGAAAGGCCTATTTTTCTGAGGCAGATAAAGAAGAGGAGGTTTGAAAGTCAAGTATGTATCTGCCCCAGAAATGCTAGATTCATTTCTTGATTTGTCTTTACTTACAATCATCATAGTCCTCATGTTCTGAAAGGTTGGCATCAGTCAATATCCAGAGATTGTTATTCTGAATGCAGTACAAAAAATATTTTTCAGTTTAATTACATGCAACATATCAGTATATGCTGCCCAGAGTAGCTTCAGATCATGAAATGGGCCACATATAAATTTAATAAATAATTATTTTTCAAAATGTATTTTAGAGCACACAGCAAAAACTGTCCACATATACACATAATTGGAGGTATGTCTTCCAGTACTTGAGGGACAATCACAGAGAGGGGTTTATTCTCAAAAGCATCTGAGGGCAGGACAAGAAGCAATGAGTGAAAGGTCATTAAAGAGACAATCTACCTGGAACTAAGGAGAAACTTCCTGATAGTGGAAGAATTAATCAATGGAATAGCTTGCCTCCCAGAGTTGTAGATCATTGGAGGTTTTCAAGAAAAGATTGGATAGTCATTTGTCTAGGATAGAATAAGGTCTCCTGGCTTGGAGTGGGGGGTAGAGTGGACTAAAAAACTTCAAAGCAGAGGTGGTATTCAGCAGGTTCTGACCAGTTCTGGAGAATGGAAATTTTGAGTAGTTCGGAGAACCAGCAAATACCACCTCTGACTGGAGATTTTACAGCAAGGGTCTTCAAACTTGGCAAGTTTAAGACTTTCCTGAACTAACATGACTGGAGGAGGAATTCTGGGAGTTGAAGTCCACAAATCTTAAAGCTGTCAAATTTGAAAATCCCTGTTTTACAGTATCAATTCCCCGCCATGCCCACCAAACCACGCCCACAGAACCGGTAGTAAAAAATGTGAATCCCACCACTGCCTCAAAAGTCACTTTTCTATGTTTCTATGATACTACCTTATGGGGAAGCTCTTTATGTGTTTGTGTGAAAGAGAAAAAGATAGACACTTTCATATTCCTTTAGGAACCAAGCCACATCAGGAAACATGAAAATTAGCAGCTATATAACATGCAACTGTACCTGAAAAACGCTGAAAGCACTTCCAGCTTCCACATTATATGGTTTTTTATCATATAAATTTAGCTCATGGTGTATCTATTTTTTAAAAAGTAGAGATAAATCAAAGATAAAACAACCAACTTTTCAAAAAAATATTTATATCTTTCAAGGAAAATTTAACCAGGGACAACACAATGTATGTCAATGTGGAAGGCATATGAAAAAAAATCTTCAGAACAAAATTAATTCATTATGACTTTTCTCTGAAGATAGTTGTTTGATGGAAGTCTGGTAATTGAGTTGCTGTACAAGGAAGTAATTTACTAATAAAATTTTTGAACCAGGGCAGTGAAGAATGCCACCAAAGACTGAGCTATAATTGGCCATCAGTTTTACCATCAGCATACAACTTCTTGGAAATGTCTAAAGACATTTTATTTCTTTTTCATTATTCATTAAGAGCTTGCTGATGATTTGTAAATGCATGTGAATTCATTACATTTGTTCTTTGTTTCCATTATTTCTTTTGCTATGAATATTCTACTTTAACAAAAATGAGAATTATGTATCCTTATAAAATCCTTCTTAACTGCATACTTATCAGAAAATGAGGTAAATAAATACAAACATATTTGATATAGAATATAACATTCAGTTTATCAGAGAATGAAATTTATTGCAAATAAAATAGATTAACATTAATGCATATTATTAACTGTTTTATAGTTTCAATTTGTTTAGAAACTAGTCACAATAAAACATAGTGCTTCTATCTAAACCAATGCACTCTTGCAAAAGAAAAAAGAAAAATAAACTTACAGCATCCTCTGTGATATCATTTCTTTTTCCCAACCAATTTATACTTTTGTCAATAACTAAAAGTCCAACTGAGGTTTGGGGTTCTGTCACTTTGATTTTGAGGGTGATATTCTCAGCAGGTCCAGCTTTATTTTTACTCCAATGCATGTTAATCTGGGGAAGATCAAATATTATACATTTGAAATAGATTTACCTATTATGCAGTTGAACAGGTCCCAAAATTGTGAAAGAAATAGGTGAAGAAATAGGTCAATAATACGGTACTATATATACTTACTGAGAAAGATCTCTAGAACTCAGTGGTTCTACTTCTGAGTGGAAGATCATACATTTTTAATGATAAATACAACTATAAATTAAGGAAAATATTTGAGGCCTGTGTCTAAAAGAAAGCATTATATTATTTCTATGTGTACTATTCTCCCAAAAGCCAGGGCCCCCCCTCTCTCTCTCACACACACACAAACACACACAGAGAGAGTGAGAGAGAGAGCTTCTGAATATTTTCTCTCATAGGGGACAAATAGTAGCTCAGAATGATAATCTGGATTATGAAAGGGGTTGTTGAGGAAAGGTTTAAAAAATTGATCATTGTGAACATAAAATAGGACACCTGAAGAAAGAGAACAAGTAATAAGAGAGCAGACAATGAATGTGACGATGAAGAGACTGGCGATCACATGTGTAAACTCAGAAAAGAAAAGGGGAAGAACAAATGGAGGACAAGACAAAGAAATCTGTTCCTGAAGAAAACTGGCCACTTGATTCTATAGGGCAAAAAGGATCTTGTGCTTCACTTTGGCTGTGCTTACACAACAGCTTAGATTAAGCCCATGTCACACTACACCAACGGATGGAAAGAGGATGTAAAATGGAGAGAAACATTTTCCATCCGTTGGTTAATGCGATTCATCCGTTCTATACTCACTGCATACGTTTTTCATCCTCTCTATCCGTCAGCATCCGTCGACTGAGGTTCCATCCGCTCAAAAAGTTTTGAGCTGCTCAAAACTTTTTGAGCGGAAAATGTATCCAACGCGTCCATTCTACATCCGCAACGCATACGGGGAACATCTGTTCTACATCCATCATCATCCGTTACGCATCCACTATGTCCACTAGGCATCCGCTGCGCATCCACGCAACTCAAATCCACTCCAGCGGAAAACGGACACAGGGAGAAAGCGAAACGGACGCAGAACAGACGTGCAGCGTTAGTAGCACGGACGGAGAAAGGATGAAAGCGGATATAGCTCGCAAAGAAAGCATTGAAAACGGAAAAAACGTTTGCAGAGGGGACCTATCTCAGATATTTAGGATGTCTAGAGGATGCCTAGAGGATGCAAAAGGACACATAGTGGAAAACCTATATTGCCTATAAAAAGGGGGAGGAACTCACCTGGATCTCACTTTCAGTCCGGCAGCCCTGCTGTGCAGACCTCTGCAGCCTTCATCTGGCTCTTGCTCTTCCACAGCATCCAGTCATGATCACCATGGATCGTAACACACTCATTTTGGTAGCCACCATCGTTCTACAACAGTGCGAAGCCATCTACAGGCTCTTTCAATTGTTCTCCAGGAAGAAAAGGAGGTGTCCAAGAATCGTCTGGGTCCAAAGATGGATCGGGAAAAGAGCAGAGTACGGACTGTACAACAAGCTGATGGTGGAGCTGAGGAACGAAGACCCTCGTGCATTCCAGAACATCATGAGGATGCCTCCAGCCATTTTTGATGAAGTTGTGGAGCAGCTGAGACCCAGATTGACCAAGCAGGGCACCAACTTCCGGCCCAGCCTAGACCCTGGGCTCAAGGTGGCACTGATTCTGCGCCACCTGGCCTCAGGGACCACGTACAGGAGCATGCAGTACGGCTGGAGGGTGCCACAAAACACCATCAGCATTGTGGTCAGAGAAGTGGTGCAGGCCATCATTGAAGAATACCTGCAGGAGCTCCTCCAGTGCCCCTCCACTGAAGAAGGATGGAAGAAAGTTGCAGAGCAGTGGTATCAGAGGTGGAACTTTCCCACACATTTGGAGCCATAGATGGGAAGCACGTAGCCTGCAAAGCTCCAGCCAAGTCGGGGTCCACTTATTTCAACTACAAGGGCTTCTTCAGAATCATCCTCTTCACCATGGTCGATGCTGACTACAAGTTAATGTACATTGATGCTTCAGGCAACGGGTCATGTTCAGATGCCCAGGTATACAACACCAGTTACTTCAAGGAGGGGCTGGAATGCAACCTCATCATGGGCTTCCCAGATCCAGACCCCCTGCCCAATGACACACAAGATGTGCCCTACTTCATCGTGGGGGATGACGCCTTCTCCCTCAGAACCTACCTCATGAAGCCCTACACTTCCAGACTCTTCACCCATGAAGAGAGGATCTTCAACTACAGGCTGTCCAGGGCAAGGCGAGTGGTGGAGAACGCTTTTGGCATCCTGGCCAACAGGTTCCAGATACTTCTCACCACCATGCAGCATCGCCCAGAGACTGTGAGGAGGATCGTGGAAGCTTGCTGCATCCTGCACAATCTCATGCGCACCCGCTACCCAGTCTTGAAGAACAGGCTCGTGGACCTCCAACAAGGCAATGGGGACATGGAGCCTGGGGAATGGAGGCAAGGACTAAACCTGATAGACACTGTGGATGTACAAGGCCCCAACAGAGCTTCACGTGAAGGGAAGAAGCAGCGCAATCTCCTGAGACACTGGTGCAACTCCCCAGCTGGAGCAGTGGATTGGCAAGACAGGATGATAGATGCTTAATGGATGCTTCCTTCAGCCTGTCTCATCACACTGATGAGATTGGGCCATGTATGTTGGGTGGGCCTGCAATGAACAGGGCATTTAATAAAGAGTTGTGTTTATGTTGACATGTGTGGATGATTGATTACATTATTATTGATAATAAATTGCCATAGTTGTGGCACCTGGGAGGGTGGACCATACAGTCCCACAATGCTTGCACTGGAGGTTTATCTATCCCACAGCTATTACCCATCCCAAAGGTATCCCTGCCCATCCCACTTCTATCCTTACCCATCCCACAAGCATGCAAAGGCTTAAACCATTTCTAAAAGTTTTCACCAAGACTTTATTTGATAAAATAAATGAAGCAAGTGTGTGAAGCAAAGATAATCTTTATTAATAACAAGCTGTAAAAGAAAAATGACCCAAGTCAAGTGTCCAAAGCAAAAATAAAGTCAACAGGTAGCCACCCAGTCTCTGGCACTCTTCTTGGTCACTCGGAGGTGTGCCCCGTCTCAGGGGTGAAGGGTCCAGGTGCTGTGGAGGTGGCTGCTGCTGGAGTGCTGATCTGAAGCACCACTGGGGTGCCTGGCCCCGAGAGAACAACAGGGGATGGTGTGTTGAGGAAGCTCTCAGACAGCTGGCTCAGCCCCGTGATGTTGAGATCCCCTTCCTCCAAGACATGGGGTGTTAGCCCCAATACTGATGACAGATGTACTGAGTCCGGATTGGCTGTGGGGTGGAGGAAGGAGCAATGTAGTGGGGCTGTCTGGTCTGCAGCTGGGTGAGGACTGGCATCGGTGGCGTGGGTGGCATTGGTGGCGTGGGTGGCATCAGTGGCACCGGTGGCGTCCGATGTACCTGTGCCTGGACTGGGAAGGGCTGCCTGTGCTACTGGACCTCCTGGTAGCCGTAGCCTTGGTAGGGTAGGGCCTGTGGAAAGCCTTGGAAGGGCAGTGACATCACCTGGGGTGGAGGAGCAGGCCTAGACTGGGTGGGAGCAGGTTCATCTTGGTCTGGAGGGTTGTGAAGAAGATCGGTGATCCTGTCCTTCACCACCTGGTACTGGGGTTCTGCCATGTTCATGAGGGTCTGGTTGACATAGGTGAGGAAGGGCTCGCGGTTGGAGGATGGGGCGTCGGTGTGTACCAGCTGAGAGAGGAGATCTACGCTGCTCCTGATGGTGTCTCTTATCTCCAGAAGGACAGTGTGGCTCTGCCCCTCCGGTCTGGCTCTCTGCCTTTCTGTGGAGGTGGAGCTGGGGGTGGATGTGGGTTGGGCTGTGGTGGAAGTGCTGTCTCCTTTCTCCCACTGCGTCAGGGGGTCCTCCACACGCTCTGCCATGGGAAGTGCAGCTGTCGGGGGGGTCTCCGTCGTGGCACGCTCCACAGATACCTGCCTGGACACAGGAGCTGACTCTTTGCCAGAAGAGGACTGGCTCTCAGCAAGCTGCCTGAGAGAGAGGGTTGTGAGAGGGGCTGCTCCTCGGTGGCGGATCTCACCCTCCAAGAAGCTGCACTTGGCCATCACGTAGGTCTCTCGATCCGTCAGCTTGACCGCGGTGTGGCCAGATTTCTTGAGGTGCAGCTTCCCATACTAGGTGTGCATGTGCTTCCACCAGCCGAGGAGCACCTCCGAAGTATAGCCCAGGCTCTCCGCCTTCTCTCTCCAAGCAGCCTGCTTCTTTTTGGTGTCGCGATAGAGCCTGTCGCGATAGAGCCTTCCACCATCGATACTCGTTCTCCCTCAGCCACTCCAGCACCTCCTCCTCATGTTCCTCTTCTATGTTGTATTGCCTCCTCTTCCGTTCACACGTATGCCTCTTCCTTCCTTTGGCAGAGCCATATGGGCCCTCATCAGAGGGGCTTCGAGGTTTTAGGGGCTCCTCCTCCACACCACCACCAGCAGCAGCAACAACAGTAGCAGCAAAAGCAGGACCAGCAGGACCAGCAGCAGCAGCAGCACCACCAGCAGCAGCACCACCAGCAGCACCAGTACCAGGAGCAGCGCCAGCAGAGTAAGCATCAGCAGAAACACCAGCACCAGGAGCAGTGCCAGCAGAGTAAGCACCAGCAGAAGCACCACCACCAGAAGCAGCATCAGCAGGAGCACCACCACCAGAAGCAGCATCAGCAGAGTAAGCACCAGCAGAAGCACCACCACCAGAAGCAGCATCAGCAGAAGCACCACCTCCAGAAGCAGCATCAGCAGAAGCCCCAGCACCAGAAGATCGAGGCCGGGCTGCAGAAGCCCCAGCAGAAGCAGAGTCAGGGCCGGGGGGGGGGAGGGTGCCCCTGTCCCTCTTGCCAGGTCTGGCAGCAGATGGCAGAGGCTTCCGTTTCTTCCCCATGGTTGTTGGGTTGCTGGCTGGCTGGCTGGCTGGCTGGAGAGCTGTGTCTGGAAACAGGTCTTTCCTCTGAATGGTGACCTGCTTGGGAGCTGCTTCCCTTTATATCCGCGGGGCTGACGCAATGCATCCTCCCCGCATGCGCAGTGAACGCTAGGCATCCGCGAGGCATCTGCTAGGTTTACGCTAGGCTTCTGCTCCCATCCTCTAGGCTTCCGTGGAGCATCCACTTTCCATCCGCCCTACGTCCTCCCCCCGTCTGTTCCTTTCCATGTTGTCCGCTCTGGTTATGCAAATTTTTGCCCCTTTTGAGAGCGGATAACAACGGATGGAACATTTTTCTCGTCCGCTGTGTCCTTTTTACAAACGTTTTGCATCCGTCGGCCAGTGTGACAGAGCCTTGACAAGGATAAGCTCAAAGTAGGGTCTTGTGTATTTCTTCTTCTCTCCTGATAGAAGCAGTTCGGAAGTCTATTTTAATTTATAGCAATGAAAAATAAGTCACTTTCTTAAAATACAGATTCAGGTTGGTTTGTTAGCATTACCTGTGTTTAAGATTAATTGCACCTTGTCTTGTTTCACAGAGCAAGCATTGTAATTCATCAGCAGTGGATTCTTGGTTTTTTTTGTTTTACAATCATCTGTACAAACATTTTTTTGGACACACTGAAATGTTACATCGTTTTGAGTTTTTTCCCTTGACCTTTATTATACTGTACCATAAACCATAAACTGTTAATGGCCCAGAAACCCAGGAATAATTCAAGAGAAATATTTAAAAAGCAAAGTAACTTACTGATGAAAAAAATATTTTTGAGGTAATTTTAAACATCCAAGGAAAAATAAATAGTTAATAATAATAACAATTCATCTCCCATCACAAAGGAACTGATCAGGAAGTCCAGTGGATTGAAAGGAATTAAAAATAAAGACAATTTAGATGAATTAAAACAAAACTGGAGTGAATGATTTAAATATACATACAGGAATAAGAGTGGAACATCTACAAGTGGAATTGAAACAAATGCAGTAAAAGTTGATACCCTAGAAAAGGGAAAATCATAAATGCTACGAGAATGTTTAAAAATGGAAGAAATGGTGCACTAGGAGAAATATTAAAAGATGGGTGTGGCTTGCTTACTGAATTACTGAATTCAGTAATGAATAAACCATTACTGAATGGTTGTATGAGTGTGCCTGATGCCTGGAAGAATAAATATCCAAATATTCTCTTCACAGAGTCCAAAATGGACTTAGGGCAAAAAAATAGCTACTTGGATAAGAACTTAAATTGTGGTTGAATCCTTTAAGTGCAGGGGTGGGATTCTATCACTGGTAGTACGAACTACCAGTTTGTACCTATTCACCAGAACTGCTTGTTAACATTCTAAGCAGTTCGGAGAACCGGTTGTCAGAAGAAATTACTGGCCTAACCCTGTAAGGAAGGCAGGAACGAAATATTCTGATGTCGCTTAAAGAAACTGCCTTCCAGTTAACCCTTAAGGCTAGGTCACACCAGCCAACAGATGCAAAACATATGTAAAAAGGACACAGCGTATGAGCAAATTTTCCATCCGTTGTTATCTGCTCCCAAAAGTGCCCCAAATTTGCATAAACAGAGTGGACAACAACGGAAAGGAACGGAGGTGGGGAGGATGTAGCGGGGATGTAAAGCGGACGTTCGTAGGAAGCCTAGCGGATGAAAGTGGATGGAAGCGGATGACACATCCGCAGGGCTTCCGGGGGAGGACAGTGAAGCAGATGCATAGTGGAAGGAATGGATGCATAGCGGATGCGTAGCGGATGACACGGATGCATCACAGATGCCGATAGGATGCATAGCGGATGCCTAGCGGATGCAAAGTGTTCACTGCACATGCGGGGAGGATGAATTGCGTAAGCTCCGCAGATATAAAAGGATGCAGCTCGCAAGCAGGTCACCATTCAGAGGAAAGACCTGCTGCCAGAGACATCTTGAGAGAACACCATGGGGAAGAAGAGGAAGCCTGTGCCTACTCCTGCCAGCCCTGGCAAGAAGGACAGAACCACCATCCCATCCCCTGGCGCTGACTCTGAAGCTGTTGCTGCTGGTGCTTCTCCTGCTGGTGCTGCTGCTGGTGTTGCTGGTGCTCCTCTTGCTGCTGCTGCTTCTCCTGCTGGTGGTGGTGGTGGTGGTGCTTCTCCTGCTGCTGATGCTGCTTCTCCTGCTGCTGCTACTGTGGTGGACCAGCACCAAGGCCCTCAAAGTCCTGCTGCTGAAGCCCCTGAAGCCCCTGCCAGAGGGAGGAAGAAGCAAGGCAAGGAGAAGGGGGAGAGGAAACAGTACTCCATTTCCGAGGACCATGAGGAGGAGGTGCTGGAATGGCTGAGGGAGAACGAGTACCTGTGGAGGAACGGCCACAGGCTCTATTGCGACACCAAGTGGAAGCAGGCAGCGTGGAGACAGAAGGCGGAGAGCCTGGGCTACACTTCAGATGTCCTCCTGGGGTAGTGGAAGCATATGCACACCTGGTATGGCAAGCTGCACCTGAAGAGATCTGGGCAGGCCGCTGTCAAGCTAACTGACCGGGAGACCTATGTCATGGCCAGGTGCAGCTTCCTGGAGGGTGAGATCTGCCACCGAGGAGCAGCCCCTCTGTCAACCCTCTCCCTCAGACAGCGCACAGAGAGCCACTCATCTTCCAGCCAGGAGACAGCTACCGTGTCCAGGCAGGTGTCTTTGGAGGGCCCCATGACAGAGACCCCCCCACAGCTGTACTCCCTGTGCCAGAGGACATGGAGGATACCCTGTCTCAGATGGAGCAAGAAGAGGCAGCCACCAGAGAAAAACCCACAACCACCCCCAGCTCCACCTCCACAGAAAGCAGGCAGAGAGGCAGATCGGAGGGACAGAGCCACACTGTCCTCTTGGAGATCAGGGACACAATCAAAGCAAGCACAGATCTCCTCTCCCAGCTGGTCCACTTTGACATACCATTCTCCAACTGCAAGCCCTTCATCACGTACGTGGGCCAGACCCTCATGGACATGCCCGAGGCCCAGTACCAGGCAATGAAGGAGAGGATCACAGCTCTTCTGCACCACCCTCCAGGCCCAGCTGAACCTGCTCCTACCCACTCCAGGTCTGCTCCTCCACCCCAGCTGATGTCACAGCCCTTCCACGGATTTCAGCAGCCCCTCGCCTACCAAGCCTATCACTACCAGGACTTCCCACAGCAGAGGCAGCCCTTCCCAGTCCAGGCCCAGGTTCCTCGGATGCCACAGATGCTACAGACGCCTCAGCTGACCCAGCTGCAGACCAGACAGCCCCACTACACTCCTCCTTCCTCCACCCCACAGCCAAGCCCTTCCTCAGAACATATGTCATCAGTCTTGGGCCTCACATCCCAGGTTCTTGAGGAAGTGCCTCTCAACCTCACGGGACTGAATCAGCTCTCTGAGAGCTTCCTGCACACACCATCTCCTGTTGTACTCTTGGGGCCAGGCACCCCAATGGTGCCTCAGACCAGCACTCCAGCAACAGCCACCTCCACAGTCCCTGGCCCCTTTACATTTGAGACCATGGGCACGCCTCAGAGTGACTGAAAAGAGTGCCAGAGACTGAGTTGTTACCTGCTCACCTTATCTTTGCTTAAAGACACTTTACTTGGGACATTTTGCTTTTTAATAAAGTCATACAGTTTGTTATTAATAAAGGTTATCTTTGCTTCACACACTTGGTTCATTTTTTTTACTAAATAAAGTGTTGGGGAAAACTTTGAAAAAAGGGTTAAGCCTTTGCATGCTTGTGGGATTGGTAAGGATAGCTGTGGGATGGATAGCTGTGGGATGGGTAAGAATAGCTGTGGGATTGGTAAGGATAGCTGTGGGATGGATATCTGTGGGATGGGTAATGATAGCTGTGGGATTGGTAAGGATAGCTGTGGGATGGATAGCTGTGGGATGGGTAATGATAGCTGTGGGATGGATAGCTGTGGGATGGGTAAGGATAGCTGTGGGATGGATAGCTGTGGGATGGGTAAGGATAGCTGTGGGATAGATAAACCTCCAGTGTATGCATAGTGGGACTGTATGGTCCACCCTCCCAGCTGCCACACATATGGCCCTTTATAATCAATAACAATTTAATCATTGATCCACACATTTCAACATAAACAAAATTCTTTATTAATGCCCTATTCATTGTAAGGCCGCTCAACATACATGGCACAATCTCATCAGTGTGATGAGACAGGCTGAAGGAAGCATCCATTAAGCATCTATCATCCTGTCTTGCCACTCCACTGCTCCAGCTGGGGAGTTGCACCAGTGTTTCAGGAGGTTGCGCTGCTTCTTCCCTCCACGTGAAGCTCTGTTGGGGCCTTGCACATCCACAGTGTCTATCAGGTTTAGTCCTTGCCTCCATTCACCAGGCTCCATGTCCCCATTGCTTTGTTGATGGTCCACAAGCCTGTTCTGCAACACTGGGTAGCGGGTGCGCATGAGATTGTGCAGGATGCAGCAAGCTTCCACGATCCTCCTCACGATCTGTGGGCAATGCTGCATGGTGGTGAGAAGTACCTGGAACCTGTTGGTCAGGATGCCAAAAGCATTCTCCACCACCCGCCTTGCCCTGGACAGCCTGTAGTTGAAGATCCTCTCTTCATGGGTGAAGAGTCTGGAAGTGTAGGGCTTCATGAGGTAGGTTCTGTGGGAGAAGGCATCATCCCCCATGATGAAGTAGGGCACATCTTGTGTGTCATTGGGCAGGGGGTCTGGATCTGGGAAACCCATGATGAGCTTGTGTTCCAGCCCCTCCTTGAGGTCACTGGCATTGTATATCTGGGCATCTGAAGATGACCCGTTGCCTGAAGCATCGATGTACATGAACTTGTAGTCAGCATCAACCATGGCAAAGAGGATGATGCTGAAGAAACCCTTGTAGTTGAAATAAGTGGACCCTGAGTTGGATGGAGCTTTGCAGGCCATGTGCTTCCCATCTATGGCTCCAACGGTGTGGGAAAGTTCCACCTCTGATACCACTGCTCTGCAACTTTCCTCCAGCCTTCTTCAGTGGTGGGGCACTGGAGGAGCTCCTCCACATATTCTTCAATGACGGCCTGCACCACTTCTCTGACCACAATGCTGATGGTGTTGTGTGGCACCCTCTAGGCATACTGCATGTTCTGTACGTGGTCCCAGAGGCCAGGTGGCGCAGAGTCAGTGCCACCTTCAGTTCAGGGTCCAGGCTTGGACAGAAGTTGGTGTTTGCCTTGGTCAACCTGGGTCTCAGCCACTCCACAACTTCGTCAAACATGGCTGGTGGCATCCTCATGAAGTGCTGGAATGCACAAGTGTCTTCATTCCTCAGCTCCACCATCAGCTTGTCATACAGTCCAAACTCCGCTCTTCTCCCGATCCAACGTCGGATCCAGACAGTTCTTGGATGTCTCCTTCTTCTCTTTGCGTAGAAAAGATGAAACAGTCTGAAGAGGGCTTGGTTCTGGTTTTGAATGATGGCGGCTAACAAAAGGAGTGTGCGATGATCCATGGTGGAGATCAATGGATGATGTGGAAGAGCAAGAGTAAGGCTGAAGAGGTCTGCACACCAGGGCTGCTGGACTGAAAGTGAGATCCAGGTGATTTCCTCCCCCTTTTTATAGGAAATGTCGGTTTTCCGCTAGGTGTCCTTCCACATATCTAGGCATCCTCCAGACATCCTAGATATCCGAGATACGTCCCATATACAAACGTTTTGTCCGTTTTAGTGATTTCTATATGAGATGCATCCGCTTACATCCTTTCTATGTTCATGCTACTAACGCTGTGTGGACGTTCCGCGTACCTTTTGCTTCCTCCCTCTTTCTGCTTTCTGCTGGAGCGGATGTGAGTTGCGCAGATGGGCAGTGGATGACGAGAGGATACATTGGACGTGTAACTGATGACAATGGACGTAGAACGTTTGTTGCCCGTATGTGTTGCGGATGTAGATTGTACGCGGCGGAAAGTTCATCCGCTCAAAAAGTTTTGTGCAGCTCAAAACTTTTTGAGCGGATAAAATAGCAGTAGATGGATGTTTTCCGGATAGAGCGTATGAAAGATGTACGCAGTGAGTACACAACGGATGTATCGTGTTTTCCAACAGATGGCAAGCTTTTTTTACATCCTCTTTGCATCCGTTGGTTCAGTGTGACAGGGGCTTTATTACATTCTTGGCAGGACTAGACTTCCTGTCTCAGGAACTTCTCTGGAGATTTTTTTCCCTCCTTTGCTGGTACTTTGCTTGTGTGGAGTGACCATTCAAAGTTACAATGGCACTGAAAAAAGTGACTTATGACCATTTTTCACACTTACGATGTTGCAGCATCCCCACAGTCATGAGAGGCCAGGTGAGGAGATGCGTGCCTCGTGAGTGATATTGAGTTTGCCATGCCCAGCCAATAACATGACCACCAAGCCACTTCCACCCAGTCACATGACCACAAAGCCCACAAACTAAGCCACGCCCACAGAACTAGTTGTTAAAAAGTTTGAATCCCACTCCTGCTTAAGTGCACCTATATAAGTAAGCTTTGCTACATATGGGGAAACTGAATTTGGTCAATCAGTTCTTATGAAGCTGGAATAAAGTTCAGTGAATTATGCACAGATTTGCAATAGGTAAACCAATTAGGGTGTAGCTTTCAAGCATTTTCTTCAGTAATTAAATTAACATGTATTGTATTATACTTTAGACTCATCTGCTTAATTCTCTTTATCTACTTTTAGGAATTAAACAGAGAACGGATTAGGTTTTAGGCCATATTTATGAAGAAATATTGGAAATACAATCAGATTCACAAACTTGTAAACACCACTGTGTGGTTTCTAATGGCAGTTCAGGGCTACAAAAGTTGGACAACAGCTACAAAGATACAGGAAATGCCATGTGTTTGCTGCCATCTAGTGGCTCTTTGGATATCATGGTCCTAATTCTGAATGCAGTAGATTCTCAGTCCATTCAAACGACCAGCTTTACAAAAGTTCTTCATGGTTTAAGGCTGTACCTGAAGGACTTGAAGAAGGACCTGAAGAAATCCCTGTATTTTCCATCTATCTTTATCAATATTTTAAGTTCATTGGTTAAAGTACTTCTTGAAGTTGCTGTCACTTACGAGCCTTTTTAGGCCTAGGCTTCTCCCATGTACCAATTTTTTATGACTATCAGACACATTTTTATTGCCTCAGATACTTCCTCAGATACTATTACTCTGTGATTTAGCATTAATTTTTACTTTTTCCTCCTTGTGGCTGTAATTATTGTTTTTGTAATAATTCTATAGCTCAACAGTAGGATTGAAATTGGAAAAATAGTACTAACAAGACAATAAATATTGCCATTATTTTACTATTTTGTTTGATTTTTGAGGATACTTTATTTTATCGCTATATTTTCTACTTGCTCTAATCATTTTAATAAAATGTAATTTTAATATAGGTTATTTCACTTTCTTAGAAATCACTGAATATAAATTTAGTTTACTTTATTGTCATTGCACCTCATACAATGAAATCAAATGCCATCTTCAGTGCATACCATGACCATGAAAATGAACACAAACACACATCCTTCACACTCCACCACATTGAACTGAAAACCCACAACACCGCACTATACAGTAGAATTCAAAAGAGCTACTGGGATAGAAGCTATTTTTCAGCCTATTTGTGCTTGTTTTTAATACTCTGTACCACCTGTCAGATGGGCACCCTTTTTTTTTAAAAAAAAAGAGGTTCCCAGGATGAGATGGATCTTTGAGAATGTTTTGAACTTTCTTAAGGCAGTGGGAGCTATAAAACTCTTCCAAAGAGGGGAGAGGGCAACCAATGATCTTCTGGGCAATGACATTAACTCTCTGGAGTGCTTTCCTACCTGCCATTGTGCAATTGGCAAACCATACAGAGGTGCAGTAAGTTAAGATACTCTCTATGGTGCAGCAGTTTTTCACTCAGTTGTTGTTTTCTGAGAAGTCTCCGGTAGTATAAACTCTGCTGGGCCCTTTTGACCAGTGCTGCAATGTGAGCACCCCAGGTCAGGTCCTCTTTTACGGTAACACCCAGAAACTTAAAACTGGCCACTTGCTCCACTCAGTCTCCATTGATAAGCAAGGGCTGGATGACTGATCTGTTCCTTCTATAGTCCACTATAAGCTCCTTGGTCTTATCGGTGTTGAGGATTAAGTTATGTGTCCACACCATGAAAAAACCCGGTCCACCTCATCTCGGTAGGCAGATTCACACACACACACCCTGGAGCTGAGTCCCACCACTATATAATACAATGCAATTATGAAATGCAACATGCACAATTTATATATCATCTCCCTTTTCTTTCCTTTTTTCCATTTGGTTTTTCAAAATAAACATATATATTCCAATAATTTCAAAAGGAAATGTAATTCAACTGATGGGGAACACTAGCAAGGATATGATGTCTAGTTGTTCAGGCACTTAATTATCTATGATGGCAGGCAGGTGTGGTTTAAAAGTTTATGCTAACTACAGATTTAGAAGAAAATATTTTTCTAACAAAAATACTTTTCTATCAAAAATAGCTTTCAGTACGGCCTTAATCTAACAACCCTCCTTTTATGCTTTTTTACCAGTATGCATTTTGTAAGATACCAAAGTCCATCTCTGGAGCACCATTACCCTATGGTCTATTCACACAACTAATTTGTAAAATTCCACCTCTCTATTTATTACGAAAGGAAGACATTTACCTGATTTTTAAAAGTTGGTGGAACAGGAATATGTAGAGCATCATTTATTATTTCCCCGTTATCATGCACATAGAATACGATTATGCAAGCCATAGGAACCCAAGAATGTTCTGGGATTAAACTCAATGTTGTGGTCATCTTTTTCCCGGCATCCACAATCTGACCTCTGGATATCACCTATGAGTAAAAACAAAACCAAAAACCAAACCTAAAAGCCCCTCATAAAAATAATGTGAATAGGTACCTTATGGTTTCTAATCCAAACATCCCATTTTAAAAAGAAAAATATACAAGGTTACTCTGTCTGGGAAAGGACAGGATCAGATATAATATTTAATTTGAAATTAAAGCTTTCATCAGTTGATCATATCAACTCAGGGACAAACTTGAGTTTATGAAACTTTTTCTCAAACCATACAAAATTATAGTCTAAAAATGTAGTTAAAGTGGCTGTTTCTTTAATCAGTGATACAAGTTTAGTTAAAGGAAGTATCTTTAATCAGAGATACAAGGGAGTATTAAATATTTTATTTTTAAATTTTTTGATTTAATATATCCTTTTTATATATGAGAACTATGTTTTTAATCTAATCATATCAACTTCTGACTGTAAAGAACTGTATGATTAACAGTGGATCATTCTATTCCTTCCTGCAAGTGCTACATTAATCTATAAGTACGACATTAATTTATTTACTAATTCTTTAAATATATGAAAAGGTTATAAAATGTATCCACTAGTTGATTCCTTTCAGATATTAACAATGCAAGCCTTAGCAGAATTGCTGAGAAGTAAAGCTTACTGAATTCAGAAGCAAAAATATGCAACCTAAGTTTCAGGATCTAAAACTGATTTGAAACATATTTTTTTCCAAAGAAAATAACTATACTTTCACAAAATGTACCATAATTTTCAGTCTATAAGATACACTTCTCCCTCCTCCAAAGTGGGTGGAAATGTCTGTGCATCTTAAACAGCAAATGTTGCCGAAGCCCCACTTACCCACCAGATCCCATCCTTTAGCCTCTGCCTCCCAACAATCTGCCTCCTTGCAGCAAACAGCAAACAGCCTGGTATGATATGCTTCAATTATTAGAGGGCACAAGTGCAACTGAAAATCAGTTCCCTTGAAGAAATTTTTTTCTTTTGTTTTACCTATTTATTCCTTTGCCCCGTTTTTCTTCTTGACTGTAACCTATCTATACACCAAGCAAAAAAGAACAAGGTCCTCAGCAAAGGACGGTTCAGCTCTGAATTATTTTGCACAAGTAAAAAATAATTATGGTCTACCATATAATTGATCTCATTCAAAGGCATGCTGCTCTGAACGCTGAGTTCCAAAGGTATCCCAACCTAGGAAAAATAAAGAGGTCTTGAGTAAAAACACCAATCATAATATAATAGAGTTTACTTTAAAAATGTGTCCAATTACTGATAGAAACAATTACTTTTAGATCCTTGCTTGTTTTTCTAATCTGAAGGTAAGACAAACTAGGTGAGTAGAACACATCTTGTATTGTTATGGAAGCCTGACTCTTCAGAAATTCAGCCTGTTTA
The DNA here is from genome assembly GCA_015471245.1 of Laticauda colubrina. Classification (NCBI taxonomy): domain Eukaryota; kingdom Metazoa; phylum Chordata; class Lepidosauria; order Squamata; family Elapidae; genus Laticauda; species Laticauda colubrina. Next base: position 37,225,879 of record BLBF01000007.1, on the reverse strand, counting down.
AAAAAACAGCAAAAAAACAAGCACATAAGACAATAATAAATAGTATATCCCCCTTAAATAATGAAATAGTACAAGTGGAAGATTCAATACTTTGCATAGTTCCTGAAATACAATCTTAACCTTTTTCTTTGAATATTCATTTGGAGAAACTAAGGATGAATTTTGCTAACAGCATACCTATAAGCGTTTGCCATATTCAAACTGCATGTAGTCCTCTACTTAGAACCAGAACTGAGCTCAAAATTTCTGTTGTTAAATGAGACATTTGTTAAGGGAGTTTTGTCCCATTTTATGACTTTTCTTGCAACAGTTGTTAAGTGAATCACTGTACTTGAGTTAGTAACATGGTTAAGTGAATCTGGCTTCCCCATTGACTTCGAAGATCACAAAAGGTGATTACACGACCCCGGAATACTGCAACCATCATAAGTATGAGTCAGTTCCCAAGAGTCCAAATTTTGATCATGTAACTATGGGGATGCTGCAACAGCTGTTAAATGTGAAAAATGGCTATAAGTCACTTTTTTCAGTGCCGTTGTAACTTTGAATAGTCACTAAATGGTTTGTAGTAAGTCGAGATATTCTTTAATGCAGTTGAGATTACAAATGAGCCATAGCAAACTATGGCACTCCCCTCCCCACATATTTCCCTCATCACGAGCCATGGTGGCGCAGTGTTACAATGCAGTACTGCAGGCTACTTCTGCTGATCACCAGTTTGGGGGTCTCACCATCTCAAGGTTGACTCAGCCTTCCATCCTTCTGAGGTGGGTAAAATGAGGACCCAGATTGTTGGGAGCAATATGCTGACTCTGTAAACTGCTTAGAGAGGGCTGTAAAGCATTATGAAGCGGTATAAAAGTCTAAGTGCTGTTGCTATCAACTTTGGGAAAGTCTGAACAATTCTTGAAAAATTTTTATCTAATGGGAAACTGTGGTTTAATAACAACAATAGAAGAAACTTTCCTTCTATTCTATTGAAATTATTACAAAACAACATAATATATCTGATGAGTAACAAGGTACATTTGAGGAAAAAGACAGGCATTAAACAAGTTTCCATATTGAAATTATGTTCTGGCCAGTTAAAGTTAAAACTTTCCTTTAGACAAAATTACAGAAAAGGAATATACCTTAATACGCAAAACTGTTGTATTAGCTAAAACTGGAAGCTCAATCTGAATAATTCCATTTTCTGGAACAGGATAACTTAGTTCATAATTGGTGTTCTTTTTCTGAAATTCATTTTCATAGTCATATATCTGATGATAAATTTTTGACTGTCTGACCATGATCGTGACATTATTCTTTTGTTCATCAGACGTTAGTGGATGATTATCAGTTCTTCTTACTTTCAGCTGAAAACAAATCAAAATTTAGAAATCTTTTTTTTAAACAATAGTAACCTTTATGTAGAGCACTTATTTGAAATGGCAATACTTTATTTGGCAGAAGAGAACAATTGGAATATCTGGTGACTTACTTCAGTGTTGCTCTAACTTCCCACCTTGAGTTGTGGAAAATAAAGGCAGATAAAGAAATATTTATGGGCAACCTAAGATATGTGGATGTCAAATAAAAATACTAAATACCATAGCGCACAGTGTGCATATGGACTTTGGATGAACATAATAGATGGGGATGAAATTTTTGGCCTCTTTAGTTTGGTATGGAATTGAGAAATAAAATGGCTGCCTTAAGACTTGTAGTTTTTTAAGAACATAATTCCATCTTTCTGATGCATCCTTTATTCAATCCATTTCTGAAATGATACCAAAAGAAGCAAACAGTAACACAACACTACTCACCACAGCAATGAAGTTCAGAGAAGGCTTCAAGAATCTTGGATACTCAAGAAAATCTAATGCATAATCATGCAGCTGTGGAAATACTGTAGCACTTGCATTTTGGGAGATTCCTATTAAAATCATCAGAGATTTTAAAAAATGATACAGATTTGTTTTAACTGAAGCAAGACAACTCACACTTATTCTATGTGACAATATTCTATGATTAGATTCATACAAGATGCTAAGACAAAAAACAAATCACTTCATGTCTTAGTGTAACATGTCATCCTAAGCTTTGTGTTTTGTAGATGGTTTATGGTTTAGCATAGTTATCTCAGTTTCCAGAGCTTTTGAAATTATGAAATTTAGCACCAAATAACCAATTTTAGGTGATAAATTTTCACTTTGATTTTGTTAATTAATAAAACAGGTACAATAAGCCTTTGCAAAACCATCAAATGCCCCCCTCCAACAAATAACAGAAAAGCAATAAGCTTTGGTACTTAAATTAGAACCACTATGCCTCCAAATATCAATTGCTAAGAATTATGAATGTGATTGAGTGACTGTACTCATATTGTGCTTGTGAGATTATGACTGCCCACTGTAAAAAGATAGAGCTGAGTTAAATACAGCTGGACTGATTTGATCTCTTCCAATTTTTTTATAAAAGCCACATTAAACAACATACCTGTAAGAGATTCTGTAACAACAGCTATGATTTCTATAGGCACTGGGTAAAATATATCCTCATCTCTGACAGTTAGATTTTTTATCTCTGGACTCTCCAGTGTAAAGTTCAAAGAACCATTAATCTAAGGTCAGGAAATATAAATTGATTAATCCTATGTTATCTTTGAAGCAATATAACCAGAAATAATATTAAGATACAATGTTTTTGTTACTGCATTTCACTGTGAAATCAAAGCAATATTAATAAAATACCATGCCAACATCTGAATATGGGTCTCAATAAAAGAGAATATATTTAGATCAGGGCTGAACTGTGGAGTCCTTGGTGCTGGTAACAAAATGTCTGCAAGCAAACAACCAAGCTCAGAGAGCATCAAGTACTTCACAAAATCTGAGTCTGGGTACATTTTAGGTTGAAATTAATTTGAAGCACTATTAGTCTGGGGTGATTTAAGGAGTTGCCTTACATCACATAATCCTTTTTATGTATTATAATGATGAGATATCCCAAAGTTATATATTGTATATATAGATAGATCTGATTCTCACACTAGCCAGAACATCTAGATTCTAGAAGATCTGTTTTCTGGACCATATATAATTACATTTTATTTTTAATACTTTTTCCATACATAAATTTATATGAACTAAGGCATATCTACACCACAACATATCTAACCACTATTCTTCCTTGCTAAAACTGAGTGGAAAAAGGCAAAAAAGACCCAGATCTATTCACACTATACTTCTCTCTCTTGGTTTAGCTACAGTTTTACAAGATATTTGTGGAAAGAATAGCCATGACAGATGAAATGTTATAAAGCTGATACAAGATTAAAATTAGGGAATTATTTTCAGTGATCAATTTAACCTGGAAGAAAATACTTCAGTCTGTGCTAGTCATGATATTTTGGTTGTAGTTAATCTCCACATTTACTACAGATGTTACTCCTTTTTTTGGAGGGGGGTGTCTCCTTTAGCACTCGCTTTAAGAGGGCTCAAGAGGATAAGAAATCTTCTAGATTTTGAAATGGTTTGCTTCACCCATGGCAGTAATGGCTAGGCACTGGTTTAGCAAGTACAATTTAAATCTTGTTTTAAAATAAATCAGCTTTTACAAGGCCATAAATATAAAATAACACACTTCTTAAACAGTTGAAGAAAAGAGAATCTTAACCTGGCCTAATCCTTCACATGAGCTTTTCCCTAAAACTCCTGCCAATAAGCTATCACACATGGTCTCTGACCCAACTTAATTCTAAAATCTGAAATGCCACTGAATCTAGATATATGTCAATTTTGTGACAAAAAAGCAAGACCGGTAGTAAAAAAATGCAAAAAAAAATTATTTAATGTGTTCTGATAGGGCTCAAAGTAGTATGTAGCAGAGAAAGAAAGTATTCTGGGTCAGAAAACAGCAAAGAAAATAGAAAGACTACCGGAGAATTCACTAGAAAATGTTGAGTGAGGGTGGACCCAAAGCACAATTTTCCTGAAACATGTATATTGTCAAGAACTGAGTATGGCTCACCTCCATTATTTTAGTTATCTTTATGTTCTGCATTAGAAACAATGAGAAGAAATCAATAGTGACCTTTCCTTTCATTGGTTTTCCATATACGTACCTGAAATGAATACCCAAAGCACCAGAAAAAAATATCAGTTGAAAATTGTTAATTTTAAAAGACAGACTGAAAACATATAACCCCTCATGTACTTATTAACCTGGACAGTTTATTTTGCAAACAGTGGTTTCCTTTTTCTCTCTCATCTTTTGAACGTCTCTTCGACAGCATCCAATTACAACTTTTTATCCCTCCTTTCAATCCATGTGTTGTCTATATATTTGTTTTGCAATTTGAGTATCATGTTTTCCTTTCCATATGACCAAACAGCTTCACTTTTTAAGTGTGCCCTTCTCACACCAGTCAGTTTTTATTTTCCTCCTGTCATACCCAACCTTTACATCTGTACAGGAAGATGTACATCTATTTTACTTATTTTGACAAACATTAATGGCTCCCAACAGACCACACATTACCCAACAGCATACTGCCTTGTTGCCAGCATTTGAACTTGAAAGATGCACAGCTTAAAAGATGCACAGCCTGATCTAATTTTTCACCACTGATGCTTAACTTACAGTCATTCACTCTATTTTCCTAACACAGATCACACTGGGCTAGGTAAGAGGGACTGCCTCTGTCGAATTACATCTGTCCTTCCCATTAGGTCTAGCAAAAGATGCGTGTTGCAGGTGTTATCTGCAAAAGAGATTCATTCTGGAGGAACCAAGAAGATGGGCCTTTTCTGTGATGCTGCCTGCCGTGTGGAACATTGTTCCCCTTGAGGTAAAACTGGGCTCCCATCCATGACATCCTTCCAGAATTCCCTAAAACACAGCTCTGACAGCAGATCTGCGGGTCTCAAAGAGACGGAGTTTTGATGAGATTTCTGCATTATTTTTAACATACATTTTCTCCACAGTCTTGCTATTAATATTGTTTATGTTTTTTAATTGTAGTTGTTTCAATATTTTGATGTCATAACTGTTTTTATTGTAAGCAACCTAGAGTGACTTTACAGTGAGATGAATAGCTAGCTATATAAATGTGATAGTTAAATGAAACATTTTTTTCACTGCACATTCGTACATACCTATGAAGCAGATACTCAGCAAGCAGCCATCATTCTCATCATTCTTACTTCTCAGTCACATCTTCTATGCTCACTTGTCTTAGCCATCTATTCATATCACCTGTCCGAATAATATTCTCCCCTTGGAGACATTCATTCAGAGAATTATATCATTTTTCACAAAAACTAATTTCTGGCTTTTCTGCTATTCCATTCACTGTATAATAATATGAAACCATCATCAACACATGGATATTTATATTTTCATATGCAATAAAAACATATTATATATTTTCATAGGCAATAAAAAACTAAAAGACAGTAATTCATATTTTCTGATATAGATTTTCTGATATTCATTGTTAAACCTATACCTTCACTTCCCTACATGAATTCATCAATTTCACTCCATGTGATCAGTTTATTTCCATTCAGATTACCAGTATTACACCATTTCCCTTCTCCTTTCTCTTAGTTTCACAAATGTAGAACTATTTTTAATTAACTGGTTCATTCTCTTTTAACATTTACTCCTATTATGTTACAATTACAAACTTTTATACAAGCTGCAGTTGTAAAATATAAAACAAAACACTCGGTTATCAGTCCTGCCTGTACCTGTGTCACAAGAAGTTATCGTTATTAATAATCTGAATAATACCCATCAGGTCATGCCATTGTGAGCAAACCAGAATCTTAATCTATAAGATACTGTGCCAGCCAATAATATTGTCCACATTCCATCAAGTAGCAAGTTATTTATTTAACGTATGGCATCTAAAAGGTTATATAATCATTGATGTACCAATTCAGTTTAAATAAAGCATCAGCACACACACACACACATACACTTAAAGTAGCAAGCATATGCAATATACTGATGCATATTCTGGATATTTTTTGCTGCCATCACACAATAATGAACTATTTTTACCTACTTGCACCCCACCTCCTCCAAATCAGAGTAACATTCTAAATAGAATAATTTATTCCAGCATTATATACTTTTTATATGTGAAACATAGATACAGCTCTCAATGCCATAATATTGACTTCTTACTTACTTTGCTGTGATAGTGCCATTCAACCTAGTTTGCCGAGAATAGTACATAGGTGTTGTTAAAGAGACTTCAAACTTTGGTGCCACTGAAAAATCCCAAAAGCAACAATTAAAGTTACATAATGGAGAAACCAATGCAACTAAAAGATTAAACTTGAGTGCTCCTCTGCTCTATGTTTATTATTCAAGGAAGACCTCATTGAATGAATGAATTGATAGACCTCAGAATGATTTTTAGTTTTGAAAGCTGTAAAAGATAAATTTAACATTACAAACAACTGGATTCTCAAAGCTAGATCTTACTTGTTCACACTAGAAGTTAATCATGATTATTACTTAAGTCCCACTCAGTGATATCACTTTGTTTACCCTAATAATTATTGTCAGGATTTAAGTTATTTAATTTTATGCTAAACAGTCTTACAATCTGAGGATTACAATTTCCATGGTTTTTTTTAAATGGTAAGTAATATTCTGGATTTCAGTTTTGTGGAAGAATCATTGCCTTCACAAATTTAAACATAATTCACCTTCTGTCCTAAAAGAATTATAAGCATATGTTTTTAAAGAGCAGAAGGTTATCACTTACCATATTCCATTACTGCAAATGATTGATAAAAGGCTTGATCCTATGGAAACACAAGCAAAATCAAGTTGATGAAAAGCATGTTGAATTCCTTTAGTTTACTGAATCAAAGGCAAAACTCTGTTCAAAATTATTTTGACCATTTAAGAATAAATGCAAGCTGAGATATTCCTTAAATTTATTATCGAATGAATCAGAGTATAAAAAAGTGAAAAGTGCGCCATCACTTCAATCACAAACAGGCAATCTGTGATCCCGAGTCAACTTTGGAGTACTTGGAGTTTAATCTAAGTGTGACCTAGCCCCACCCACTTTGCAGTCTTTACTCCTCCTTAAATTAAAGCTGTCATCAAAAGGTTGCCCATTTCTACTTAAATACAAACACATCTTAATTATACTCACATTTACTTGAACCTCTATAGACCAATCACCCAAGAGAGGATGTTTGGATAATTTGAACTGCTTGGCAATCTTGCCCAGTTTTCCGTTCTGTGTCAACCATTGCTGGATCAAATTTCGTTGAGGATCCTTACAAAAATATATGTTAAACTATTATATATATTCAGAATACAGAATTTAGTGCAATATATGACTGCTAAAATAAGTTCATGGCAACAAAGTATGCTTCAGCAGAAAATATCCACCTAGAAAACTTCACCATCAATTGCACATCAAACAGGTTGCAGATCAGGGGTGGGATTCTACCAGTTTGCACCTATTTGCAAGAACCGGTTGTTAACATTCTAAGCAGTTTGGAGTAAGTAGCTATATTATAGCTTGCTTCACACTGCATATCAAGCCATTGAGACACATTTTCTGGTGATAAAGTATTTTCTACCATGAATTCTATTGAAGTCTCAATAATTTTAGAATGATTCTTTTGTCACCCAGAGTCATGCTGTTTGAATTGTGTGCCTATATAAATGCTTTAAATAAATATGTAAATAATGAAAGCAAATACTTTCCCAGAATCTCTTGCCCATCATTCCCTTATTATAGCTCTTTTCTAAAGAGCAATAAATTTTACCCTGAATTTACAAGAGCCGCAGTGGTACAGTGGTTAGGGTGCTGTACTGCAGCTACTTCTGCTGACTCCAGCTATCTACAATTTGGCAGATCGACTTTCATCAGGCTCAAGGATGACTCAGCCTTTCACCTTTCCGAGAGTAAAATGAGGACCCAGATTATTGGCGCAATATGCTGACTCTGTAAACCGCTTAGAGAGGGCTGTAAAAGTACTGTGAAGCGGTATATAAGTCTAAGTGCTATTGCTACATCAATTGTGTTCTAAAACAGGACTCTCCAAGTTTGGCCACTTTAAGATTTGTGGACTTCAACACCCATAATTATCAGTCAGCAAAGAATTCTGGGTGTTGAAGTCCACAAATCTTAAAGTGGCTAAGGTTGGAGACCCCTGCTCTAAAACATAAGTTTAGTTTGGAAGAACATATAATTTAGACCATTGTGGGAACATCTATATACTCTATAGTATGTACAAATACATATTTATTATGGGTACAAATACAAATTTATTATTTATTTACAAGAAATCACCTTCCTGCTGCTATACCTTGGTGTGAATGCACAAGAGTAATTTTCACATATTCCACATGAAATCCCTTCTTTGCCAAATAATTTTAAATCTATGCTTACCTGAATGTATATATTTACAGGAGTATTATATGGTTTGAGGTCCGAATGCAGTGTAACAACCCGTATTTTCACATCTTGTCCTGGTTTATACATTGCCTTGTCAGTCTGGATGAAGACTGAAAAACTTTTGCTTGCAAATAGCAGTGATGTAAGATTAGAAAATAGCAGTTGTCCTTTTGAATATCCATTCACTAACAATTCATAATAGGCATCAGTAGTGCCCAATGGGATCTGAGGAAGAAAACTCATTTCATTACCATTGCTATTATCTGATTTCTTTTTAATCCCAGCTTTATTATCATTTTTAAATAATGGTAATCATACCTAATGCTCCTTTCTCTCCTATTTTTCCCACAATAACAACCTTGGGAGGTAGGTTGGGCCAAGAGCATGACTGGCCAAAATCATCCAGCTGACTTTCAAGCCTAAGGAGGTACTAGAACTCACAGTCTCCTGGTTCCTAAGCCTGGCATCTTAACCATTAGGCACAACTAGTTCTAATCATTCTTACATATCTTTAGAGACATGGGGGAACAGATGACTGGAACTCAAAATTATAGATCATATACATTAAGATTATGAGTCTGAGTTAACCTGCACTGCCTAGTTGTTCTGGCACCAGAACCAACAGGCATTTTCTTCTGAAGGGCATAAAGAAATGCAATCACTATTAATTTCTTATTTACTTTTGAATCAACCTCAGGTCCCATTTGTCTGCTCTGCTTCTGAAGTACTTTTTTCCTTCTTGTGTTGGCAAAACCAAAGAGAATTGATTTGAAGTCTGAATATCATTTCTTGGGAATTAAACATATCCAATATTTCTTAACTAGCTGCTTACCATCACTATTGTTAATTTTCACAACCTTCCCCATTCCCCAAAATAACTGAGTTTATACAATATATAGCATTCCTCTCACAAGAAGTGCTGAGGAAAGGCACTATAATTCACAAAAGCTTATGCAATAATAAAGTTATTAGTCTTTAAGGCAGGGATGTCCATTATGAGTGTTGTAGGAGGGCTTGTTTATTACCCCAAGGGCCAATATTGCAGTCATTTCACACACTGATAGAATTTTCTAGAGCAAGCCTATCAAATTGGCGGCCCTCGGGCCAGATTTGGACCATGCAGGCCACACCGATCCTGGCTCCACAAAGGCAAAAAGCATTCCGATATGTCATGATATGACCCACAATGCGATCTTACTTGACACCCTTACTCTACAGAATTGAAAATTGGCATAACGAAGAATATCTTTTCTATGCCATTAAATGTACATTTATTAAATCAAAATTTCTCCACTGCAAAACCAAGCTTCTGGCAATGCTGTGAAACAGAGCCATGTCACCTTGCCATTTAGCTGGCAGCACTTTTGATTTTGTTCCTGGGCTAATATGTCCTGTTATTTTCAAAAAACATATTTGGGATGAACTAGGAAGTCCAACTTGACATTGTCCAAATTCTTTCTTCTCTCTCCTTGCAGAAGAAAAAAAAATCTTTCTTCCCTTTCATCTTTTTCTTGTTCACTTTTCATTTTTGCTTCTTCTTCCCTGCCTAGCAGAGATCCTACTTGCTTGCAAGGTGATTGGCTGTCTCTTCCACTCCTTGTTTGGCAAGAGACCCACACTCCTCCCACCTTCTCTCCCACGCTCCTTTCTTTTCTTCTTTCCCTCCCTTCTTTGCCAGTCCTAGACCTAACTCATCTTTCGTTGACAAATATTATTTCCCAGCTGCCCTATTTGGAGAGCAACTATTAGCAGCACCTTTCTCAAAACATGGAAGTAGGAAGGCTCCCAGGCTGTAGTGATGCCTGGCACCAGGAGCCTCAGGGCATCAACTATGCAGCATGGCTGACTGGGCCCTGCTGTTGCCAGTAGACCTGCTGGGTCAGGCCAAGGCAAGCCACCATGGCTCCCCACATACTGGAGAGCTTCCCATGGCTTATTTTACATATCTGCATTACCTTCAAAATCTCAACCTGGTTAGCTAGTATTTGCAGTATCTATATACAGTAGTATTTCAAAAGCCATGAATGTTGTACCATAATGTATATATTTTTTAAAAGAAACCCTCCTCTCAACTTCACTCATCAGGTTCATACTGTACTTTTTTCAATTAATCTATTTCTAAACAATTAAACTTATTGCCCAAATTCAGCAGTAACATTTTGCATTTGTGTGTAGAATCTATCTGTATTTCAACTTTAACCACATACAAATATCTACATATAATTTACTCAGATGTCAAGACTTCATTAGTATCAGTCTAAATTCTTAAGAAAATAATCAGTTTGGTTAAAGCATCAAGCTAGAAACTAGGAGATTGTGAATTCTAATTCTGCCTTGGACACAAAGCTCGCTGGGGTGCCTAGTCACTTTCTCTCAACCCTAGGAAAAAGAAGAAGGCAAATCATATCTGAAAATCCTTGCCAAGAAAACTGCAAGAATTTGTCCTGACAGTCTTTGAGAATCAGACCCGATTGAACAGAAGCAAAAAATTAAAAAAATACAAAAATCTTAGAAAACAAATTTTAGAAGCAGAACATGAAATTGTTCCTACTGGTTACTGGAAACATGTCCACTGATTAAAATACATGACTCATATCAGTTATGCTGCTCCTACTCTACTTTATTAGGGAGGTATAAATATTTTGTTCAGAAACAAAACATTCTGGAGTACAGATGAGGAAAATTAGATGGAGCACCGAATTATTCTTCCCTATACAAATAATCCTCGACATCACTTATCCTTTAACCAACATTCAAAGCTATAATGGACTCAAAAAGAGTTACTTATCGTATATACTCGCATATAAGCCGATCTCGCATATAAGCCGACCCTTAAAAAACTGCCCCAAAATGAGGAATTTTGCAAAAACTCGCATATAGAGGGAAAAATACAGAAGGAAAAGTCGGCAGGGCAAAAGTTGCGGCTCATCGTCCATCCAGGGAGAAAGGCTGCAAAGGTCCAGGCGCGGGCTGCAAAGGAGGGCTGCAAAGGTCCAGGCGAGGGCTGCAAAGGTCCAGGCGAGGGCTGCAAAGGGCCAGGCAAGGGCTGCAAAGGGCCAGGCGAGGGCTGCAAAGGGCCAGGCGAGGGCTGCAAAGGGCCAGCTGACAGGGAGTGCAAGAGCCAAGACTCTCATCCCGTGAAACCGCCACGCTAAGTCGCTGCTCCAGCGCAAACCGAGGCACAGCCACCTATAAATCAGATTTATGCGCGTATAAGCCGACCCCCAAATTTGGAAAAAAAAAAAAGTGTTCTAAAGTCGGCTTATATGCGAGTATATACGGTACAACCCATTCTTCAAATTACAACTGTTGCATCACTTTCACAGTCACATGATTCTATTTTAGGTATATGGTAACCAGCATCCCACAGTCATGTGATTATGTTTTATGATTCTTTTTTTTGCCATTTTCTGGCAAAAAACATTCATTGGATAAACTGGATTTAGGCTTATAACCATATGATTCACTTAACAATCATGTGATTTGCTTAACTGATGTGGTAACTTGCTTAATGACTGTTGTAAAAGCTTCCATAAAATTAAGTCTAGTGATATAGTGACTCAAATTATGACTGCAATGACTTATAACCAAAACTTCTCTCAGTCCTTTTTAATTGTCCTTGTCCTCCCAGTTTTTTAATCAAATTTTCAAGCATCTCCTTTCATTTGTAACATCTGAAATATTTTTAACAAAAAACAAGAAAAAAGGCACTGAAGGCAGCTCTTGTTATTTGCAGTTCCAAGCCAACAAGAATTATTAAAGTAGATTTAAGGTATTACTGAAACTGGAATCTTTTGACCTTGTTAAAAAAAATACTATTTTGGGTTCTCAATCAATAAAATTTTAATGTAACATCTTAACATAAATTGTACTCTGTATTTAACATATAAATGGTTTACATTTTGGTGATGTTAGATTGCCATACATGGATCGAACAAGCTACTTTACAATGCACCAAAGTTCTTGCTGTATTTCACCAGATAGATTTCAGGTTGTTTGAATTTCTCCATGTTTGTAGATCAGGCAAGTTTGCTTGCAATTTGAGATTAAATAAGAGCAAAGGCCGAAGACAAACTTTAATTCATACAAACAGGCTAGGAGGCAATAAAATATTCTGGATATAAGTATAAGTTAAAATTTTTACATATGTTTCTCATCTTTTATTAATATACAAACTTGTTAAATTGAGTACATATTGCTGTTTGCCCACAATGTGAGGATGCATTTAAGGCATTCAGATTGAAATCTCAGGTTCTTCTGAGTGGGCACGCAAACTAGTTATTAAACTAAAGAAACAAAATAACACCTACATCCTGATTACTAATTTGGAGCTATAAACTATAATCAAATTAGCCAAATGAAAAAAGCAAATAAAAGCCATGCTAAAAACATATGGTTTATATTTCTTATATTTTAAGAATACTTACAGATGGAAGGACTAGTGTCCTAAAGGAATCTATATTTAGGGGGAAAAAGAATAGGAAAACAAATTAAAAGATCTCATGCATCCATACACCAGATATTCTCCCTATTCAAGCATGACTTCTTTGTATTGCTTATTTAAACATATGACAACAGCAACATTCTTTTTAAAAATATTGAAAAACGAGAGACAATAAAACTACCTAAAGATAGGAGGAATTAATCTATATTTTACAAGGCAGGAACATACAGGTAGCCCTCAACTTCAACTAGTTGCCTAGCAACTATTTGAATTTACAAAGAAACACCCCCCCCCAAAGACCTAGAATCATGAAAATCCATGTTCAAAGTTCTGACATCACTCCCTCCCACAGTGATGAGTGCTTGGCAACCAGCCTGCATATATGCATTCGCAGTGCCCCATAATCACATGAGTACAATTTATGGTGGCGTTGCTGGAAATCAGAGTTTACTTCCAGTTTCAGAAAAAACTTAATCCAGTTAATAGTGGGCTCACTTAAAAACTTTAGTGCTTGCTTAATAACCGCAGCATTCAATTTACAACCACTGAATTCGCTTAACAAGACTACAAAGAAAATAGTAAAAATAGGTCCGGTCATGTAGTGACTCACTTTACAACCATCATGACTTAGGACCATAATTGCCAGGCTCAATCGTAAGTCAAGGACTACCTATAAAAAATAAGGAAACAGACTTTAACAACAGGCTCTCTCTTATCTGATCTACCATAAAAAGAATAATTAAAGAAGCCATTTTCTATTCAGCCTGTGGGAAGGGATTTTCTCAGACATTACTCATATAACTGAAGTCCATTCTATGACAAGGAAGTTGTGCTAAGTTTCTGGTTCTTTCTTAATATCATGCAATTATGCTAGTCCTAGCTTACTACCATAAACTGAAATAATAATTCATGTTCATGTGTGTCATGAGGTGCTCCATTCAAAATCCAAGAAAGAAATACTGAAGACTTTTTAAGTTAGAGAAAATATATCTTTTACTGAAAATGAAGTGGTAGCAACCAAAGAATTCTGAATCTGAGAAATTAGGCGCGCAATTCACATATACAAAGTGATGGAAGTGTTCCCACCCCCAACAGTTCAAATGACACTTCCAATTAGAAGTTGTGGATATGATCATGTGGGCATCTTCAGGTGGTGATGAGGCCTCTGTCCGTTGACCTTGGCATATTTTGATAACGGGTTGCAGTTGCGCAGAGAAAAGAAAGCTAAGCGAGAAATAGAAACCTAACTCTATTGTATGCTCCCCCCCTCATTTACACAACAGAAAAATGGAACACCTCCAGCTCACTTCCCAAACTCATCCCCCCCCCCCCCCCCGGTTTCTTATGACAGCCGAAAGATGCAAAGCGATAGTAGAAGATCTTGAAGGCTGACAATGTGTTTGATCTAGTCACAAAATATTATTCAACTCTAAAGGAAAAATAAAAAAATATGATGTTCCATTTGTGGTAGTAAATAAAGATCTAAAAGCAATATGTATGTCGATGAATAAGCAACCATATTTGGGTGAGGTTAATTACACACACTCACAGAAGTGTATGAAGTGGAATCATTCTGATAAGTAATACTTTTCAGCATGTCACCTTTTTTAAAAAAATTAAACGAATAAAAAATGAGGACAATGAGATAACTAAAGTATAAAGCCTAAAGTCACAGCAATATTCAGCCCAAGAACTTCACAATGCCCACCTTTAATCTAATTTCTACTGAAAACTACTCAAAGTCCTGCCTCTCAGAAAACAGATTAGTTTTAAACAATGTTCTTCTACTTTTCAGAATAAATTGAGAGACTGAGGGGCAACAATTTAAAAACAAATTTTCAAAAGCAGCACTTATTTGTGGCTTTGTCCCTTTGAACTAATTGCATAATCTCTACAGATTGCTAACGACAGACATTTAATATTTGATTTTGAAATTTTATTCTTAAATTTTTTTTATCTGTTATGCAAAGTTATTACCAACCAAACCGCAATGTTAGCTGAGGGAACAACAATGAAGTTCAAAACCAGAGCTTTTTAACAATACCAATAATCCATTGGGTTTGGAGGTCAACTTTTATCTTAATTCATGTATCACACTGTGGTACAGTTTAATATTTCCCATGGGCAAAATATGTGGATAGACACTTCCCTATACTATCTCCATCCATCCCACCCTTCGTGGCTCCTGTTCAATCAAATTCAACTTTAAAATGTTTTGCTATATAAGAGAATATTGAAAATAAAGAGACTGAAAACTGAACTATGGTTATGTTTGGATGGTGAGAGTAACCAATTGAGGGAACCTGGGATATAATAAAACTGTGACTGTAATACTGTTGACATAGAGGCTACAGCAAGAAAAAAAATCTGCAGTGTTCATCTTTTGCCTCTTGTCAATCTAACCCTATTTTCAATGTAAGGAGCTCATGCAGATTCCCATCTCCATTAAATGTGTAAATAGGCTACATCTATGTGTACACATATGCATACCAGAGCCTATATTCTATAAAAGGTCAAAGCCAAGATGAAAATATACATGAATAGTAGTAACTAACATTAATAGGGAATAGAAGGGAAATAAATTAAGCCAAATTATTCACAAAAATTGTTTTTTTTTTAAAATGGATCTCAGAAATGTAATAAATTAGATTCAGATATAAACCTAGATACATTTAAATGTAGTGTATGTTTGTTTATTGTACAAAATCATGATATAAGGTACTATAGGGTTTTCAAAATGAAAAAGTACCAAAAGTCATTCCATAGGTTTTTGAAAAGCCCATGGTACCTTATATTAATTAGATAGAGAGTTTAATCATTTTTAATAGTTTGAGTCAGGGTCAACAAAGGGTCCTGTTGTATGAAACTTTAGGGCTCCATAAGAACTTAATGGATTTCCGTGAGAGACTGAAAACAAAACTAAATGAAATACGGCCAATTTTCTGTCACTAGAGGTTTGCCTCTTGATCAGATGTTCCTGGGTTTTCATAACTCGTAGTGTGAAAACAATCTAATATCCTTAGTCCAAATGACTAAACATCTGCAACACAGCAACAAAGCTATTTTTCCCCTGGAAAATTGGGCTTTTGAAATTCAGCTGATTTCTGGGGGTTGGGATGCCAATTGTGTAAAAGCTCTGTTTCTGGTAGTAAAAATAAATTCCTGCCCAATTTATTTCCTCAACAGCATCCTATTCAATATTTTACAGAGGCTAGTGGTGCAATGATTAAGATGTTCGACTGGCAAGAGAGAGAGAGAGGCCCAAGTCAGTCATAGAAGCTCATTGGATAACTTTAGGCAAGTCACCCTCTCTCTTGTGAGAAGAAAAAAAAGGAGGATAGTGCATGAAACTCCTGAACAAAAGGCACAATCTAACAAAATAATCTATCAGAGGCTTTCGATTGCAAATTTGAAGGTAAAGATTGTTCTGTGAATTAATACTAAAAGAAGAGAATATATAGATTTATATATCTGAAGCTAACATTTTGAAATGAGTAACTCATTTGGTCTACTTTCTATCATTGCAACCCTATCATCTTCCATGGTTTGGATAATATTTGAACCCAACAATTGGTCTATAGAGTCCTTAACTGAGAGACTAAAATCCAGCTTAAACCTCAACACTGGTCAGATGCTACTGAATTCACAATCAAAATTTGGCATTGCACTTATGTCATTCATTTCCAAAGGAGAAATTGGATTCAATATATCAGAAAACATTTATTATCTGGGTGATACCATTTGAATCTGAGAAATGTGAATAAGAACTTGTGTATTGGATGCCACTATTTACTTCCAAGTATATTACAAACTTGATTATTACACCAATTTGAGAAGGTGCATTATTTATTAGCTTTTGTTTAAATCAACAGCACAGAAGCATTGAAACAGTTTCGTTTATACTGATTAGCTAATGCAAAGTTGTACTCAAAATCATTCTTCTGGGATTGTTTTTACATTTTTCTAGGACCAGCCCTGGAAATTAATGTGTCATCTGGCAGGGTACAACAAGTGAGTTTTATGGCAATGTTTATATTATAATTGGAGGCTCAGATAGCTAAACATAATCTTTGCTGTACTGCTTTTACAACTTAGCATTTATCAGCAAATTTTAACCTGATTTACAGTTTCAGCCATTTTATATTCTTACATAACCAGGCTTGCACAGATATTTTTTCCAATATTTTATTACCACTACTTGTCTCAACTTTAGGGACTTGCTTGAATTTGTTCAGCATGATAATTTCTGAATCATATCACTTCTTTGTTGGATGATGCAAATCATTCTTATTACTTGATATTTATTTTCATTTACTTTCATTTTTTGAATGTGTTATTTAGAAAATGTTTTTCTTCCTAAACAAGTTGATGTATCCAGTGACCAGGTTGTCATACTTGGCTGGCCCATATTTTGCTTAACTTTGGTTTACCGATTGCGACACTTCTTGACTGTATTGTGATTTGGTCAATAATAAGATTGTTATTAGGGAGAATATGTTTTAGTGCGGTGTATGAATCTAACCATTTTATTTGTAGCAGCCAATTTTTATTGTTGCAGGACCATATAAAAAAAAATTGAGCTATATCCTAGTCACGAAAAATGAAGAGAAATGAAATGTAACCTATGTGAAGAGAAATGACAAAATAATTTAGCAATTCACTAATAAACATCTGCATACCATCTTTAGGATTCAAATGAATAATATATTTAATATATCTGGGATGTATAACACACTCATAAATCACTGAGTGCATTGCCAACAGGAAATGGAATTCATGGAATATAATTATTTCACAGCTTTTTTTTCTCTTCAAATTATTTGCCTTGCAAAAATCTTTAAGGTTTTATTAAAATGCTTTTTAGATATTATTCCTCTTTTGTCATTTGAAAATTCTGTGTTGTATCTCATTTGCCATATTATAACTCAAAAAAAATAGATGGCTTTCTTATATATGCAATATGATAACTACTAATTAAATTTACATCTTGTCTTTCCTCTATGGGCACAAGGTGGTATGTAAGACATTCTCTTCTCCATTTTTTTTCCTGTAATAACCTTGTAGCAAGAATCAAGTCTGGAGGAGAACAGCAAAGAGCCAGTCAGGATTCACTGGTAGTTTTGTGTAAGCTAGAGAGGTTTTTTCCGAATGTCTATTACATCCATACTGTTAAGCCTGGGTTCCCCAACCAGGGTTAGGTAGACAAGCTAAACAGAATGTGCAGCGTTAGTCAGATAGGCACACAGATAAATGAGTGAGCTAAGCTTGTATGTTTATTAACATACAGTAAAAATAACAGATACGCTTGTGCTATCAAGAATATATTTTATTCCAGTATAAGTTTATAGCATAGTCAAAAACAGTCCTATATTCAGTTACCATGTAGTCAGTCCATTCAGGGATATTCAGTTAGCAAAGTCCATGTAGAATATCCTATTGTCAGTTCTCATAAATCAGTCCGTTGTTATCTCTCCCGTTCGAGCAATGCAGTCTTGCTTCCAAGCAGTAATCAGGGATCATCAAAGCCAGAGAGAGAGCGAGCAAGCTGTAGCCTTGCTACTTTTATATGGTTTTCATAACCACACCCACAATTGCTATTTTACATTTAAAGCTGCATACACTAACTATGATTCATAGTTAGTATTTCACCTAAAACAGTTAGGGTGAACAATGTTATCCCTAACACATACTTACTTCCAGAGTGCCCTAGAATATATAGTAATTAATGCCTTCATTAAGGAATTAAATAATTTATTATTAGATAGTAATTAATGCCTTAATCACTGCTTGGCTAGACTACTGCTGATACAAAAACCAGTGGCTGGATATTAGCCCACTTGGTAGACCAGCCCAGAAATAACAACTTCAAAGGAAAGGAAGGCTAGAACTTTATTTTATTGAGATAGGGTATAACAACAGAATCTTGCAAGGGTGATTTTATTTTATTCTTCCTTCAGTGAATCAGGGAGGATCCTGCCTGACTAGCTTCCAAATACTATCTTACTTCCCAGTTCCTATGTTTGAAGTGTGAATTTGGAGACCTATAGCCCATGCATCCATGGAATGATTCAAAATCTGCAAGATAGGAACCTGAAGCCCCCATCCCTTTTGAAATGCATGTGATGTTAACACACTGCAAAGGTGCAGGGCTTCTGTAACAACAGTGTGCCCCTCTTACATAATTTGTATCTGGACACTGTTGATTCTTCAACTTTCTCATTGCATATGGACCAAAAGTGACAGTAGAGTGAAGATAAAGAATTAATGACTTACTCTTTCCCTTCTTTGTCTCTCACTCTACCTGTTGTTTGTTTAGGAAATTGCTAATCTCAGCTCATTTCCTTCTGTCTTTGCTCCCAGGTGTAAAGCTGCAGAGAGTACCCTGTTTCTCCAACAATACGGCTTCCCCCAATAGGAAGTCCCAGCATGTTTTATAGGCATGAAATGAAATTAAGCCCCTCCCCCCAAATTAAGGCCTATATTAAAACATGTGAAATGGGGGGAATGGTGGTGGGGCTTGCCGTTTGGAAGTACTTTTGTTGCACACTCAGATATGGTGCTGCCTGCGTTGACCCCGATACGAAGTGCCCCACCAATGCCGAGGTCAACATCCAAGCCGTCGCTGCCCGCCTGAAGATGCAAGGGGAGGGGAATTAAGTCACCCCCGAAAAGATGGCCTAGCCATTTTTTCGGGGCTCAAAAAAAAAATACAACTCGGCCTTATTATATGAGAAACACGGTACTTGCTCTCTCGCTTCTCTGCAGGGTGTAGGTAGTTACATGCAAAGAGTGCCTACTTCTATACAGGTTAACGGTTGCTTGTTCAGCCACCATTCAAGGTTACAATAGCATTGAATGAGTGGTTCTTACGACCAGTTCTCAAAATGGCAGCACCAGCAAAGTCAATGAGGAACACAGTAAAGAAAAGTTGTGAGTTACTAATAAGTCTCCCACATCCTTCAGCAGTCACACACACACCCGCCCTGTCACATTTACAGTGTGGGATTCCAAGTTTTACCACTTATTTGGTGGGCATGGCTTGATGGACATGCTTTGGGCATGTGCACACACTATGCATGCGCACATGTGCCAAATGCGCACTTTGCACAGGCACACAGGTGTTTGCGCAGGCACGGAGGCATTCCAACTCACCTCCTGCAAGTCTACACTCAGCAGGTCGCTTCAGAAGATGCCGCACGGCACTCTGTTGTGCCATGTAAAGCAGCTGTGCTTCAAAAGCAGAGGATAAAGGTGACTATGGGACTCTGGGAGGGCAGGTGGGCCCAACAGCAGAGCGACAGAGAGAACCAGTTCAGTCTTCACTGCTCATCGCCGCTACCAGCTCAGAACTGGGCTGAACCAGTAGAATACCAGCACTGTACCAGCCCCTTATGCACCCTGCTAAACTGTTAGGAATGTAAGTCACCTAACAGCTATTTGGGTTGGAAATATATAAACCAGGATAGACATTTTAATACTGCCTCTTGAAGGGAATGCTAAAAGTGTAATTGGGTGTGGTTTCTAAAACAGCCATTAGATGGAGCCAGAAACCTGGTTTGTTTAGTCTTAGTCTCAGAAGTCTTAGTGAAGTGAGTAAGTCTCTGTTTCCTTCTGTTGGAGAGTATTGCCATTCTTCCTAATTGACTGATATTCTTGGATTTGACATAAGTCTGTTACTGAACTGTTTATGATACTGGACTTTGTTATTGGATTATCCCAGGACTGAAAATTGACTGCCTTATCTGTGAATGACTTTGGACTGTGTTTGAACTTTGCTTAAACGTCTCTGGAAGTAAAAACCTACATTTACTGTACAGTGTATCTGTTTGCTATGTATGTATTATTCAACACTTCTCTCACTACATCTCCCTGTATGTGCTCATTCTCCTAACAGGGAACTACCTCAACACTGTTATGGGCCCAGGCCATATCAGGCTCAGATAACTGAGAGTTAGTGTGAATGCACAGTACTTTATACAGACAGCTGTTTACTGTTTAATTGTGAGTTACTATCCTGGTAAAGATGGCATAGGATACTTCAACATGTCTATCACTGATAACCCAGTTGGATGGAACAAACTA
>BLBF01000007.1:37179519-37204918 GCA_015471245.1 Laticauda colubrina | reverse complement strand
AGTTGGATGGAACAAACTATGTTTCCTGGTCTATGAAGTGCAGTCTATTTCTGCATAGAGAAGGTTTATGGAATGCAGTTCAAAATCCACCGAATGGAAATGCTTGGGATCCAAATAATGAGGATGATGCCAAGAAGATTGCTGACTTTAAACAGAACAACAAACGAGCTCTTTGTATAATTGGACTAACACTGAGTGACCAGCAGCTAGTCCATATTCGTGGAGAAGAGTCTGCTGCTAAGTGTTGGGAGAATTTGAAGAGGATTTATGTTCGTGACAGTGCAGGTACACACATACATCTTACACGTAAACTGTTTAGAGCACGTCTTCTGAAAGGTGGAGATATGTTAGCTCATTTGAACTTAATGAAAAGAACTTTTCAAGAGGTACATGAAAAAGAACTAATATTTTCAAAGCTGCATCAAGTTTACATCATTCTTTCCTTTTTGGATGAAAGTTATGATGATTATCTATCTTCACTGGAAGTTCTGCCCAGAGATAAACTGACATTGACTGACATAACCAGAAGGTTGTTAGAAGAAGCAAGAAGACAGCTGGATAGGGACCAACTGAGGAAGGAACAATCACAAGAAGAGGATTTGTCTTCAACTGCCTATACTGTTGGGAAATGTTTTTCTTATGGGGCTAGAGGACATATCGCTAAATTCTGTAAAAAGGAAAAACAACAGAATACTGGTAATCACCAGAAGGCAAAGAAGAATGTTAGTTTAGCTATGTCTAGCAATTCAACTGTAAACCATGATTTGTGGGTTGTTGATAGTGGAGCATCGTAATGCATTACAAAAGATAGAATAAGGTTTATAAAGATGTCCACAAGTAAATGACATGTATCATTGGCAAATGGATGGAAGATTAAAGCATCAGGTGATGGTACTGCATATTGTTCTTGTATAAATGAACATTTAACTATGTCATATGTACCTAAACTGAAATTTAATTTGCTATCAGTAAGAGCTTTAGTTAATCTTGGTTATGTAGTAACCTTTAGGGGAGATAACTGTACAATAGAGAAAGAGGGTAAAAGTGTTACTGCTACATTAGAGAATGATTTATATGTAATAAATGATGACCAGTTGAAGATGGCTAACTCAGTTTATAACAATGTTAAGCCACATGATGAATGTATACATTTACTGCATAGATGTCTGGGGCACATTAATTTCAAAATGCTCAAACAAACTGTTGAATTGTCAGAGGGAGTAAAATTTACAGTGTAATGCAGGCAGTCAAGAAAAGAGTAAGGTTACTCCAGCAAACAGACTAAATGGGTTTAAGACCAAAGAACCTTTAGAGATTGTGTTTGCTGACATAATAGGTCCTAAGAAACTAAGTTTCGGAGGTGCCTGTTATATTTTGAGTATCATGGACCATTACTCATGATACGGTTTCGGCTATCTTATGAAAAACAAAACGGAAACATTCTAACATTTCTTTAACTAGCTAAGGTTTGCTGAGAGAAAAGTGAGGAGTAAAGTAATTACTTTAGTTACTGATAATGGGACTGGATTTGTTAACAAAAGATTCCAAACTATGCTGAAATTGGCTGGTGTACAGCATAAATGTTCTGCATCTTACAGACCACAACACAACTTGTTTATAGAATGAAGAGGGCAAACATTACAAGCCATGGCTCGTACTATGTTATCTGATTCAGGTTTGCCTGAAACACTGTGGGGTGAAGCCATAATGTGGAGTAATCATGTGTTAAACAATGTAGTAAATACAACAATTGGTGAATTGCCATTCACTCGTTGGCATGGCAGAAAACAAAATGTAAGTACGCTACACACATTTGGAGCTCCAGCATGGGTGCATATTTCCTCACAAGTAAGACTGAAAAGTAACATAGAGCTAAGAAGTTATTTTTTGTGGGTTATGAGGCCAACCATAGACCATTTAGATTTTGGGATCAAGGCACAGCTCATGTTTATTGTTGTGCTAGTGCAAAATTTATTGAGCATGTTGGATGTGATAAACTGGAACAGGAATCCAGCAATATTATTATTGACACTCAAATAGTCCCCAAAGATAAAATCAGTAAATCACGAATAGCCATGAAAGAGGAAGAACAGGAGGAAGTAGTAGAACAGGCACAGGAAGAAAGAACAGGCACAGGAGAACAGGAGCAGGTGGCACAAGTGAGTCCACCAGTAAGCCCTGTATTACCAAGACGTTCAACCCAAGTAACACGACCACCTGATAGATATCAGGCTAGTGTTGTATACCAAGTGAATACAGTTCCAAGTCACTGTAGTGAACTAAAAATATAACCTGCTAAGGATCAGGCTGCTTGGCAGGAAGCAATGGATAAGGAACTAGAATCATTAAAAAAAACTGGAGGTATATGGAAATGTTAGGTTACCACCAGGTAAACATGCCATAGGATGTAAATGGATATATAAACTAAAGATAGATGTAGATGGGACTGTTACCCATAAAGCCAGGTTAGTAGCACAAGGGTTCAATCAGACAGCAAATGACTATGATGAGGTGTTTGTGCCTAGTCTGAAGGCTACTACATTAAGGGTAGCATTAGCGTGGGCAGTTCAGGAGAAATACATTGTAAATCATTTGGATGTAGAGATGGCATATCTGCATGCACCATTGCAACACACTATTTATTTAAAGAAAGCTTTAGGTGTTAAAGAAGATAATTGCTGGAGATTGAAAAAGAGTCTTTATGGTTTGAAGCAATCAGGATATGAGTGGAACCAGTGTATAGTTAAAGAATTAACTAGAATAGGTTTTGTAGCTGGCATGGCTGATCTATGTTTGTTTAAAAAAGAAAGTAATGGTGTAATTTCATTGTTTACTGATGACATAATATTAATCACCAAAACTGAACAAGAAGCTACTAAAATAATCTCACTGTTACAGAAGAAATTTAAAATGAAACAATGAGGAGAAATCAAATAATATCTTGGTTTAAAGATAGAACTAGAGGAGGATACAAAATTTCACAGGCAGATAAAATTAACCAATTACTAAAAAGTTTTAAAATGGAACTTTGTAAGCCGTCTAAAACACCAATGAGCCAGGAGTTTTAGCCATAGTGATGTTCAAAGTCCTATTTTTGATAAGAACATTTATCAGTCCTTGATTGTAGTTTATCTTATCTCAGTAATTGGTCAAGGCCAGATATTGCACACAATGTTAATCAATTAGCGAGATTTAACGCTGAGCAACTGAAAGGCACTGGCAAGCTGTTAAATGTGTGCTAATTTATCTGAAACAAAAAATGTATTATGCATTATATTTGTAGCCTAAAGATGAACTGAGTTTAACTGCATATGCTGATGCACATTTTGCTGCAGACATAAATACATGAAAATCTATATCGGGTACTATGGTATTATTGGGAAAAGCATTGATTGGATGGAAGTCTATAAGACAGAAACATCTAAGTTTGTCAACAATGGAAGCTGAAATCTCATGCTTGTCTTTATTATGTACAGATTTAGTTTTGTATGAGCAATTATTGATTGATGTGGGAATTGATGTAACAGATTCTATTGTTGTTTACGAAGATAACATCAGCAATACAGATGGCTTCAAATATTGCTGTTAAAACAAGAACAAAACACATAGATTTAAGATATTTAAATGTGAGACAATGTGTCCAAAGTAAGATGATTAAGCTAGAATACTGTATGTCAGAAAACAATATAGCAAATCATTTTACAAAGGCCCAAGGCTCTCTAAAGCATAAAGCTTGCTGCGAGGATTATGGACTTAGAATGTAAGGTTGTATTGTCCTACCCAAAAGGGGAGAATGTTAGGAATATAAGTCACCTAACAGCTATTTGGGTTGGAAATATATAAACCAGGATAGACATTTTAATACTGCCTCTTGAAGGGAATGCTAAAAGTGTAATTGGGTGTGGTTTCTAAAACAACCATAAGATGGAGCCAGAAACCTGGTTTGTTTAGTCTTAGTCTCAGAAGTCTTAGTGAAGTGAGTAAGTCTCTGTTTCCTTCTGTTGGAGAGTATTGCCATTCCTCCTAATTGACTGATATTCTTGGATTTGACGTAAGTCTGTTACTGAACTGTTTATGATACTGGACTTTGTTATTGGATTATCCCAGGACTGAAAATTGACTGCCTTATCTGTGAATGACTTTGGACTGTGTTTGAACTTTGCTTAAACATTTCTGGAAGTAAAAACCTATATTTACTGTAAAGTGTATCTGTTTGCTGTGTATTATTCAACACTTCTTTCACTATGCGCTCATTCTCCTAACAGGGAATTACCTCAACATAAAATCTACATCAGCCACCCCAATGATAGTACACTTGCATCACACAAACAACTTATGCATCTTTACATACCCTCCCCCATCAGGCAGCAATCACTTACTGCTGACTAGACTACTTGCAAGCTGATTGGGACATGCAACTTCCTGTTGGTTTCCCCACTGACTTTGCTTATTGGAAGTCAGCAAGAAATGGTACAGAAGTTGTCACTTGACCTGTGAACCTCAACAACAGCAACAGGAACTTCGGAATTGTCATTGCTAAGTGATGTTATATGATATTGCACTTTATAACTGTATCTCATAGTCACAGAAATTCCAGTCCCAATTTCCATTGTTAATCGAGGACAACCTGTGATATTGTTAACCACTTGTGTTTTTCTTATACTAAACTCCTTTTCATTATAAAACCTGCTTCACTAATCACTGGTCAGATTTTTACTGGTAGGATCAGTTTCTCAAAAGGCACACAGTACATCCTTATCTTTAACAAGGGAGAGCCAACAGAAAAATGAAGTTGCCAAGGTACGTTAGAAACAAATGAGTAAGACCCTAAAACAATTTTATATCCCAATTGGATAGACTAATTTTTTTTCCAATTTGATCTGTTCCCAGGAATTTCCTTTGTATATGGAAATTCCCATATGTTGTAAATCTACCATTCTTTGCTATGGTTTTGGAAAAGAAGTTGCTATTAATACTATTTTCAAAATGTGTTTGAATGACTGACTGATTTGAAAATACTCACAGAGCTGCTATTCATTTGTTGCCAAGAGGTCATAAATCTTTCCTCTAAAGTTGTGTTCTTGTTGTAAAAATATTACATTTCTTCTTCTATTGAGGAAATGCAATACAACCCCCCACGTACTTAACTTGTGAAAAACAATGTGAAAAACAAGAGACACAGATTATTAGCAAAAGATTTTGCTGCCAATGCTTTTGAAAGATAGCACTCTTCCTTTGTGTAAATTAATCAGAAGAACAACTTTATCTTTAATAACTCATAAGTGTTCCTCCATTTAATTCTTTGAAAGTATCAACTGCATTACTAATCAAGTCATATTTCTTTTAAAATAAGTATTATTGGAAAAGATAATATCTGATCTGCTCTCACTGAAATGCATGGGGGGGGGGGAGAGAAAGGAAAGGAGGGAGGGAGGGGAATTAAGTGGCTTTATAAAGCCACTTCTAACACTAGCCATTTATTATATGTGGATAGTAGCAACAACAGAGAAAAAACTGTGTTTCATACATCTCTACTTAACTACACGTGCACATTTATTCTTGACTTGTTTTAAGAATAATCTGTTGGGCAGGGGAAATTTTCATTTGGATAAAAACTGTCCTGGCCTCACGGGAGTGATGATGACCCTATATAAATTATTTTGAAAGGGGACTTATTGAACGATCATGAAAAAGCATAGCTTGACTTTATTTCAGATGTTTTGTGGTATGAGGCTCAAAGAATCTTAGGCAGATGTTATATTAATAGCAATGATTCTCTATGCAACAAAGTCAAGGAAGAAGGTGAAAATAATGTATAGTTTTCTCTTCCTTTGGAATTCAAACCTTAATACATATAATCTGCTAGTACAGGCCTGGCTAACCCACGGCTCCCGAGCCGCATGCGGCTCTTTGCCCGGTTTTGTGTGGCTCTTGCATTCATGTCAAATTTTGTGTTTGTGTGTTTTTTACAGTACGTGCATATCATGCGCATGAGCGTTGATGCAAATGACTTGGAGAAAAACTCGTTGAGTAGTGTGTAGGCCTACCAAATTCACTGTCAAAATGGCAGGGAAAAAATGCACAGCAAAACGAAAATATGAAGATGAACACAGGACGTTTTTAAAAGAGTGGGAGAGTTTATTTATTTTTTGTTGAATGTAATGGCAAGCCATTCTGCCTTATATGTCAAGCATCATTGGCGCATTTCAAGGCTTCAAATCTTCAGCGGCACTTCAGTTCACTCCATGCTAATATCGACCAAGAATTTCCAAAGGGACTGATTGGGATTGGGGTAGTTCATGTGTGCCCATGTGTATGATGTGGCTCTTTGTAGTAACACAGTAAAAACTGTGGCTCTTAGCCTCTGACTGGTTGGCCACCCCTGTGCTAGTAAGCTCATCAAATAATTATATTTGTAATCCCATATATATTACACCCACATACCTTCGAGCATTTGTGAACATTTTGAACTCAAATTGCTATGCAGTTATTTCAACAAGACCCCATCCAAATGCCAACTTTGTCTGCCATCCTAAGCATGAATAAAACACTTGCATTACAATGAGAATTGAATAAACATATTTAGGACTGCACTGTAAACATAGGAGTTAATTTGAGTCACCTTGGACAGAAAGATAGATGACATGTAAGTTTAATAAATAAATGAAATGAATAAATCTCATTGCATTCCAGCCCAAGGCAACCATCTCACCTCTTTGAAAGACTTCTTCTCCTTGTAATATGGATCGATTTGCCAAGAGTACTTGCGCTTGTATTCTAATACTTGAAGGGCTTTCCTTCAAGAGACGAACTCCAATAGTTAGATTTGTTCCAGGTCGGATTATTTTAGGAACTGCCAACAGGTATGTGGGTCTAGAAACCACAAAAAGAAATAAAGTCTTCATACTTATTGACAATTGTTATTAAAATGCATAATATTATAAGCTATTGCTACAACCTATATGAACTAGAACAACCTTGAGGGAATTAAGGCAACTCATCAAAAATGTGTCTTGCTCTCATCTCTCATACCATTTCAAATTTTTAGGAGTTTGGGGGGGGGGGGCAAAATAAAAGCAGAGAATGATCTTACTATATATAGGAAAAAAAACTGTACGCTTATATAGTTCTTGATAAGGATATTATTAAATATGGAGAAATATTACTGCAATGATCAGATAGTTTTGCCTTGCATTAGCCATATAATCTTTTGAATAAGCTATAGCTATATTGTTTGCCCATATCCTGTTCCAACCACAACTACCTCGCTGCATATGACATTCTGCAACAGAAAAGCTCTGTAGAAATATGACCACATCTGCTGTTGCAAACTGCCCAGAAACGCTAACCACAGGGGCCTGTCCGAAAAATACTGGACATAATGTAGAAACTGCTTTTTACACATAGAAAACATCTACTGACACCCAAATATGGATATCCATCCCACTCAACTGTGTTTGCAAAACATAGTTGCCATATATGTGTATTCAACCCAATGTGTCAGTTTGAGTCTGTGTCAATCAGGATCACATGCTTGCCTTCTGATATTTTGTAACCCACCCAAAACCTCAATAAAAGAGCTTGTCTCGAGCTAGTTCGGGGCTCGCTCACCCCGAGGAGAAAACGCGTGTCATGTCTTTCCTCAAACCCATTCGGCAGTTCGTGGGGAGCCCTCCGGGAGAGCGACGCCTCAATTAAAACTTAAGCAACAAAAGACCTGAA
Organism: Laticauda colubrina; assembly: GCA_015471245.1. Lineage (NCBI taxonomy): Eukaryota > Metazoa > Chordata > Lepidosauria > Squamata > Elapidae > Laticauda > Laticauda colubrina. The sequence goes on along the minus strand of BLBF01000007.1, from coordinate 37,197,196 downwards.
TCTCTGAGATATACTGAGATACAGACATAGAAACATAAGGAAGGAGATTTTCCTCAGTGATTAAAAGAAAAATCATGTTTCCCTTAGCAATCTTTCCACAGGCTTCTGGCCCCACATACATTCATTCATGCCTGAATCATCTGCATCCAGAAAATTAAGCAGTTGTTTGGGCAACTTTAACTCAGCGCCTAACACCCTGCTTTTTGTTCCAGATTAGCAAAATGCCAATTTAGGCCTCCCGTGAAGAACGTAATTCCCCCCAAACATGCTCTGCCCCAATTTTCTCCCCTCCTTCCATAATTCCCTTTCTCAGTCCCTTCTCGTCCACTAACCCCCACCCCCACCCCCTTTTTTTTTTTTTTTTTTCCCCTACCGAGCGTTAACAAGCGATGAAGCTATCACCAAGCCCCACGTGAACGGGAGGATGGGGAACAGCCAAGAGCTCCTCCGGGGAGCGGGAACAACTTCCACAAAGAGTCGCATCTTTCTTCTGGGCCACCGGGCAGCCGAACTGGAGACAAGGGTGGTCCCCCTCCACTCGCGGCGCCTCCCCGCCTTTTCGAGCTTAAACCGCGCTAACTCGGGAAGTGAAAAAGCAGCTCCTTGTGTCGAAATTGGAGGTAGCGCCTTCTCCAAAGGCACGGCTCTCCTCCGCCGCCCCTCCTATTCCACCCACTCGGAGGCTCTTGCCTAAATGAGGACAGGCCTTCGTGCCCACGAGCCTTTCCCACCCTCCAACTGGAAAGGCCGGCAAGAAGGAGCTGGAGAGAAGGTAGGCCCGGCGAGGGTTTTTCCGTGGTGCCTTTCTGGTCCACGATGCGTGTTCTCTGGCTGGGTCGATCTGTCAGCTGAAAGAAATTGAAGTTTTTAAGCGGTCCAGCGCAAGGCCAGCAAATTAGGGGGGGGGAGGGGGGGGGAAGAAACTGGATTGCTAGAAGAAAAGGTCTGGTGGGTTGAGTCAGAAATGGAAATAACAAGACTCCGACAGAGGGATGTTCCCGCTTAGCTGGTTTGCAACAGGCTGCGACCTGCCTTGCTGAAGTTTGGTAACTAATCTTCAGTTTCTTTGGAATATGGATCTAAGACTAGGTGAACAGGATGTGAGACGTAAAGCTGACAGTTTAGGCTTGCCAGAAAGCTCCAGGGAGATAATTTATCAATTAGAAGATTTTAAAACATAGCTCCAGTTCTTTGTGCTTTATTGCCTTTATTTTTATGGTTCATTGCACAATCAAGCAGACGATTGAATCAATATTGAACTTGATATTTTTATCCACCCTGTTAAGTCCTTCCCAAGGATTTGCAATTGGAGATATTGTTTAATGATGTGTTGCAGGATGTAAGACATCCACATTGATCTGCTATCCTCCATTCTCTTATTTCCAATTTTGGAAATGTATTCTTTTCAGATATCCTCTTCCTATCCGACTTGATTTATAATAACAGGTCAATTTTTTGTTTTCTTGTCAATCTTTCTAAGTTGGTGACGGATAGGCAACTTTTCTTCCAGTAGTCCTGCAGCTTAACAATTGGAGTGTGGAATATTATGTGGCAGGTGCTTCTCTGTTTGGATATTAATTATCTGTGAAGGTTTACAATATTCTTCACATTCTGCATAAAAAGTTGCCACCGGAGGGACTATGATTCAAGAAGGGTCAGTTTCCTGTGGAATAGATGGCTAGAAATCTACGTATGATGGTAAGTCATTAGAAAACAATTTTTGGACAAGTAGGTTTATTATTTCAGATGGCCCACAACTTACTTTTGCACTATGATAGAATTAGTTTCTGACTGATTTGCCTTCTGGTAAATCATTCATTAATATGTCCATGTTGATGAAAAAAATGACTTATTTGTGAAAATGAGTTGTCCTAGGATTACTACTTTGCAGGAGCATATAGATAAGCTGTTTGGAACTTCTGCATCTGAACAACACTTGAATATTGAGGTAATGTTCCATAAAGAGGCAAGGGTGGGGGAGTGTTCTGATCTAAACTATACTGCTATGCTCATATCAGGCATGCCAACTTCAATATATGCAGTAAGTTTTGCTTAGCCATTTAAAAATGTATGGGCCTAATTCTTTTTTTTTTTTAAGAGCAAAAAAAAACCATGCATCTAGCCTCATACTCCATGGCCCTTATTGGGACTGTTCAGCTGCACACTTTAGGTGTTTTTTAAAGAGTCCCAGGAGAAATTATGGTACATTAATCTCTGGGGGAATGCTAATACAGAAGGGAGGGGCAGCAACAGAGAAGGCATACTTCCTTGGTCCCATACATTGACAATGTTTAATTGAATGGATCTGGAACAATAGGAGATAAACCAACCACTATGCCTTGAAAGGCTTTAAAGGTGATAACCCGCATCTTGAATTGTACCCAGAAGCCAGGTAGATACAAATACAGCTCACATAGCAGTAATGACACATGGTGAAATGACAAGGGCCTCTTATGATACTCCCATAGACTTTAAATTGTAATTATAAGTCCAAGACATGATTGATCTGAACTGCCTCCTGTTCAAGAAAAGAGGGCAAGTGGCATGCAAGATGAACCCATGCAAAGATCCTCCTGGTCACGACTGCCACCTGTTTGGCCAAACAGTTGTTAAAAGGCCAGGAGGACCCTAAGCTGCACACCAGTTCAAATTTGGAGAAGTGCAACCCATCTTAAGAATGCTGACAATCATCAACCTACTGTTCCTGATGCATCTTGACACTTTTTCTAAAAGCCAAGAGAATAAGGGCTAAACTTAATTCTGGAACAAATATCTTTCACATGTTGGGATCAATGTGGTGGTGAGATCTGCTCCTCCCAATGGTGCTGCTGGATAATGCCTTCCTGCCAGGGTGGCGTTGAGCTTAACACAGACCAAACTAATGTAGGCCCTGTTCAGAAGCCGGTCAGTCAGTTTTTTGTTGCAATCAATAGATCTCCAGCCATATATGTCAAAAATGCAGACATGGCCTGGATGCTGCATTTGATCATACAAGATGCTTTTTGTTAATTAAAACTCGGCTTTTAATACCATCATTCTGGATATACTGATTAAGAAGTTGCTGGAAATGGGCGTCTCCTCTCACATCTGCTGTTGGATAAGGGACTTTCTTACTAACAGACCCCAAACTGTTAGGATTGGCAGCTATTTTTCCTCCACTCTTGCTCTCAGTACTGGCTCTCCACAGGGCTGTGTACTGTACTGTATTCACTTTATACCCACTCCCTCTTGTCCCACTATATAATAAAATTTGCAGATGATATCATGTTGGTGGGACTTATATCAGGAGGAGACGAGGCAGCCTATAAGGTCAGCGGTTCTCAGACTGTTCTTGTAGTGCAAGAGTCATAACCTCACCCTGAACAACAAAAAGATCAAAGAATTGATTACAGACTTCAGAAGATGCAAAGCAGAGCCTCTCCCATTATATATTAATGGAAACTGTATGGAAAGAGTTCATAGTTTTAAATTTCTAGGAACTTATATTTCTGACAACCTTACTTGGTCGGTCCACACTATGACCACTGCAAAGAAGGCCCAACAGCAACTGCACTTTCTGAGGTTGCTGAAAAAGAGTTGTCTGGGTGAGAAGTTGCTGGTTACTTTTTACCATTCTACCATCAAGAGCATTTTGGCATACTGTGTAATGGTGTGGTATGCTGGATCCTCTGTAGTGGATAAGAAGATGCTCCAGAGAGTTATAAACACAGCACAACAAATCATTGGTTGCTCTCTTTCTTCTTTGAAAGAGATTGCGAAGACCAGACTCCTCTCTAGAACACTAAAAATCTCCACAGATAGTTCTCATGCTAGACATTCATATTTTGAACTGTTACTATCAGGGAAGCGTTATAGGTGCCTTAAAATGAGGACTAATAGATTTTTTTTAAACAGTTTCTTTTCCAAGGCAGTGATTGTCTTGAATTAAACAGTGCATTTGTGATTTAGTCTATTATTATTATTATTGTTATTATTATTATTATTAGTATTATTATTATTAGTATTATTAGTATTATTATTGTTGTTGTTGTTAAATACTCTGCAGTATGATTGTGATGTGGTGTTTGGGGCACTGTGCTGCAGTAGCTTTCAAATTCATTGTATTCATGGAATGCAATGACAATAAATGGTATTCTATTGTTGATCCGAAAAGCAGACCCTGTCCTATGAGAATAACACTAAGAAGATGAGGTTGGGGTCAATATAGGAAAGCATTCTTCTATGCTATAATTATAAAACAAGGGTGTCAAACTAGCCAGTTGTGTCAAGCGCAGGCCGTGCAGATCCCAGCTCTGGAAAAAACATTGTGAAGCATCCAATGTGATGCTGCAAGTTTGACATCCATACTTACGAAGCCTATCTACAGATTTAATTACAAGGCATGATTATTTTAGTAGAGAAAGCTCATTAAAAATTAGGCATGTGTCACAAAATTAGTAATAGATTCCTCTGTTTTTAGCCTTTCAATAATTATAGAATTACATCTCTGGCAAAAAAAAATCTGACTTATGAAGAATATTGAATATTGTAGTTTAGATAACATCTGTTGAACCATCACTTAGGATTTTGCACCTGAAATATTTTTCCAATTCTTTTATTACATAAAAGGTAAAGATTTTCCCAGTCCTGTCATAATGTTTATCATTCTTTGCTTTTCTTCAGTAAAAAAAGGGGACTGTCCCAAAGGCACCTGGCAAACTCTTAACGTAACTGGAAGGATTTGAATTTATATTTCTACACCAACACTGTCACATTGTCCCGACTGCCTAGTAGTAAATAATTACAAATATTCCATGTGATCTTCTATCTGGAAAGTTAAGGCCTCTGTTCACTTCATCAGAACAGGACGTTTTATAATATTTATAGTGCAAGAATCAATCTGTATTTTGGCAGAACTATTTCTGCAAAAGACAATGGGAAAAAATGAAAACTCTACAGTCGTTAGGTGCCTTGATACTTTATCTCAGAATGGTATCCTCCTCCAATTTTAAGAGTTAACTACTCTGCCTCAATCTCAGCGTTTCAGTAAAGGATCAGACTCCACGCTCTGCTTTTTCTTTTGCAAATCCACGTATTATTGCTTCTTTTTACTATTGTTTTTGACCAGTGCAGCAATTGAATGAATTGGTGCAAGGATAGCGATTTATCTCATTGAATGTCGTCTTTTAATTTTGGCTTGGGAGCCACTCCATTGATTGAAAGATAAAACATCTTTTTTGAGTAAGTATTTAATTTCTAGCAGTGAAGGGACAGATGCCGGCACCTGCCGGCATTATGGGGCAGGTCTTTCGCTCTCTCTGTCGTGATTGTTAACATTGCGGGTCCGGACACCGTTCACAGTTTCCACGGCCGAATGCGGCCTCCGCAAACCCTCCCTCCCCACAGCGCCTTTCCTTTTTTGTCAAAATGCCAGCACTAAAGATGGCCGAGTCCGAGAAGCGGAGCAGGAAGAAAAGCCGGCCGAACGGGGGCTGAAATCTTCAGGCGGGTCGTATTTGTGTCCGCTCCAGGTCACGTGACACAGGTCACGCGACAGGCTCCTGGCGCTTTGCTTTTCTAGCCCGGGGGGGACCGGCCAGTGGGGTTCTTTTACAATCCGGAGCAAGGCGGCATGCAGACTCCGAAGCCAGAAGAGGCAAAGGAGGAGGAGGAGGAGGACCGTACTCCGCTTTTACTGTCCGACTCTCGACCCAGCTCCAAAGAGGGTAAGAATCGCCACTGAAGGAATCTCTGAGCTGCTTCTCCCTTGGCTCCCGCGAGTCTATTTTTCGCCTCTTAACTCGGTGACACGGAAGAAAGACCCGTGTTGGGTGGGCGCGTCGCCGTTTTTAAGTACCCCGGAGAAGGCGCGAGTGCCTCTGTTAATGGGAGGTTTTGGCTGCTTGGTCACTAAACAAAACAATACGAACCTCGGCTGAAAGAGCGAATCCCGTCGGATTCGGTGGTGTTAACACCTGAGTCATTCAGAGAACATGTTGCTACCAGAGAGCAGAGACACCCAAGAGTGGTGGACGACCGAATTTATTGAGGCGCCTTAATATTTAGGCAGATATGCCTGTAAAATGCTTGCAGGCAATAGTAAAAGGAAATATGGGATATAAAAGCTCTGAAATGTTTGCAAGAAAGGATCACTTCCACCTTCTACTTCGAACTGTCACTGGTCAATAATTATACAGTATAAGAAAACAGAACAGATTGTTTTGCTTGCAGGTCAGCGCCATGGTATCTTTTCCCATTAATTTACGGCAATTCATTCATAGAAGAAGCTGCCTGACATCATACTGTTTCTCACTCTAGTATTGTCTGGTTACTTCCATTATGTATCTTCTCTACCATTATTTCCATGCAAATAACAAGAGAATTGCACTGATTTTCCACAAGGGGGGCATAATTTGGTAGGGATACAGAAGACATAACTTCTGGGGGTGGGAAATGACCAATTTACTTTAACACAGATGTTTCAAGACATGTTCATGGTAAATTAAGTATACATACATTATAATAAGTACACACACAGGTAAACTACATATAATAAAGAAGAACCCATGTTACTTAAGCTACATAGGATCTAGGGTAAGATATGATTTACTTTATTTGCTGCCTTGCAGTTTAACTTACTTGCATTTTCAAATCTATTATAATTAATAAAACCCTAACCCTAACTGTCTCTTTGACCAACTATCCAACTTTTGTACAAAGTTGTACAAAAAGATAAAATGAGAACAGAATGGGGAGGGCTAAGTGCACACCAGGAAAACAAGTGACTGATATTAAACAAATCTGGCTTGGCTGGTGTATTGTCCAAATTCATTCATTCATTTATGAATAATGTTTTCACACCCTCCATTTATTAAAAAATATGGCACTAATTAATGTGACTATAATTAAAACTTTCACACCTCAGATTCAGTTAGAAGACAAATTGGCAAAATTGTTCTCAATTCCCTTCTCTAGCCTAAATAAAAATAAATTGTTTGAGGTTTTTAAATATCTCTAGCTACCTTTGAAAAAATATAATAAATAAATATCGATAAACAAATGTAGAAAGGGTAAAAAGTCGAATTTCCCGTCTTCAGATTGGGAGGAAAAATATGGTTCCTGCAATTTTAGCTAAATGGGTTACTGCAATTATATAAAATTGTAGCATAATTATTTACTATAAAATGTGTGAAAAAAAATGGCATTCATGTGCTCAGTATGATGAAGTTATAAAAGTCACAAACATTCTGAACTGTTTTTCTATTGAAAGTAGAAATATGTTCAGATGATAGCAAAGCTTTAAAATTCTTTCACAAACAATAGCAATTAATTTCAGTTCTTATACCAAAAATAACATAGAAAATGGTTATTCTGGGCAAGTCACTGCTAGTAGGTTCTCTTATCTTAATTTACATATTAAATTAATTTTAACATGTTATTCATTGACAAGCAATGGAAAAGTTTATAAGCTTATACAGGTACTCATTCCCCTAAGAGTTAATCTTGAACACAAAATAAAAAGAAAGCATCATATTCATTATTATTTTTATCCCATCAAAGCTAAAATGTCTAATATGAATTCTGAAGGCCCAGAAAATAAAATCCACCTTCATGTAGTGGAAATCTTGAAGGATACCCCGATCAAATATAATTCAGAAGTATTTATACTTTTGTTTGAAAAAAGTATTAAAAAAAAGTTTGAAAAAAAGTGAAGGAATGAAAGTAGGAATACCTTTGAAAATATAAAACGTGACTACAGGAGTAGATTCCATTGTAGTTGGATAATCATTACATTTTCTAGATACTACAGGTATCTGCATTAGTTTTCTTATAATAAATTGCTCTTGTAGCAGCTATTATTACAATAGTAAACTTGGTCATTATTTTGGCATTCACATAGGACCTATTTTTAAAATTATCTGGGATAGCAACTAATTTTTTTTTGCCATGATTGTTAAAGTGAAAATTCCAGTAACTATTGAGAAACATGGGTTTATTCATCCCCTGGGTCTAGAACAAGAGTCTTCAAACTTGGCAAGTTTAAGACTTGTGGACTTCAATTCCCAGAATTCTTGAGCTAACATGACTGGAGGAAAAATTCTGGGAGTTAGAAGTCCACAAGTCTTACAGCTGTCAAGTTTGAAGACCTCTGGTCTAGAAGTTACTAAAGGATATTAGCAGCCAAGACAGATCTGTGGAAATATCTGTGATTAGTTTATTAAGAGTGATAAGTTTCTTTTGGATAGTTTCTTCTTAGTTCGCTCTTGCTGGGAAATTAATGATAAGTTCCTTCAGCATAAATAATTTTCTAACAAGGTCATCCTTGCTGTGAAACTAATGATAAGATCCTTTATGATAAGTAATGTTCTTCGAAGGTTATTCTTGCTGGGAAACTAGTATTTATTGGGAATTCCAAAACATGATGAAAAAGGATTGACAATTTGTTTTATGGAAGTTCTAATACATAAGAATACTGGCTTTGCCAGCAACTGATCTATTCAGTTTGAGAATTCACTATATTTCAGCTTTTCCATTCTATACAGCTAATAAATAAAATTAATCAGATTAATCATGAAGGTATAACTGGCTCGATCTACTTGAATGACTAAGTGATTGAATGGGGAAATAATTGTTACCTTTCTTTCCCTCCCCCCATATTATACAAAGGAAATCCAACAACAACAAAATAGGTTTAATTTAGTGAAAATTATTGCTTTACAGAGTTACCTTCAATATTTCATTAATACCAGCTAGAATATGTTTTGAAATTATTGCATTGGTCAATTTCATCATTTATTGGAGTTGAAAAATGTATCTCCTCCCATTTTTTCTAAAGTTCTTTTGGAGGAAGATTAATAAATATCCATGTTCAGCATGGATAGTGCTTAACTTGCATTCTAAATGTTACCTTGCTTTTTTCTGCAATTGTGAATTAAATGTTTGCTAGGTATGTCTGAATAGTCCTGGGTATACAGATTGAAATCTGTTTTGCAGTTATGTTCTCATTTTCTTTCATCCCTTGCCCTTTTTTAATTTAATATTTGGCTAAAATCCTTATATTTCAGTTAATTAATTTGTAGAACTTTCTTCTATTCTTAATTTCTGAGATTATTTTTACTTTTTTGGTCTGAAATGGCTATGTTGCCATTTAAATACAGCTAACTACAGGAATGGCATATTCATTTTTATTCTTGCTCTGTGATTTTTATATTGAAAGCCAAGTAGTCAAATTGAAAAAGATGAATTTGAAATTGCTTTTTTGTAGGAGATACACATTCCAAAAATCTATTTTGAAAATGCAAGGTTTTTAAATTCATATTTTAAAAGTTATATACCATTCAGGGTTTGAATGGGGTGCATGGAGAATTAATTATTATTTAATTTTCTACTTTAAAGATGTAATTTTTACAAATCGTTCTTTTTTTACATAACATCTCCTTCAGGTCAAGCTCAGTTCTTGATAACTTCCCGTCTGTGCATTTTTCTGCCAACAGTAGAGAAGTATGGTACTGTATGACCTGAAAGACTTTTGAAGTATTCTGTACCAAAGATATGGTGTGGAATGCCATATGATAAGCTGATAAGATTGACAATTTAAATTATTGTGAAGTAGGGATATGACATTCACAGGAGCATGGTCTGAAAAGTTACAGTATCTATATAACATGCTTTATTATTAATATTTAGGAGTAGGATACCAGAATATAATTAAATAAATGCAGCATCTGTATTCAAAGGAAAGCAAAATACAAGGCATGTTGAATGGATCATAAAACACCCATTACATTAAATTTGTTCATATAACCTTGCAAAGAATTACAAATCTGACAATGCAATTGGAACAGGGAGTTTTGATGCACATAACTAATTTTATCTCTGGAACAACTTCGTGAAGTACACTGAATATTTCTCAGACGTCACCTAAAAAACGTCCTGAGCTAAGTGTGGAACAGAACCTTCTGTGTCAATAGCTCTAGTCTAAAAGCCTCCCAATTAGCTAGCAATTACCTAGAACAGCAAATTAGCCCAAATTGCTTACTTTGCTTTTGTCCAAAGCAAGGCTTTAAACCACATGGCAAACTTCTTTCAAAACTACAAGGAATTTCAAAAGTTCCTTGTTGATGTGATTTGGAGGGGGAAGTCACCTGATCAAAGAAAAAAGCTTAAAATAATGGGGTAATATCATAGGGTATTTTAATTTCAAACAATTTGTTTTCTCTGTAGTATGATTAAACATAGCAATACAAGGGAAATAGTGCTTATCACGGAAAACTAAAATACGAAGTCATAATTCAGTGGTTGAAAGCATTAGCTTTTAAATACAGTGAATTCAGTCACATTGTTCTGGACTAAACTTAAAAATGGAAAGTACGGTATTTAATATTATGTACTTATAAGTAGTCTTTGCTTAACACAGCTAATTGAGAACAGGAACTATTGTCAGACAATGTGGTTGTAAGTAGAAAAACCATGTGCCTGTGCTCTTACAATTTCCTGCAAGTTTCCCCATTGATTTTGCCTGTGGCAAATTGGCAGGGAAAGTAGCAAATCGTGATCATGTGACTGTGGGATGCTGAAAGAGCCACACATACAAGGATCATTTGTAACTACCGCTTGTCCAACATCATCATAAGTTTGAACAGTCACTGAATGAATGGCCATCAAATGAGGACTATCTGTACATATCAGAAAATGAGTTTTATCTTACCTTCTTTTTTTAATTAAAAATCTACTGAGCATAATCGTTTTAAAAGTCACGACAATGTTGATTTTAAATGCAAATTTGCCCTCAAAATGTATCAAGTGGTGAAGTTCAGTATTTTATGAATGATTAAATGAGCAACTAGGCAGATTCTTATCATTTGTGCACATCCCTCATTAAAAACTGTGAAGCTGTCCCATAGATGATTTAGGATTAGCTGCTATCATTCAGCTAATAGAAGAATACAGTTGTCTACTTTTGTGTACTGTTGGAAGAATGACAGGATACATATGTTTGTACAACATGTATACATAGAATTTTTTTTTCTGGCTTACTTTGGTACTAGCATTGTAGTGTAGTTGCAATATTTTTCATAACATGCTTGATGTCCTTCTGAGCTTCTAAAGGATCTGGTTGGTTACTATTGGACACAAAATTCTAGAACTTTTATCTCCCTGCCTGAAGTAGTTCTTATGTCTTTCAGACAGCTGTTTCACTGTTTATCTAGTCCACAAGCCACAGTTAACTCTGAGTTGAAACCAGCTTATAAAAAATGTCTTCTTATGAGTCACCATGGACGATTATGTCATATTTCTACAAGACACAATGAAAAAAGCATTACAATTATTAGTGTATTTTTTTAAAAAATCCACTGAAATATGTGTCTTTCCCTTTCTGATGCTAATCTTTCATTTCATAGTTTTTATAACTAAAGTTATACTGATAGAACTTTGCATGTGTGTATGGATTGGTATAAATAAATAAAAGCAAGGTCTTTTTCTTTCCATGCCTGTGTGTATTCATGAAATTGTCGTTGATTTCATCACACATTAAGAAATAACTGCTTGTGATCGATAGGCCACGTTGCTAAATTGTAAATAGAGCTAAGAAATGTAGGTTGACTTAAAGCAAACCATTTAGTACAAAGTAGATGTCTATTTCGTGGGTGGGCGTGTCTGCACAGATCCGCATAGGAAACAATAGAAATAAATTATAGGGAAAATGAAAAGGAAGGAAGTTGCTGAAAAAAATTGCAGCTGTTCAACAGGATATTCCACACCCAGCAGAGAAGTAGAACTGGGGGGAAGGAAAGTGTAAGTGTAATCAGTGAAAAGATTCAGGTTAGCATCTCTTATGAACAGCAGCATATTAATGCCATTAGCATTAAAAAGTATTATGTACTATTAACATTTTGTATGGAAATAGCAAGATTTTATCTTTGAAGAATATGCTATATCTAGCTTAGGCTTGAAAAAAAATAAACAGCAGCTTCCTCAAAGAAGTTACAGGAAGTAATGGTCCTGGAACATTTCAATAAATTGGTGCAACAGTAAATAGGAAGTGATACAATATGAATATGAAAACGAGGTTGGTTGCAAAAATAAACGCTTCCTTGGATGTTGGAGGTAAGAAATTAATTTTGAAAGATTATTTATATTAAACAGCACAAGTCAAAATCTTTTCCAAAATGAAAAAAAAGTATTTTGCTATTATATTTAATTTTTTTCAGGGAAAAATAGTATTTTCTTTGTTTTATATATATTTAAAGCAAGATGAATATGAATATGATATGGTATATTTGTATATTAGAACAGTAAGAAGTGGTGTGTTAAGACATACAGTATATGGCTTGTCAAAAAGGGAGACTTTTTCATGTTTGTTTTGAATTGTAATACTATAAATCTCTGTTCCTTACTTCTTTTTATTCCAGTTAGACCTATCCTTGAATAATTGTACTAGAATTACAATAGGCTTTATAATATACTTGATTTCAGTTTTGTAAAATATGAAGAATATGAAGTTTATAACACTTATTATTTGATTCTGTTTATTAGACTTTGTATATTATTGACTAGACATGGCATCAAATTTATGTTCTATTAATTTAGTTTTATTTTGTAACTTAAATGCTACAAGGAAGGCTGTTGCTAATATCATGTAACAAATCTTTTAAAATCCATAGTCCTTTGATTCCCTGTAAAACAAAACCTGCATCAATATGATTTTAATCTACTTGGACTTAATGTTCAAACTTTTCATTATTTATAAAGGAGTAAATTCATTTTTAAAGCTGGAAGGATTAGAGAAAGAACAATAGCTACTAATCATTACACCTTCTAAAAAGGTTGAAATAGTGGATGTGTAGCAAGTGATATCATGGTACCATGAATTTGGGTGGAGAACTGCAGATTTATAGAATAAATTTTGCCAAAAATTGCTGATAGAGTGCTTAGTCTGGGTTTCCTGAAGAAGCCATTCAAAGGATTTTGCTGCTTCAATAATTTTAATATTTGTAAGCCACACAGAGTCACTTATGTGAAATAGGCAACTATATAAATCAATCCAAGAAGCAAGTACAATATTTGTTACCTGCAGCTTTTATGCTCTTATGTTTTTAAGAGATGGCCATGAATTCAATTTAACTTTCAGATTCCATTTGTTCTTAGTGTTGCAAGTTTGCATCCCTTCTTGTCATCAATCATCATTCTCAATGATTGCATCATGTGAACTGAGAGTGCTCAAACAGAGGACTTTCAATTGTTTCATTTTGAGTCTATGGACAGTAAAATATGATACCTGGGGAGATAGGAGCCCACCTATTTAAACTTGTATTTTAGATTTCATGTCATATAGTATTTTAATTGTGATGTTTCTGAGGTAAATAAACAAACAGGAGCCACCCCATCTCCATAATGTTTACTGTCTCTGATAAAATTAAAGCTTCAAAAAATTAAAGCTTCACCAGGAGCTTCACCCTATCCTGATCTATTTACCATAGTTTCTTGCTACCTAAATAGCAGAGGCGAGGCCTGTAGATGGTTATCTGCTAGTTACTGTCTCTTCTTTGGAGGCCTTGATTTTAACCAAGGGAAACTTTGCTGATAAAACATGTTCTTATTAGTAGTCTGGAGATGAGATGGAGACAGATGTAGAATTGTATCCAGAAGATTATCAAAGTGAATCCAGCATCAGTTCTCCTATCTGCCATGTGGGACTGTCATAATAATTTACCTCTATTGATTAAGTCTGTTTATTTTATTGTGAATCAGTTACTTACTCCCATGTACAGTCTTACTTAATCCACTACTATGGTTCTTTGATGGAGATAAATGGAGTAGAAAATGCTTTATGTCTTGCTTCTTGCAGGAGTAGGCTAATCTTAATGGTATTGACCCTTCTATCTGGTTAAACATTACAGCTGAGCAAGACTACAAGGATTATTTGTCCTTGGAAGGAAATGCTATTAACAATTATGTGGTTTTTTTTCTTTTAGTGCCCTTATGGTGTTCTGCTCGCCTCAGTTTAGCAATATGGGCCTTCTTTGGATTCTTCCTCTTGTATGCACTTCGTGTGAATTTAAGCGTTGCCTTAGTGGACATGATAGAACTAAATACAAGCTTAAACAAGAATATCACCTCAAATGTGTGCCCGGAGCATTCTTCTACTTCAGTTGCTCCTCGTAACACTACGGTAATTTAAACAAGTTTATTTTTGAGAATGTGAGCTGCACTTAATTGTTAAGTTCTTATTGACTGACATGTTTCTTTTCTTCCCACAAGATCTCTGCAAATGATAAAAATCAACACCTATCATATGTTAGCTCCTTAACCTTCCAAAAGATGCATTGTTGTGTGAAAAGGCTTTGAAAAGATGCCCTGCTTTTTCTTTTAACTAATGTAGTTATTTTTAACTGAACATATTTGGGCTTTAATCCTGTAAATATCATCAAGGAATAAAGGGTCAAGGAACCAAAAGAAACTCAAATCAGATTAAATTTGTATAGGATTGCATTGTATGTCAAGTTTTGGATTTGAATAAGTCCCCTTATGAAGTGTGTACTATACATAGAGAGTGTATTGTCCAGCTGACTTTGGGGAACTAACAATACATGAAACGTAACACAATCTTATACAGATTTATGATACAATGCAATTATGATTCTTAATAAACTATCCCTTATCTTAGCACAATATATATCAGACTCCGCTAATATCTTAGACCAGGGACAGAGAACAGAGATATATCAGTGATCAAGTTTAGTGTAAGAGACTTCTTTTATTTATGTGCCTTTGGACTGCTAACAAAAGTGTGTAATGTCTTGTATTTCAAGCACGGTAACATAATTGAATGCATTGGTAAAAAATAAAAAACAACCAGAAAAGGATTCCAAAACAATGCATATATTATTTACATTATTTAAATTTTTTATAGCACTTCTCTTTGATATATTGTAACAGTTAACTTAGGAAACAGTTAAAAGTGATGTGATTGTTTCTGTAGTGGGTATACATTGTAAAAGGGTTTTTTCATGTATGTCATACTAATGAATACAGAGATTACTGTTACAGAAAATGGGATTTGTTAACCAGGCTGTATCTGGGAGCAAAGTCCACAAAGGATCATATGTCATTAAAGAGTGGGAGAACACATACTTCTTTTTTTCTCTTATGATGTAGAAAATATTGCTTCTTTCTCTTCTCTTTTTAGGGAAAAAGCTATCCTTGGGATGCTGATATGCAAGGCTGGATCCTTGGATCCTTTTTCTATGGCTACATCATTACTCAGGTTCCTGGGGGATATCTGGCACGCCGATTTGGGGCAAAGCTGCTGCTGGGATTTGGCATCTTGGGTACTGCTGTTTTCACCTTGTTCACACCATTAGCAGCAGATCTAGGAGCTGGGTTCCTCATAGCAGTCAGAGCTTTGGAAGGTTTGGGTGAGGTAATTTCTCATTTTTCCTTTGATATTGGCAAAAAAGTCAGAAAAGAAGAGGAAACACCCAATTGACCACCACTTTTCATTATTTTTCTGACATGAGTATCTCCTGGCTCCACACTTTTCATTATTTTTCTGACATGAGTATCTCCTGGCTCCACACTCTCTTAAATCTTGTCTCAGAACTTCAGTATGTTGGACTTAGATATGGAACTTGAGTGTTTCTTCTTTTCTGTCAGTTCTTCTAGGTTCACATGAAAATTATGAAAATAATGTGGTTTTTTTTGTGAGTGTAACTGTACTATTTGTAAAGACAAGCGTGTGGAGTGTAAAGCACCTTCTTTGTGAAAAATTGTAGATACGAAGTATACTGTTCTGTACCTAATCCAACCCTCCAGTCCTGCTGTCTCATATTAGTAGAAGGTATTCCTGGGAAGGATGAGGAAAGAATATGCCAAGAACATGAATCCCCAAAGTGAAGGCACGAAAACAAATTTCAGCTTCATTTGCAGCTTATAATAATGAAGGACTTTCTCTTTTGTCGCAGTTAATCATTTTCATTGCAGTTCTCAATATTTTGGAGCACAAAATAGTTTAGTCATTAAATCAGATTCATGATGCAAAATTATGCCCAGAGTTACCTTACAGAGGAAATAGGAAGCATAAAAGTTTAATAAATAAAATGCCATACTCATTGGAGTATCTTTAAAAAATATCAGCAGAGCAGACTATTCAAGAGTTGACCATAATAAAATATTGTTTAGTTGTCTTGAGAAGCATCCAGTGACAACTGTTATCAGAATAATAACCAGAATATGCCCATAATATTCCCTAGTGAACAACAAAAGACTAGTTTCTTAGAAGTATCTGAGAAGTTGATCCTAAAATGGATTGTCCCTTTGCATCTTTGAATGCTCTTACATCTTAAAAATTATTGCTTCTTGTTTTCATTTTAAATTCTGCATTACTTTAACTTGGGTCTAAATTTAAGAATAAGGGGTTTTTTTAATTAAAAAATCTTTCATTGTCTGATTACATAACATCATGCTTCACTACATATCAGTATTTATGGTCTGGATAGAAGAAATATTTTGGTGGCTAAGACTTGAGCGATCAGTATAACTCCCAAAAACATTTTTATCTGAAGGACTATGATGGGCAAGAAATAAGTTCTGCTTAATTGCTCTTTAGCTATGTGCACTTGTTGAAAACGGCTTCATGCTAATACAACCAGTACTTTCCCAGGATTTATTGAAGAAAAACATTTCATTAAAATAAAATATTGTATTTTATCAATTATCTTGTTTTTGGGATATATATATATATATACATACGTGCTGTTCAGCTTCCTTCGGGTATTATCCCACGTCATTGTAGTTCTGTTAAAGTTGTAGCAACGTTTCAGCAGAATCTCATCTGCCATCCTCAGGCTTCTGTATGGATATGGGTCTTACAGCTCCTGGTTTTAAATTTGAGGCTGGTTCATTCTGATTGGCTGGGAGCCTGGACCTATTTCATTGGACTTGGAGTTTGATTGATTGGTGTTCCTGGTTTCTTCTGTCTGTTTTGTGGCTTTGATTGGCTGGCAACAGTCTGTTCTTGTGTTGGAGGCTTTCAGTGCAGCTTGGCTCCGTGTGAAGGGACGGCTGCTCTTCATTAGCAAGCTGGCTTTCACCTGGGTGCCTGGTGGGGGGGTTAGGTTGGAGCTATCAGAGGGAGTCTGTTTTTGCCCAGGTGTTTGCCTGGCTTGTGGCATGGAGATCTTTCTGTTTGAGAGTGCAGGCTTCCAAATGATTGACAGTCTGGTGGAATCATCTCTTCTATTCATGCTGTCAGGTCTTTTTTCAATCTCTATGGCTTCTCTGATGATTCTGTGGCTGGGGTTTTCTATAGTGGCCAGGGTTTTAGTGCCATTGAAGTTGATGGTGTGACCTGTGGTTTTCATGTGTTGGACTAGTGAGGAGGTGTGTTCCAGCTTTTTTACTGCATTTTTGTGTTCCTCTAGGCGGGTACTTATTCTTCTATTGGTCTGTCCAATGTATGTGGCCGGGCATGATGTACAGGGAATTTCGTATATGCCTTGGTTTTCCAGGTCAATTTTGTCTTTGGGGTTCCTCAGGATGGCTGCTATTTTTTTGTCTGTTTTGAAGGCAGTCTTGATGTGATGCCTGTGTAGTATCTTACTGATTTTATCTGTGGTACCTCTTATGTAGGGCAGGACAGCTGTTCCATAGATCTGTTGGTCTTCTAGGTCTCTGTTATGTCTTGGTGTGTTTTTGT
>BLBF01000007.1:37078778-37172891 GCA_015471245.1 Laticauda colubrina | reverse complement strand
CAAAGTCCATGTAGAATATCCTATTGTCAGTTCACATAAATCAGTCCATCGTTGTCTCTCCCGTTCGAGCAATGCAGTCTTGCTTCCAAGCAGTAATCAGTGATCATCAAAGCCAGAGAGAGAGAGAGCAAGCTGTAGACTTGCTACTTTTATATTGTTTTCATAACCACACCCACAGTTGCTATTTTACAGTTAAAGCTGCATACACTAACTATGATTCATAGTTATTATTTCACCTAAAACAGTTAGGGTGAACAATGTTATCCCTAACACAGATAATTTTTAGTTAGTCTAGCCATAGTAATTTTTTTCCTGTCTTCAACTTAAACACAAGCATTTCTTTTCTTTCACTTTTAAGGTACCTTAGGTGTGTTGTGGTTCCTCTTCTGGATATGTATGGTTAGCAATACACCTGAAACTCACAAGACAATTTCCCCGGCTGAAAAAGAATATATTTTGTCTTCTCTTTCACAACAGGTATGAACCATCAGTAAATACGTAAGTTATCATCCAGGTTAATTGCAATATAAAGTATAAATATCCAGAGAAAAGTAGAGAAAAGTAGTAGCTTTTAATCATGCTATTTTTTTTAAAAAATAAAAGACAAGGATAAGGATTCCATTCATCTTCAAAAACAAGTTCTTCAAACCTATGATTTTCATCTTAATACCGACTACAGTGAAATGGTGGTAGCTATTCTCCAGTGAAAGAGATTTAGATTCAGTACCTGATCATATAGCCTAGTTTTTTATATTTTATCTATGTATCAAAAATTTGTTACATCAGAATTAATCCTTCATAATGCTGAATAACAGATTCTTTAAAAATTAAATTCCTTGAGATCTAAAGGTTTTGAATGTATTCTTTCCATTTAGCTTTCTACCCAAAAATCTGTGCCTTGGAAAGCCATGTTGAAATCTGTTCCGCTGTGGGCCATTGTTGTTGCACACTTTTCTTATAATTGGACATTCTACACTCTCCTTACCCTGCTGCCTACATACATGAAGGAGATTTTGAGATTTGATGTGCAGGAGGTAAGCTACCCTATGCATTCCAATGTTACAAAGATTTAACTTAAATCCTAAAGTGGTACAACCATGAGCCTAGATCCAGGTGGCTTTATAACTGTATTAATTATTAGTAATTCAGTTAATATCTAGACTGAATGAGAAATTGATACCCAATCTTAGGCCCAATTCTTGCATTTCTGTCCATCTTTCTAATCAACAGAAGTTCAGATGTTTGTAAGAACCAAATATTACATAATCTTCCTGGGATATGGCTATAGTTAAATTACCATGTGTGTACTCCAGGAGAATTTCTTTTATGAAATTATCGTAATAAGTGGACACTATGAACTCTGTTAGTGGGGCCTTTTCACAAGTAGTCATGTCTTCTGTGTGGACTATTCTAAAAGGAACAAAAATGGAGAAAAATATTGGCTTCCTATAGATTATTTATTTCCTTTATTGTCGGAGTACAACATATGTACAATGAGATTGGCTGAGCCGCCCTTTGTGCACCCCCCCCACACACACACACAACTCACAGTGAGGACAGAAATCCCTAACTCAGACCCAATCTTATTACCCTGTGTCAGGGTCTTAACCTTGGCAACTTTAAGACTTGTGGACTTCAACTCCCAGAATTCAGACAGCTTTGCTGCCCTATGTGATCTTATTGCCGGCCCTGCAAGTCTGTCATACTATGTTGCATGAAGTTATTTTCAGAAGTTTGATAGCCCACAGGTAGAAACTATTCTGCAGCCTGTTGGCGTGGCTGGCTATTGCCACATTTCCTGATGCATACTTGCATTTCTTCAGATGGTTATATACTTCATAAGTACAAGGGAAGAATCTTAGTAACAGGACAGAGCAGTTTAAATTCTTCAGTTATTATGTAATCAGAACTTAGAATCTTGCTTTCTTTTTTCCCCTTTTTATATTGTTTACATCATGGGTGTCAAACTTGCCGCGTTATGTTGCCGTCATGTGATGTTTCACGGTGTTTTTCCCATTCGTGGAGCTGGGATGGGCATGGCCTGTGAGTGACGCATCCAGCCCGTGGGCTGCCAGTTTGACACTCCTGGTTTACACTTGGGGGGAGTTTATTTTCTTTTTTTTACTGCAATGCCTTAAATCTAAAAGGCGCTGTTGAACTAATATTTGCCTTTCTACCAGTAAAATACACCAAATGAGGCAATGGCAATATCCATTCTAATGCATAATCATGAAAAAAGCTTTGTCTTAAATTTCTAATGGTTCTCCAATGGAATAGGTGCTACAACTTGGCCGCATACTTAAAATTAATTATTATAAGTTGTTTTCCATTGTTTTTCATTTTAAAAAAACTTCATTTAAGTACTTTTTAAGCGGTGCCTTTATTCTCAAAGGCTTCAGGCAATTTCAACAATTGTCTGGAAGCTCCATATCCATATTATATACATATATAAGCTTTTATAATGAAACCAGAGAGAGGCTGTATTTTTCTCATTTTGTCAAACATCTGTTTGGTAGTTGGAAGGAATGAAGTAACCTGAAGATGGATCAGTATCAAAAGAGTCACAAAAAGCTGTATATAAATTACTGGTCGCTTGCCTGCATTATTTACTAATATGTTGTTTCTGTTTGTGCTTATTTTTAAATCTGTGATCCTCTCTATAGGTGTGTTTGTGGGTGTATGATCATATCTAAAATATGATATATTACTCATGGTTATATCATAAATCATATCTGTGATCCAACAAAGAATCATTCAAACTATTTTTAATAACAGAGCCATCCTCAACCATTTCCCCCCTCTACAGAATGGATTCTTATCTGCACTTCCTTATTTCGGCTGCTGGGTTTGTATAATTGTGTGTGGTCAGTTTGCAGACTATTTACGGGAAAAGAAAAATATGTCAACAGTCTATGTTCGCAAAACATTTACAGCAATAGGTAAGAAAGATGTAACTCATTGAGAATACTGCTAGAATAAAAGTGAATTGGTTGGTATTTTAGAATACTTAGCGTTTGATACGCCACCCTTTAATTTTTTGAATGTAATACTATCTATCTATTTATCTATTTATCCATTCATTCATTCATTTCCAGACATGGCATTTCTTACATAAGATGAGCTTTTCCAATTACAATACAGTAGTTGGTCAGAAGGACCCTGCTCCTTCCTGGATTGGCCCAACATATCTTGCATATGTGTGAAGGTCACAATCTAAGAGGACTCTATGTGCACTTAAAATAAGATTTCCCTATGGTAATTACATCTATTAATTTCAGGTGTGAACAACTAGACCCACATATGCAGAATGCAACCTAATTATTATGTTCTACCTGTAATAGAGGAATTTCTCCAGTCTGGCAGTCTATATTTGGGAACAATTAGATAAGGCTCTAAGAAACCTGGGGGAAGAGTAGTCTTAGCCCTTTTGCATTTGTGCAGTGACTCAAGGCTAACTCCCTGTTTGAGCTCCCTCCCTGCCAGGCTGGTGCTTCTCAACATCTAATGATAAGGATAACCCTTAAATTTTTAGAAACATTTGGGGGGGGGGGTGAGGGAAAGCATGGGCAAAACACGCTAGCATTATAAGTGCTCAAAATGATAGAAAGCTGCCTTATATCAACTCAAACTTTTGCTCACTTGATACAAAGTAGATTATATCGTACTAACTAGAAAATAGCTCTCCTGAAGTTCAGAAAAGCATCTTCTCTAGGACTACTTAGATATACCAATGTGCTTCTGCTACTTATACTTGGCTTAAGTACAGCTGCCATGTTCTTGCTTCCCTCTGAATCTTTTGTCCTTGATAACTAAATACTTGAAACAAACTGAAATTACCAAGCATAAATTAATTTTGAGATTGTTAGAAAAGGAAATGGGTATCTTTTTATTCATATTTCTTTGTTTCCTACATTAGCCTTTGCTGCCTTGTCTTAAAATAAATAGCTTTGGACACAATGAAGACTGTTAATAACTTTGTGTATTCTTTTTTTTACTGACCCAATTGATGTTTAAAATAGATTCAGTGTGTTGATTTTAATAAAGCTGCAGCAACAGCTTGGATATTGTATAAAATGTGAAAGGCAGGATACCCCAATCTGAATTTTAAAGTTTGTCTTGCACACTAGATGGCAATAGAAAGCAGGATAATCAGTTGATATTTTCTAATTTAATTTTTTAGTTTTTTATCATAGCAAAATAGTATTAATCAGCCAATCTCAAAGTATCACACAGAATACACAAATTAATATACTCTTAGCTTGCATTAAAAAACAGTTGATTTCTTTAAAGTCATATGGATAAATATTTAGACAACCTCCAAGAAAGTCTAGCAGGAATTTTGATGCACATTTTGTGATATGGCTAGCAGAAAGCATAAGTGTAATTTAGGCAAGCCATTAAAAACAGTATCATGTTACTCCAGCAAACACCATCATTTTTAATTAATTTGAATCTTTTAGTAATGATGTTTGATTTCTACCATTTAATATACTGAACTGTCCATGAAATGCCACTGTATTAAGGATGCATTCTTATGCAGGTAGTCTCCTTGATGTACAACCGTAATTAAGCCTGAAGTGTTTGTACATTGTACTGGACATTAAGTGGATCCCCGCATGACTACACCCAATTTTATGACTTTTGTAACAGTCATAAAGCAAACACTATAGTCATAAAGCAAACATATTGTCTATAATGGGTAGGTTTTGCCAGAAACTGGAAATAAACTCTGATTTTAAAAAAATGTAAATTTACATCCATTCCAGTTACTGGGAATTTATGTAAAAATGAGTTCAACCTTTCTACATAGTACATAAGTTCTGCTATCAAATTACAAATACCCTCATCTTGTGTGCCCACTGTTCTACCTTTCTTCTAAAATGCTGCTGTCTTTGTTTCCAAATGTCTACATAATACTAATCCTCTATGTCTCCAACATATTGACTTTCTTGTGCTGATAATACTGTAGTGGGTTCTTTGAGCTTGAACGGATAAGAGGAGACCATACCTGTTTCCATTTACGAATTCCAAGGAATATGTATTACCATTTTTGTTCCCTGACAATATTACTATGATATTGCTGAGTTATTGTCTATTTTAGACAATGTTATCTATTTAGAGATGGTGAAATTATGCTTCAGTGATCCTTTGTTGCAGGTCAAGAGATGAAAGCTATAACTACTTATATAAAATAAACAAAAATCAAAACTACACTAAAATATCATGAACATAATTAATAGAAAGTGCTTGTATAAAGTTTTCTATTTTTTGTTTTAATTAAGGAATGATTGGACCTGCAGTATTCCTCATGGCGGCTGGATTTATAGGTTGCAATTATGAAGTGGCAGTTGTATTTTTAACTATATCAACAACACTTGGAGGGTTCTCCACATCAGGTTACAGTATCAACCACTTGGATATTGCACCATCGTAAGTTTTTTAATGTTTTTACTAGTTATGTTTTTTACTAGCTGTTAATTAAGCTTTCCTTGAAACAGATAATCTCATTATACTATGTATAAGGCACAGAATTCAATGAAGAGTGATTTTAGACATTATAGATTGTTGCAAACCATGTCATTCCTTAAGAGGTTCACACAAGTTGAATTTTTATTGTCATCAACATTGGGCATGTTCTCCAAAACTGGTACAAATATCAGAGGACAACTATAGATTCCTTCCTGGTAGACATTTCTTAGTGATGAAAGAAAAAATATTTTCATCCTTAATATTTTTTTTTATTTTCCATTAAGAATAAAGATAAATGGAGAAGACTAGGGAAGAGTGACAAATAGAAGATAACATCAGAACTCTTTCAAAATAATTTAGAAATAATAAAAGTAGATATTACAGTGCATGTGACAAAAGCTAATTTATCTACAATTGTTAGGCGCTGCTCCCATTTTGGGCATGCTGTGCCATGTTAATCATGGCTTCTCCCAGCTGGAATGAAGAGAACCCAAAAACACTTATCAAAACCAAACTTAAAAAGCAAATCTTGGGCTTTGTTTCTTGTGTCCTCAGTCAGAAGAAACTTTCTTAAGTTCTCAAGTGATAATTGCTGGACAGTTTGCAGTTGGCTCCCTTGTATTGGGCAGAGAAAACCATTGCCCAGCATGTTCTTTGAAATACTCTTTCCCCAACATGGTTCCTCCAACCTTCCATAGTTACCAGATGTTCCTTTCCCTTACCCTTACTTTGCCATCTGAAGCTGGTGGACAAATAGAGGTGTACAGCTGTTAATCCTCCTGCTTTCCACTTGTCACAGTTCTCATAATGATAGCATCTTCCTGGATCATCAAATGCTCCTCTATACCCATTTGGGCTTTGTGTGTTTGGGAGGGTGTTTGTTGTTTTGGTTCACTCACTACACACACGGGATCATAATGCCATTCAATTCCACAGAACACTGAACATGTTTTTTTTAAACTTTCTGGAAAGTGGCAAACACATTTCAAATATTAACTTCAAGCAATAACCACATCAAAATTTAAAGCTTTAATTCTTGTTATTGCAACAAAAACAGTACAGATTCTTGTGGCACCTTTAAGAAATGTATTATATTATCAGCTTCCCTAGGTCATATTTCTTCTAAAACATGCAATTGATTGGCTGTTTTAAAATTATAATTTAGTTACTTTCCCATTATAAGTATTACAATGCTAATAGCTAGTTATACCATTTTATTAATTGAATGGACCCCACATCTTCAATCTATATAGCATTTCTGAGAGAATATAAGTATAGATTGTACAAGATTATCTAGAAGATACCAGCTGCATTCAGATACCAATACACAATAATTTATATTGACTGACAATCCTTTGTTTTATAATATTTTCCCAGAAGGACTATTTTTTTGTGTGTATGGAGATTCCCTTGTAAATGGCATAGTTATTGAAAGGGGCCAGTTGTAGACATTATAGAACTAAAGACATTTAATGGGAGGAAGAGCTAGCTTTTTTCTGAGAGGAAATGCTACACTGAGCTGTTTTGAGATAGACTTTGTGCTTAACATTTGCAGTATGCATACCATAGGTATCTACTGTATATGTACATTTATTAAATAACAAGGCCGTTGGAAAGTATAGTTTGTCTTAGCTGTCAAATCTGAGCTAAAATGAAGTTGGAGGGAGACCATTTAATTTGCAGTGGAAATCCCCATGCTAATATCTAAGAACATTGGACACATGAGAAGCGTTTCTAATCCTTTGCAGACAAGTGGATGAATCATGTGTGAAATTCTTTCTCGTCTCCCATTTCAGTCTGTCAGGAGGGCTTTGGATGCCAAAATGCTTGGACTGCTGTTGAGAAAATTCCTCCGTTGTGGAAGTGCACATATGATTTAATCTGGTTCTGAAGGGGCAGGAAAAGAATTGCAAAATTGAGAACTGGAAAGTTCCAAGGACTAATCCTTGTTTTCTCCTATTAACTTAGCTATGCTGGCATCCTCCTTGGAATTACAAATACATTTGGTACTATTCCAGGAATGGTGGGACCACTTGTTGCTAAAGCTCTGACTCACAGTGTAAGTCACACTTACTTTATTTTTAATAAAGTAAAAAAAAGTCTCGTGTATCATTCTTAGTTGAGTAATAACTGTATTCCCTTGCTGATCTCAAAAGGCTGACCATTGTACTTGATAAGAAATCACCACAAAATCCTAAGATTGTAGGCTGGCTGAGAAGTTGGAAAAATATCCCAGGAATGGCCACTGTTAAAACTGCACTTTATTACTTTAAAAAAAAATCACATGAATCTGTCTAGATACTTTCATAAAATAATAGTGCCTTGAGTGTGTCTTAAATTACATATTAATAAACACAGCCAATTATTTATTTTCTCTTAATATTCTGTTTATTCTTTCATCAGACTAGCTTTTGATAGAACTTTGTAAAAATAAATCTTTTAGCAAAAAAAAATGTTCCAAGATTTCCCAGTACAAATCTCTTTATTTTAAAATAATTCTTCTCAAAAAACAGTGCAAAGTAACTCCTAAAGTCAGCAACCAAGTTAAATAAATATAAAATAAAATTAGGATAGTCTATAATCAGGAGAAATCACAGCACAAGACAGGAAACATGAATTCAAAATATTAATTAAAAAAGTATTTACACCAGACCTCTGAAGAATGTTTATATATATTCACAATAATGTTTTGTCTTTTTTTTTTTTTTAAAAAAGCACCATACAGCTAGAAGTTTGTAACTAAGCAGCTTCAAAAAATTCTTCATTTATTTCTCAATATAATACTGAAGGAACGTCAGTTACAATTTAGTGTGTATTATTAAGCGTCTTTAGAAACTAGGGTTAAAGTTTTAACTTTGACTGTAACTTATGTATGCAATAAAAACCACATATATAAATTATAATTATAGCTCTTTTGTCCTTTTGCTTAAATGGAGAAAATATGCCAAATTCCCCATTGGTTTGTTTTGCACAAATAAATCTGTATTTTTTAAGTTACAGTTTAAATTCCAGTTCTCAAGAATGAAAGAAATAGCACTTAGACTTATATACTGCTTTATAGTGCTTTACAGCCCTCTCTAAACGGTTTAGAGAGTCAGCATCTTCCCCCAACAATCTGGGTCTTCATTTTACCCACCTCGGAAGGATGGAAGGTTGAGTCAACCTTGAGCCTGGTGAGATTCAATCTGCCAAATTGCAGACAGCAGAAGTAGTTTGCAGCTGCACTCGAACCACTGCACAACCAAGGCTCTTATAATGCTTTAATCAGAAATAAATGGTACTTTCCAATATGAGTTTAAATATTGACTAAATTCTTATTTTCCATTTCCACACATTGTAGTGGTATCTAAGTCAGTAAACTGAGGTTTCTTAAATTTGGTGCTTGTTCCTGAACAAGAGTGGCAGTGTGATATCTATTCCTTTTTTTCTAAGACAAATGATTGAATCTTCATGTCCTCCTTTTCTTCTCACTCCTTGCTATTTAATTATGCCTTAGGTTGCAAGATAGAGTAGAATCTACCTAAGTCAAAATATAATTGTAACATGGAATTAAAATAATTGTTAATTAGTCCTGGCTCTATTTGTCTATGAGCTTAGAAAGTTCTAATTTACATAGTGAAAGTGCTGCAGTTTGTTAACAAAGATCTTTCAATAGGGGGAAGCAAATTTCCTGGCTAAAACGTCTGCTGTATAGTGGTAAAATAGCATTGCATTTTTATTTAACAGTGAGAATTAAAATGCCTTAGCTATATCAATATTCACATGATTCTTTATACATTTTATTATTCCAGTTATGTATTACTGCAAAACTTATAAACAAAGCATTGAAGGGTTAGCCCAATTGTGTGTGTAGTTTTTCCCCAATCTAACTTTTACCAAGTTCCTTTCTTTCTTTAGTCACCATGTTCTTCTTATCTATATTCACTAGTAATTAATATTTAGGCTTACCATTTTGCTGTGCTTTGCTCAAATTCATTTCTAGGATTCCTTTTCAAACTACACAGTTTTAATCTTGGCCAAACTGACTAGTCCACTTTTCTCATGGAAGGTGGGCATCCTTTTTTTTTTTTAAGATTAGAGTCTTTAAAACAGTTGAAATAATGGCCCCAAAAGAAACAGGATTCCCCCACTTTCACTGATATCTACAGTGGAGGCAGGATGGAGGATATCACATAAATTATAGTAAGATAGAAAAGTGTTTATTTAACAGCAAGAGAGTATAAGCCACATGTATGCAAGAGTGGAGTTTTTGTCATGATATCAGCATGAACCTGTGATCATTTTGACACAATTTCAGATTGCATATATCAAAGCTGAATTTTCATTCAGCCATGCATGCAGTTCAGTGGGTAATCTTAACCCACATACTTTATTCTTTTCAAGTTTGATGAAATAAAATAATAGGAAAGAGAACAATAAAACTCTTTGGAGGGAAGTTATGAGTGTGGATAGTTTTACTTAGATATAATAGTTAGCACAAATACCAAATATTAGTGAATTCAGTTGTAATAATCTTTAAACTATAGATCTGCTTCACCTTAAGAAAGTTGCAGATTGCTGAGCTGTTAACTAGGTTAATTACATCTAATATTGAAAAAGGAAATAAAATGAGCTTAAGAATAAAAAAGATAAAACAAAAGACTTGAAACAGGATACTGAAAGAATACCTTAATGGAAAGCATTTTTTTTACTCTTAAGCATCATCATGCTGTACTGATTCATCCTTTGTATTCCTCTTTTACCAGAACACTATAGAAGAATGGCGGAACGTGTTTTATATTGCTTCTGCCCTTAACTTATTTGGAGCTATTTTCTTTGCATTGTTCAGCAGTGGGGAAGTGCAAAACTGGGCACTAAATGGTTACCATATACATAGGAACTAAAGGAATTCTGGAGAAAATGACAAAGCATTACAATTACATCACTCGGAATGCCTTTTATGGGGATCTCTGTTAAACTAACAGAGTTTCTTTCCTGGAATTGTAAAGACATTTTATATTTTTAATATGCTGATTTTTGAATTAAACTGGGATGTAATCCAACAGATATTATATTTCATTTGGTAAATGTATAAAGATGTGCCATATTTTAATCTATGTTATCTACTTTTTAAATATTTATTTATAAAATAAATGGAATATGAGTGATTGTTAAAATGCCAGTAAGTTGTAATGAAGGGATAATATATAAAAAGAAATGCAGAGTGTTTGTACTGTCTCAAGAATTGTTACTATGTTACTTGTATTTTTCATGTCATATTAATTTAAACAAATGGAAATTAAATGTTCGTTTAAAATGTACATGTTTCCCCATAAATCTGTTGTGAAGGTTCCACAAATCAAGGAAGCCACACTCCGATGATTCAGGAATATTAGCCCAAATCCTCAGTTGCCTTCTGTCAGGAAAAAAACAGTTTGAAAGCATGGCATTTCACTTTCATCTCTTACTTCAATTCCAATATTAGAATTGAAACTCCCTTTATCCAAGTAAAGATCACAGAAGCATATTAATATTTGTGGGCAGCAACTGGCATAAAGGTATTTTATTGTAATTGAGGATGAATGACTAGCCAACCACTCAGGCTCTCTTCAGGGATTTGATGTGCCCATGTACCATTAAAAATTGTTATAACCTCACTTGTACCAATCTACATTGCAATAAGCCCTATGTCAATTTGCATGACTACAACATCCAGAACATCTATACAACAGGTGTTGTATCACACCTTTTTCATAGAATCGGTTTTCTTAAACTGCGTTTTTGAGACTGGTGCACTAGGAGACTTTCCTTCACTTATCTCTAAGAGATCTAGAAATATCAGGAACTCCTAACTACTTACTTTAGAGGGAAAAATATTAGGAATGGTAGATAATTTAAGACTATATACAGAATATAGTGGGATTAACTGATCAAATTTAGTGATGAGTAACTACGCACACAATTGTATAATGAAAATCAGAACTGAAATAATATTCAAAGAAGGGATAGTTGTAGAGCAGGGTTTTCAAACTCCCAGCCCACAGGCCAGATGCATCAGGTGCTGACCATGCCCACGCCCTGTTTAGCGAAGAGGGAGGAAGTCCCAATGTGATGTCACCGTGATGATGTGAGTTTGACACTCCTGTTGTAGAGGCTTCCTTTCTGTGACATTGTGAGTTTAAATGGAGTAGTAGATATAAAGTTTGAAATTGAAACCATGTACTTCAATTGTCAAGATTCAAGTATTATGAAAAGTAAAATATTTTTAAAGGTGAACAAAGATCTTACGAAGCTTTCCAAAACTTACATAAATCTGAGACAAGATACACATTCCTGGGTTCTGACTTCTCCACAGCAAAATATCACAGATGGTTTTGTTGAACATAATTTTAGGGAACCCAGTTGATTTCGTTTCTAAGAAGTGACAGTTACTGCTTTTCTACCTTAGATTTGAAAAGCCATTGAAATATTTTAGTAATAACTTATTCTGAAATATTTTAGTAATATCTTATTATTTTAGAATGATGACCAGTATTGGTAGTGAGGCTGGTGCTTTTTGTTGAGTTCATATTACTAATATGAACACTACAACTATTAGTAATGAGATGGGAATTTTCTCACTTTTAAGGAATCCAGCTTTTGGACTCTTTATAGTACAGAATATTTATAACCCTTTATCTCATTCAGCCTTTCCTCATATGTCATGCCTCCTGAAAACTTGGACTTTAGTTGTCCTAATTCTTTGTAGCATAGCCTTGGAAGATGATGAAGAAGGTGATCATCTCCTGGAAGGCACCATTAGGAAAGGCTAACCTTGCTTCTACAAGTCAATAGAGGAAGTTTCATAAGCAAGAAATGGTCTACTACCCACACTTTTTGTTATCCTTTTGTAAATAACCATTTTTAAAAGAGAAACCATGTAAAATAAGCTGCTCAACAGTTCCAATTTGTGCCTGCTCAAGCAATAAGTCATGGAGGAATTTTCAACTTGCATGGAGTACAGCTATCAGGACATCTTCAAATGCATTGCCTATCACCCACAACGGATCATCTGCAGCGAATGTGATGCTATTCATATGATTGGTTCCATTTAGTTTTGCCTCCCTGCAAATTGGCTGTAAGTTTACTTTGATCTTTGATTACATATTCCCCCATTGGTCTGAGAATGTTACTTGGTCCAACAGTGTAGAATCTTTTTGTCATTTTAATTTGTTTACTCATCTGTTTCATTCTGAAAATGAACTGCTAAAGATAATGCTTCAGCAAGTTTATAATATTTAGTTGCTTGATAGTGAGATAGATGGCATATAAATGTAATAAATACAGAAGAGCTTGCTTTCAAGCCTTCCAAAGCTACCTACAATAACAAACTCAACAATACTATAAAAAAACTGAAGCCAGCACCACAGAAATGAGGGGAAATCCTCAGACCCTGGCAGTTAAAACAGCCAGGGAACATTAAAATAAAAACAGTCCTGGATTCTTTTACATAGACCCAAGTCAGTGGGCTCCAAAACCCCAGAGATCCAACACAACACAAGTCCCTAGACAAAACATGCAAACACTTGGGCTACTACTTATTGCTCACTACTACACTCTTTCCCACTTCTCCCTTCTAGAACATTTCATTTGTATTAAATCAAGATGGTTAGAATAATCCCAAATTCCTTCACTTCCTGCTTTTTCTCCATTCTCATCTTTGCCTTAGACGGGACCCCTTGTAGTTACTCCTACTATCTTAGCCTCTTTCTCAAATCCTTTTTTCTCTGAGTCTTGCTTTCAACAAGTGGAAAATCTGTTCCAGTTACTAGGTTACATGTCAAGTTAGGAATAACTCCTACCACCATTAAGTGTTCCATTACCTCTTGCATATACTTGGACTTTATCCAATGGGATATCTCAAATATAATTTTTCTTCTCAAAGATGCTCTACTGCAGCCATTTTTTCCTTGCTTTGACTGTCTTTGGACAAATGGCCAATTTTCTCACAGGTGTCACAACTATGGGTCTCTTATCATCCCAAGGCCTTCCTTTAGTTTGGGTGGAAGTTAATGTCTTCTCTACTCCCTTTCACCTTTCTCTCTTCCAGCTCCTTACTGTTCTTACTTTCTTGAACAGGCTTTCTTATTCTCTTCTTCTGAATCTTCTCTAACATCCTCTGACCTTTTTTTTTTGCTGCCATGTAGTCCTGAGACAATCTAACTGTTCTATATGTAAAGTGGGTGACTCCTAATCTGCAAACCTGATTGGTCAAATAAACTAAGCATTGGATTGGTTCACTAGGAACCAATCCAAAGAGCTGCTAAAAGGCGGCAAATTTAAGCAACTGCCATTGGCTGCAAGCAGGCAAGCCAGCCTGTATAAAAGGCTGGCCTTGGCTTCAGCCAAGTGTTCCTATTTACTGACTAGTTAAAGAATAAAGTATTTGTTGTTGGAACCCGGTCTACCTCGTGTGTTTTCTGAACAAAACACTGGCGATGAGGATGGGATCGTCCTGAACGGAAAAACCTGCACGCGGTGATAAGAAGTCCAGATGACAACCAAGATGTCTGGAAACAACGCACCGCCCGCACCCTTCAATCCCAACGAAGAGGATTGGGATTCCTATGCAGATCGCTTCCAAATGTATTTGGAGAGCAATGAAATGGAAGACATTTCAGAGCAACGCAAGAGAGCTGTATTCCTGACGCACTGCGGGCCAACAGTTTTCAAGATGGCAAAGGCCTTTGCGAAGCCCCGAGACGTTAAACAACTAACGTGGACAGAATTGCAAAGAGTCCTCAAAGCACACTACGCTCCGATGGTGTCAAACTTAATAAAGCGACACGAATTTTACCTCAGAGACCAGAGAGAGGGAGAGACCGTCGCCGACTTCATCACTGCCCTTAGACAATTAGGGGGTGAGTGTGAATTTTTGAACATTGACGAAGCAATGAGAGATCGCGTGGTGTTGGGCCTGAGAGACTCGACCACACAGAGTAAATTACTCAACAAGCCTAACATCACCGTTACCGAAGCCATCGTGGAAGCCACAGCCGCTGAAGCCGCGAAAAAATCTGCCATAGCCATGAAAAAGATGAACACACACAGCGAAGAAACACCAACCAAAGACAGAAAGCAGCCTGCCACCACAACCCACTACGAAGAGTCGGGTGAAACAATTGAATCGAGCGAAGAAGACGACGTGGTCCACCGTTTGCTCATGAACAGAAAAGAGCACGAAAGAAGAAATTGGCAGGAATGCGCTGGCTGCGGAGGAAACCATCCCTGAGCCGAATGCAGATTTCTCGATGCCATCTGCCGGCATTGCAAGAAATGAGGGCACATCGAGAAAGTCTGCAGGAACAAAAAATACTACAGCCCAACGAGACGCAGAAATTCCCAACACGAGCTGAGCCTAAACAAGCTGAGAGAAAGTGGCAACAAGAGAAGCGAGCCAATACACACCAAACTGTCATTATAAAGAGCGCTCAGACGGAAAGTGGGAAGAAAATTAAAGTCATCGTGAAAATTGAAGGAAAACACTGCAAGATGGAAGTGGACTCGGGGTCCTTCCTCTCCATGGTATCGTGGGACACAATAAGACAGCTAGTCCCAGGTATCAAACCCAAAGAATTGAAGAAGCAGCACCTAACCCTCAAGGACTATCAGGGAAACCAAATCCCTGTGGTAGGCATGGGACAATTCCGAGTCGCCTACAAACAACACGTCAAGGTGCTACCGCTGACCATAGTCGACCAAGACAGACCAAGCCTCCTGGGCATCGAATGGTTCGTGCCATTGGGCATCGGGATGACCGGGATCGATCGAGTGACTACAACCGGCTGGGAAGACGACCTCATCCGAGAATTCCAGGACGTTTTTGATGGCTCACTTGGCAAGTATCGGGGAAATCCCATTTCTTTCAATCTAAACCCCCAAATAGCCCCACGAACAATAAAAGCCAGGCGAGTTCCTTTTGCACTAAAGGCAAAAATAGAGGAACAGCTGGACAAATTAATAGCCCAAGGGGTGTTAGAACCTGTGGACCATGCCAAGTGGGAAACGCCTATTGTCACACCCATAAAACTTGACGGGTCCATTAGAATCTGTGGTGACTATAAGGCTACCCTGAACCACGCATTACAACCAAGCGCATACCCGGTGCCAGTAGTCCAGCATTTGCTTCACTCCCTGGGAAAGGGCAACGTTTTTGCTAAACTCGACTTGGCACAAGCCTATCAACAACTCCCAGTGGACCCAGAAACAGCAGAAGCACAGACTATAGTCACCCATAAGGGCGCATTCAAATGTCACCGGCTCCAATTTGGAGTAAGCGTGGCCCCTGGCGTTTTCCAGAGTCTGATGGAACGCCTCCTAAATGGCATACAAGGAGTCGTTCCCTATTTTGACGATGTCCTAATCTCGGCCAGAGATGAAACTCAATTAAGGAAAAGACTCAAAGAAGTATTAACTAAGTTTAGGGAATCTGGCCTCAAGGTAAAAAGAGAAAAATGCTGTTTAATTAAGAATAGCGTTGAATTCCTGGGCTACTCAATAGACGGAGAGGGTATCCACCCTACAGACAAAAAAGTTAAAGCAATCAAAGACGCACCTGAACAAAGAAATAAAACCGAACTACAAGCATTCTTAGGACTAATTAATTTCTATAATGTGTTCCTGCCAAACAAGGCCACTATAGCAGAACCGTTACACCGTCTTTTAGACAAGAAGGCAACTTGGACTTGGGGTTACAAAGAAAAAAAAGCCTTCCAAAATATTAAAACCTTGCAAACATCAACAAACGTTCTCATCCAATTCAGCAACACACTGCCATTAAGAGTGACCTGCGACGCTTCACCATACGGAGTAGGTGCCATCCTGAGCCACCAACTACCTGATGGCAGAGAAGCACCCGTCGCATATTACTCTAGGACTCTATCCAAAACTGAGCGGAATTACAGTCAATTGGACAGGGAAGCTCTAGCAATTGTCGCTGGAGTAAAACGCTTCCACGAGTACTTATACGGGCGGACTTTTCAAATCATAACAGACCACAAACCGCTGATGGGGATTTTGGCGGGGAACAAGCCAACACCTAATATACTGTCCCCAAGAATGATTAGATGGTCAGAGTTCCTAGCAGCTTATTCCTACACTCTGATACATAGCCCAGGGAAACAAATTTCCCATGCGGACGCTTTGAGCAGAGCACCCTTACCAGCAACTGACGAAGACCCGGCACCAGCGATGACAACGCTACAAATTGAGACTTGCCCCAATCTACCCATATCAGCTTATGATGTCGCCAGAGCCACCGCAAAAGACTCATTGACTGCCCGCGTTCTTAGCTGGGTAGGTAAAGGCTGGCCGGAGAATCAAAAAACTGAAAACTTTAAACCTTTCCGGTCCAGACAGACTGAACTTTCAATCCAAAAGGGGTGTTTGTTGTGGGGTGATCGGGTGGTAATCCCTGCCAAATTACAACCCAGGGTACTTAGGTTGTTACATGAAGGGCACCCGGGAATGGTTAAGATGAAAAGTCTCGCTAGAAGTTATGTTTGGTGGCCGGGTATTGATAAGGACATAGAGTATTGGGTAAGCTCAGGCAACAAATGCCAGGCAATTAGACCGTCCCCACCAAAAGCACCCGTTAAGGACTGGGAAACCCCTCAGGGACCTTGGTCAAGAATACACATTGATTTCGCGGGTCCTACCAAGGGGCATACCTTTCTGATTGTCGATGCCTATTCGAATTGGCTTGAAGTAAAAGTTATGCCATCAACGACAACAGAAACTGTAATTAAAAAGCTGGACAACCTTTTTGCCACCCATGGCCTACCGGACGTTCTTGTCTCAGATAATGGGCCACAGC
Source organism: Laticauda colubrina (assembly GCA_015471245.1). NCBI lineage: Eukaryota > Metazoa > Chordata > Lepidosauria > Squamata > Elapidae > Laticauda > Laticauda colubrina. The sequence goes on along the minus strand of BLBF01000007.1, from coordinate 37,155,589 downwards.
TAACCAGCATACAATTTGAGCAATACCTAGCCTCCCTAGGTATAATACATGCCCTAACCGTGCCGGCTCACCCGGCTGCGAACGGCAGGGCGGAGAGAATGGTCCGGTTTACTAAAGAAGGTTTAGAAAGAATGGACGCTGGAGATGTCCAACAGAAAGTAAACCGTTTGCTCACACTCCAGCACATAACGCCCAGTACTATAACCAACAAGTCCCCAGCAGAATTACTTATGGAGCGAAAGTTAAGATCACACCTTGATAGGTTACACCCAAATTTTACTCCAGAAAACCCCCCTGACTCCTCTACACAGTTTAGACAATTCGAAATAGGTGATTTAGTATACGCTAAAAACTTCACCGGGGACCCGGTATGGCTACCAGGACAGATTACCCAAATCACAGGCCCCAAATCCTACCGATTAATAATAGAGGATGGCAGGGAATGGAAGCGGCACATAGACCAGCTTCGATCCCGAATTATAGAGAGAACCACAGACTTACAACCATTCACCAACAAAACCGACGAATTGCAAACCAAGGTGGGGGGGGAAAGGCGAGAAGTAAATAAAGAACTGTTTAAAACCAAAACCAATGAAACATATAATCAAAAAGAGCAAATAAAAGACTCACTGTTTGGAGAGTCTTGCGTGAAGAGCCCATCGGAAGGGGCCAGCCAGGCCAGCTCGACCTGCCCGGAGGAAACGGGAGGGAGTGGCAAAACTGCCAGCCTAAGAAACTCAGGCAGTGGTAAAATGGCTGACGCACCCTTCCAGACGGTTCCAGGGAGAAGAATGGACGACACAGCAGCCCCATCCGAACCGGTCGAAGACTTCACTAAGAATGAACTGCGCAAGTCAAGTCGAGTCCGGAAAAGCCCCGCCTACCTGCGAGACTACGTCACCACGTAGGACTGAACTAAGAGGGGAGGGGTGTTCTATATGTAAAGTGGGTGACTCCAAATCTGCAAACCTGATTGGTCAAATAAACTAAGCTGCTAAAAGGCGGCAAATTTAAGCAACTGCCATTGGCTGCAAGCAGGCAAGCCAGCCTGTATAAAAGGCTGGCCTCGGCTTCAGCCAAGTGTTCCTATTTACTGACTAGTTAAAGAATAAAGTATTTGTTATTGGAACCCGGTCTACCTCGTGTGTTTTCCGAACAAAACACTAACCACCCTTGATCCAATTCTGAGCTGTGTTTTTGCACCCAAAACCTCAATTCATTAAGGAGTACATGTAGGAACTTTTCTGAAATTACTTCCTCTACCACTTTTCCTTTGCTTCTTTCATGTGGCCTAAACCATTTCTTGTCTAGTCTTCCAACATTGCTCACAATTCACACATCCTTTCATGTTTGTCATAGGTGTAGCTTCTACACCTTTGTCTATAGGTGTAAGGAGTGACAACCTGTCTGTATAGGATTATCTTTTTCACATGAGAGTAATCCATAGTTTTCTCTTGCTGGAAGACTACTATAAGCTCTCAAAGCCTTTCCCATTAAACATGGGGCTGGGTCAGACCACCCATTCACTCTCAGGCTACCTACAAGAGGTAGCTACTCTTTTGAACTGGTAAAATAAACTTCTATTTCTTTTTCCTCTGACTCCTTGGAAATTTAAATGCCTTTGGGATCTCTTCCACTCTACACATTCTGGAAACTTTAGAGTTGAATGCACCCCTTCTAGTGACTAGAAGACTTTAGGTAAGTCTATCAGCTCTAGCAACTCTTGCCTCCTTTTGCCATTCCAGCCTATCTTTCCTTTCTTCTTCCAAAGTTGCTCCCCTTCGTATTTAATTAATTTCAGCCTTTTTTCTTGACTGAGGTCTTATCAGCTCTGCAATGACATTGGCCCAAGTATCAGTGCCTAGCTCCATTTCAGGCTGATCTATCTTTTGGTTTGGCTTTACCATAGACACCTGCCTCTGCCAAAGTACTAGCTTCTTCAAAGGAGGAATCTGTCCCTTCTGCCTTTTCCATGTTTGGTATAAGCTCTGGTTTCAGCATGCAGGAGACTGGCTAATTTCTGCCAAGTGAACTCTGCAAGGCCCAAACTCCTTTCCTTTTGCAGCTCCCCTCCTCCCCCATTTTTTTAACCAAAGCTAGTTTTCTTTTCACTGAGTTTAAGCCGTTTTGTACGGTTGCCCCCTTGTGTTAGTTTCCCATCTTTTAAATATTCCACATTTTTTGGCTACCCCAACCTTTTGGTTTACCCCATCTTTTGCCATTACTTGCCATATGTACACAAATTTCTCTAAACACTATCAAAAACTAAACACTATCAGTGGCTCTAAACACTATCAACAGGTAGTGGTAACACACAAACACAAGCACTCACAGGCTAGTACTCACTACTCCACTCTTTCCCACTTGTACTATTTCTCCTCCAATTACTACTACTTATGAGTCTATTACTGGAGAACAGTATTTCTACTTTAGGCTACTTCAGAAACACACACCTCCTCCCACACATTAACAACCACACCCAGCTGCCTGACTAATCAGCTTTTATAGCCAACTATTTCTATAGTTGCTGGGAAAAGACTTAAAGGGACAGAACAGCGGCTGGTTGTTTTGTAGGCAGCCTGTCCTCTTGCATACCCAATGAAATTGAAAAGAAGAAATGGCTAGATGGACCAAATATACCTTCAGAGCTTCCCCTAAAGCTTGTTTGCTTTAAGCCTGATAGATCCCAGATAGCAACAGATTATGGAGGCATTGGAGGAGTTGCCTTCTATTGGTATTAAAAGGCCAAGAGTTTTGATTTCAAAGTGCAGGCAAGTTGATAGCAATTAATCTTAATATTTATGTGCTTTCCTGGAATATGCACACATGTACTTGTTTAGCAACTGAAATTGAGACAATCATCAACATAGTTGTGAAACGAAGCACTCACTTGGTAGAACTGTAACTGCTTATGATCTTATTTCAGCTGTCCTTTGCTTTACTGACCTGCAAAGGTCATAACTTCAAGGACTGGTTTCAACTGCAAAAGATGGCTAAAAGAAGACTATCTGTAAGTATTTCACAGAAGGGAATGTTATATTGTTCCTAAAAACTTTATTCACTTTTTTTGTTAGGCAGATTTTTCTTTTCTTTTTCTTTTCTTTTTAAAGTTAAGATATGCAATTTTTCCTGTCGAGGATCCATAACTGTAAGTTCAGTTGCATCCAGAAGACTAACTGGTACCCTTTGAGCTGATTCATGATTAAGCAGCAGTGCTATTACGTGCTTTGTCCCTAATGTACCATACAAGCAAGTTACTTTGTTTAGCACTTCTGTTCCTGGCAGAGAGAGGAAACAAAGAGAGGGATTTAAAAGGAATCACCCCACAAAGCTCAATTGCCTCTGGAACAATCCAGAAAGAGTGGCATCTGGATTGTCTGTAGCCTGGAGCCCTCCCCCCATCAATGAATGTTCTATCTCACAGGAAAGAGTTGTGGGATTCTAGTTCCAAAACATTCCAGCGAGATGAAAAATGACAACATGGAATAATTTCACTACAAGAAGCAAGGAGGAAACTACAAAGAAAGCTGAGGGGAAAAGGTGAGCATCAAATCAAGCATAAAATGACAGTGTCGGTTACAATTTGAATTTGCAGCGTAGTTTCTGTCTACTATTTATAAATCACACCTGTACCAATGAAGAATTAATTACCAAGCCACAATAAACAACAGATGTACACTGCATTTTGATAGCCAAAGGAAGAATGGAATAAGACGCTATTTTCTGCACAAATATTACAAATATAAAAGCTTGCAACTTGTTGTCATGCAACTTGTCCAGGTCTTAGCAAGAATGTATTCTTAGATAAATAAAATAAAATTGATGAAATAAATAAAATGTATTCTTAGCAATAAGGTGGCATTTTTAACTCTGATTATTTAATGTCATCATCCATTTGGGGGTGGGTCAATGAATCTATTGAATATTACATGATGCTTTATAGGGTCAGTCTGATGTATGCTGCCCAGTTTTCTGATTATAGTAGGATATAAAAACTGCAAAATTAATAAATAAAAGGAGAAACTGAAAGTATTACTAATACATTTTCAAATCTTTTTCCAGAGTAAATATATTGCCTTCATTTGTAAGGCACTCGCTCAGCATTTCAAGATATTTTAATATTTTTTCCTTTAGCATCCTTTAATTTTCAAAAATAATGCATCACATATCAGCACTTCTTTAAATATTATATTTGAACTGTATATTCCTTCCAGAAGACATTCCTTGTCACAAGCTCTCAGTGATTTTTCTTTCCATTATTATTGATATGTATTTATTTGCCTATATTTGTGTACTGCCCTCTTCTTGTGACTCAAGGTGGATTGTAAGTATATAATAAAATATAAAACCAAAATGAATATTTAAGAAATAAATAATGAGGCCATAAAAGCTCAAATGACCAATGAAATAAATGGAGCTTAAGCACATTCTTGAACCCCAGGAAGTTAAGGCCCTGTCACACTGCCCAACAGATGCAAAACTTTTGTAAAAAGGACACAGTGGACGAGAAAAATGTTCCATCCGTTGTTATCCGCTCTCAAAAGGGGCAAAAATTTGCATAACCAGAGTGGACAACACGGAAAGGAACGGACGTGGGGAGGACGCAGAGCGGATGGAAAGCGGATGCGGAACGGAAGCCTAGCGGATGGGAGCGGATAGGTCCTCTCTGCAAATGTTTTTTCCATTTTAAATGCTTTCTTTGCGTGCTGCATCCGCTTTCATCCTTTCTCCGTCCGTGCTACTAACATTGCGCGTCCGTTCTGCTTCCTCCCTGTGTCCGTTTACCGCTGGAGCGGATGCGAGTTGTGTGGATGCACAGTGGATGCCTAGCGGATATAGCGGATGCGTAACGGATGACAACGGATGCCGAACGGATGTCCCCCGTATGCCTAGCGGATGCAGAACGGACACGTTGGATACATTTTCCGCTCAAAAGTTTTGAGCAGCTCAAAACCTTTTGAGCGGATGAAATGTCAATAGACGGATGCTGGACGGATAGAGAGGAAGCAAAATGGAGGCAGTGAGTACAGAACGGAAGCATCGCGTTAACCAACGGATGGTAAGTGTTTTTCTCCATTTTACATCCTCTTTCCATCCATTGGTGCAGTGTGACAGGGGCTTTAGGGCCTTTATACTTCAAGGGGCATCATTGGGGCAACCATAGAGGAAGCATCATCAAGCCCCAAATTGCTTAACTTCATGTGGTGGAGTATTCAGCATCCTTTCTCAAAGATGAGTTGAAACATGTCTGGAAAGGTGACCCTGCAGATATGTGGGAGACAAGCCATTTGGGGCTTTGAAAGTATCTTGAGAAGGGGAGCAAACTCATTACAGTGACCGCAATGTTGGTGCCTGGAAAGTTTGTATGCCACTGAGAGCTCTTGAAAGTTCAGAATAAAGATTTTCGTACCCATCATGTGACAGCAGGTAGTTTCACAATCTTTCTACTTGCCAGCATTATCTATTTCTTTCCAGCTTTTCTTCTCTTGCTAGAAGCTATGCGCTTCTAAGAGTTGCACAACCAGCAGATATTCAACTGGTAAATCCTGTCTCAGCCTGGATATGTAGTCATAAAGAAAACTGTATTTGATAACATTACATTTATGTTCAACAACTGTTAAAAGCACAATATCCCTTATTTCAGATGTAGCTGTCAATATCATAGTGGAGAATATGAAACATTTATATTATGGAAATTGTGTAGCTAACATGATAGGATAGCAGAATGTGACATTTTTGTATATTGTACTAGTTGGTGTAAATTCTGAGGAAATTTATTCATTAAAAAATGAGCCAAGAGAGTCCAAATCTGCCATAACAGTGTTTCAGAGGAGGCTAATAAAGTGAAATGAAATATCTGTCTGTCTATACGTCTGTATCTGAATACAAACACTATATTTCCAAGTTCTGTCCACTGAATAAAACTGCATAAAATTACAACCTTAAATCTTTCAAAGAGCAGACAAAATGTTGTCCCTCTATCAACGTGCATAAACAGAGAGAGAGCCACTGAATTCTCTTCAATATAAATCAGTCTCCTCTGAAAAGCAAAGTGATTTGTGGAGAGTGCAGGGAGACTTCCGCAAAGACACAGGGTGCCCAAAGGTTACATCTTGCTGTTCTTAGAAGATAAAATTTAGATTTGAGAAGGGAATTTTGTGCAAAATCCCTGGGTGTTAAAGGAAGAAAAAAAATCTGGCATGTGTCCAATCAACCTAACATTTCCTGTCTCTCAAAAAGATTTATAAAAAGCAACTAAACACAAGCAAAATTCAGGTATACTACCGGTATTCTCTCTATCCAGTTTGGTTTCGGTTTGTTGAGACTTTTCTCTGATTATGCCTTTTTTAATTCCTAGGTTCTATAACAGTCTACTAGGTTAAAAGGAGGTAACTTTGGCTATTTTTTTTCTGAAGGAAAATGTAGTAAAAACAATTACTGGCATTCCAAGAAGTAATAAATTGTACTTTTTAGCAACCCTCCCTCCTCATGAGGACAGGCTAAGGAGAAGAAAAGGAGATTTGGAGTCCACTCCACAGTGTCTTTCTTCATAGGAACTGCCAGAGTTTAGGAAGTCAGAGCTTGGGCCAGTCACTCTCTCTTAGCCCAATGAAGCAAACAATGGCAAGTCACTTCTGAAAAACCTTGCCAAAAAAACTGCAGGGACTAGTTCAGGCAGTCACCAGGAGTCAAAAACTGACTCAAAAGCAATAAGGTAAGCAAAGCAAGGCAAAAAAAGAAGAAACCAACTTCATAAATACTATATTATCATTGCCTGCTAATTCTAATAAAACAGGAACTATGTTATGTGGTTTGTCTTTTTGCACATAGGATAGACACAGATAGATATTTCCTTTTTTTAAAGTTTAGTTACTGCCATGCAAAATCTGTTCTCTAAAAAAATCCAGATTGTACAAGAGTGCAATTGAAACCTGCCCCCTTTTGCATGCATCACATTTGCATAAAAGGCTTTGATCATGTAGTTGCAGACACCACCAGGCCTTTTTTGGGCCCTTTTGGCACTTTCTTGGCTGCCATGTAACAACATAAGCTGGCATGACAGAACTTGGAGCTGCATCTTGCTAGAAGAGAATTTACAGCTACATTCCACTGTATAGCATTGTATAGACTTTTATCATTGCTACCTCTGATTTAGTTGAATTTGGATTAATGTAAAAGTAGTCCTCAGCTTATGACCTCAATTGAGCCCTACACTTCTGTTGCTAAGCAAGGCAGTTAAGTGAGTTTTGCCGTGTTTTACAACTTTTCTTCCCACAGTTAAGTGAATTGCTGCCGTTGTTAAGTTAGTAACATAGTAACCTATCTTCCCCATTGACTTTGCTTGCCAAAAGGTTGCAAAAGGTGGTCACATGAGCCTGGGTCACTGCAGCCATACATGCCAGTTACCAAGTGACAGAATTCTGATCATGTGGGGATGCTGCAATAATTGTAAATGTGAAAAGTGTGTCATAAGTCACTTTTTTCAAATACTCTTGTAATTTCAGTCACTAAATAAATGGCTGTAAGTCAGGGACTACCTGTTGTAAGTTTAGATTTTACTCTGCATTTTGAAGACTCTTTCAAAAAAATAGTGTTTCAAAACATGACAGTCAAAACACTGATTATTTATTATAACTTAATTACATTTTCAGCCTACCAGGTCTGATTTAAATGGACTTCACTGTCATTCATGTTACTGGTGCTGTTTGAAGTGGTTTTAACATAAAGAAACTGGGATCAATTTATATGGATTTGTATATTCACTAAATCATTAACTGAGTTAAATTATACCTCAGAGATGATGAAGATGATGCCCTGGAATTATTTGTGTGTGATCACTTAAAATGCTAAAAGAAGTTATGCAATTATGCTTTTTACCTGAGGTATTTTTATACCTCAGATAAAAGCACAAAAGAATCTTAGTTCATTTTAACTCAACTGGTGTAAATTAATTGCAGTCCAGTTTGTTCAATCTTCATCTGTTTCACCTATCTTGTAAAATTACCTCAGGTAAAAGCATAAATTGATTTTATTTTTACTCATTCAGATTATGAGCACTGCAGAGTGTAATGAAATCAGAAAATAACAATACAAAGTATGTTAATTAAATTGTAAGTCCCATTTAATTTAAGGAATCTTACTGTTAAGTAGTTATGTAAAAAGATGTTAGCATTGTTAGGGGGAAATACGTTAACAGCACAGTGAATTGAAATCTTTATTAATACCATTATCAATTTAAATAAAAATAATGACTTGAATCACTTGTACAGTTTTTGTTCAAGAGGGGCATTGTCCAAATATATAATTTTTAAAAAATTTTTAAAAATCAATAAAACCAACATTATCTCAGAGGAATACAGATGCTGAGCAGGAGGCAGTTAGAAAATATTCTGACTCAATTTGGAACAATGCACTTGAAGGTAATCTTTAAACCTTCTGTAAACATTTTGACATTCTTCTGTTCATTCTAACTTATTTCAGCTCAAGGTAATTGAAGTTAGAAACACCAAATTCCAACTATTTTTAAAGTTTGTAGTCAAAGTATTTACATATATCCATTTAAATCATTATGTATCTGCTACAGCCAGAGAAATTCATTTCAGACCTGTGAAATTGGTTTAGAAATTTCAATGAACCACACACTCTGATGAAAAATATATATTTAGAAACAAATCTGATGACTAGCAATTTGTAAAATAGCTAAATGGAATTAATACTAAAGTGGGGAGCGCTAGGTGGAGTGGACTTTTTTGTGCAGTCCCTTCTTTGGCTGGTCAGTCAGCCTACTTCCAAACATAGGTTTTTAAAAAGAGGTCTAAGATTCTGGCAACCAGATCCATGGGAAGCCCCAATAAGATGGGGAAATTGCCTCTGGGCAGCCAGGCATCTCTTATGTCTTGCATTCTACAGCTAGAATGGTTGTAGAGGGCAAGATCCAATGACCTCAGGTAGGAGGGCATGCATACAGCAGACTGGGAAAAAAAAAAAAAACCACGACTAGATTGATCCCAACCCTTGACCAAATCAGCAAATGGTCAGGGAAGCGAGCCAGATTATATTCACTGAAAAATCATGTTGGAAAAGAGACAACTGTGCTTTAAAAATGAAACAAACAGCCAGGGCCTGCCCAGAGCTGCATCTGGCAGGTGCAAATAAGAAAAAGGCCATGACATGAAGATATGGCAGGGGGGGAAAGTTACTATGACATTTGTGTGCAATGGCTAGGTACACAAGATGAAGAGCCCTATGTCTGAGTACCTGAGTTAAACTCATGCCTCACAGATACTGTATAGTTATGAAGAAATATTATACACCTCATGGAGAAAAAGCATACCGTAGTCTGGCAAGCTTTAACTTGATCGCAAGTAAATTCCACTGAATTTGATGAAGCTCATTCTGTAAGTGATTTGTGAGAAGCAATTGAAAGGGCTGAAATAGTTATAATTAAATATTTCATCATTTAATAACAATAGAAATTTATCTAATTTGACTAAGTGATTATTTTTGATGCATATGCTATGTCCACATTATTAAAGTAAGGCAACAAACAATTTTACCAGATGTTTTTGAAACTTAAGTCAATTTTTTTCTTCATACTTCAATATATAACAATCTCCAGAAAATTGCCTATTAGCATATATGCTACTGTAGTTATAAATTATGCTTTATAAGCCCATTTCAGTTAGTATTTAGAAATAGTAAATAGCTAAATTCAACTATTTAAATACCAGAGATTCCAATATAAGGGTCATAATCCAGCTAAAGCCCATGTCACACTGGCTAACGGATGCAAAACGGACACAACAGACGAGCAAAATGTTCCATCCGTTGTTATCCGCTCTCAAAAGGGCCAAAAATTTGCATAACTGGAACGGATAACACAGACGCAGGGAGGACGCAGGGCGGATGCAAAGCGGATGCGGAACGGAAGCCCAGCGGATGGAGGCAGATGGGAGCGGATGGCGCAACCGCTGGGCTTCCGGGGGGTCTCAGCGAAGCGGACTCGGAATGGATACAGCGGATGCAGAACGGACGCCGAACGGATGAAGCGGATGCACAGCGGATAAAGCGGATGCACAGAAGCCTAGCGGATGCACAGCGGAAGAAGAACGGATGCCGAGCGTTAATTGCACATGCGGGGGGGAATATTACATAAGCCCCCCGGATATAAAGGGAAGCAGCTCGCACGTGGCCAGCATTCCGAGGAAAGACCTGCTGCTGGACACTTCGAGTTCCTTGCCTGCCCTGCGAGCCTGCCTTCCAGCCAGCCTTGGTGCCTGCCTGCCTTCCTGCCAGGCTTTCTGCCAGCCTTCCTGCCAACCTTGGTGCCTGCCAGCCTCCCTGCCAGCCAGCAACCCCACAACCATGGGGAGGAAGCGAAAGCCTCAGCAACCTGCTGCCATCCCTGGCAAGAGGGACAGGGCCAACCTCCCGCCCCCTGCCCCTGACTCTGCTGGTGCTGGGGCTTCTGCTGAAGCTGTTCCTGGCGGTGGTGCTTCTGCTGGTGCTGGGGCTTCTGCTGTTGCTTACTCTGTTGAAGCTGCTTCTGGTCCTGCTCGACCTGCTCGTGCTCCTGGACTTGCTCGTCCTGCTCGTGCTCGTCTTGCTCGTCCTGCTCGTCCCGCTTGTGCTCCTGGTCCTGCTTGTGCTCCTGGACTTGCTGGCCCTGCTGGTGCTTACTCTACTGCTGCTGATCCTGCTCCTGGTGTTCCTGCTGCTGCTGCTGCTGCTGCTGATGATGATGATGCTGATTATGATCCTGCTGGTGCTGCTGCTGCTGGTGGTGTGGAGGAGCAGCCCCTACTACCTGGGAGCCCCTCTGATGAGGGCCCATCTGGTCCTGTCAAAGGGAGGAAGAGGCGCATGCGACAATGGGAGAGGAGGCAATACTCCATTGAGGAGGCGCACGAGGATGAGGTGCTGGAGTGGCTGAGAGAGAACGACTATCTGTGGTGGAAGGGACACCGGCTGTACAGGGACACCAAGTGGAAGCAGGCTGCTTGGAGAGAGAAGGCAGAGAGTATGGGTTACACTTCAGAGGTGCTCCTCGGCTGGTGGAAGCACATGCACACCTGGTACGGGAAGCTGCACCTGAAGAAATCTGGCCAGGCCACTGTGAAGCTGACAGACAGAGAGACCTACGTCATGGCCAGGTGCAGCTTCCTGGAGGGTGAGGTCCGCCACCGAGGAGCACCAGCAGCCCCTCTCACGACCCTCTCTCTCTGGCAGCCTGCTGCCACCCAGTCCTCTTCCAGCCGAGAGTCAGTCCCTGTCTCCAGGCAGGTTTCTGTGGAGCGTGCCACGGCGGAGAACCCACGGACAGGTGTGGTAAGCGTGGTGGAGTGCGTAGAGGACTCCCTGGTGTGGTGAGAGAAAGGAGACATCGACTCCACCACACTCCTAGCCGCATCCACCCCCCCAGCTCCGCCTCCGCAGAAAGGCAGAGAGCCGGACAGCTGGAGGGGCAGAACCACAATGTCCTGCTGGAGATCAGGGACACCATCCGCACCAGCATAGATCTCCTCTCTCAGCTGGTCCACACCGACTCCTCATCCTCCAACCGCAAGCCCTTCCTCACCTATGTCAACCAGACCCTCAAGGAAATGGTGGATCCACAGTACCAGCAGGTGAAGGACCGGATCACCAAGCTGCTTCACAACCCTCCAGACCCAGAGGAACCTGCTCCCACCCAGTCCAGGCCTGCTCCTCCACCCCAGGTGATGTCCCTCCCATTCCAAGGCTTCCCACAGCCCCTCACCTACCAGGGCTACGGCTACCAGGAGGTTCAGCAGCACAGGCAGCAGCCCTTCCCAGTCCAGGCACAGAGTCATCGGGCGACACTGTTGCCATCTGTTTCACTGATGCCACCGATGCCACCCATGCCAATGATGCCGACAGCGATGCCACCCACGCCAATGATGCCACCGACGACAGCCAGTCCTCACCCAGCTGCAGAGCAGACAGCCCCACTACACTACTCCTTCCTCCACCCCACAGCCAAGCCCGGCCTCAGTACATCTGTCATCAGTACTGGGGCTGACACCCCATGGCATGGAGGAAGGACCTCTCAGCATCGCGGGTCTGTGCCAGCTGTCTGAGAGCTTTCTCAACATACCATCACCTGTTGTCCTCTCAGGGCCAGGCACCCCAGTGGTGCTCCAGTATTACCCACCTCCACAGCACCTGGACCCTTCACCCCTGAGACTGGGCACACCTCCGAGTGACCAAGAAGAGTGAAGAGACCGGGTAGCTGGCTACCTGTGGACTTTATTTGGACAGTTGACTTGGGTCATTTTTTTTTTACAGCTTGTTGTTCAATAAAGTTTATCTTTGATTCACACACTTGCTTCATTTCTTTTTTTTAATAAAGTCTTGGTGGAAACTTTTAGAATTGGCTTAAGCCTTTGCATGCTTGTGGGATGGGTTAAGATAGCAGTGGGGTGGGCAGGGATACCTGTGGAATGAGCAGGGATACCTTTGGGATGGGTAATAGCTGTGGGATAGATAAACCTCCAGTGCCAGCATAGTGGGACTGTATGGTCCACCCTCCCAGGTGCCACACCTATGGCCCTTTATTGTCAATAATAATGTAATCAATCATCCACACGTCAACATAAACACAACTCTTTATTAAACGCCCTGTTTATTGTAGGCCCACCCAACATACATGGCCCAATCTCATCCGTGTGATGAGACAGGCTGAAGGAAGCATCCATTAAGCATCTACCATCCTGTCTTGCCACTCCACCGCTCCAGCTGGGGAGTTGCACCAGTGTTTCAGGAGGTTGCGCTGCTTCTTCCCTTCACGTGAGGCTCTGTTGTGGCCTTGCACATCCTGAGTGTCGATCAGGTTTCGCCCTTGCCTCCATTCACCAGGCTCCATGTCCCCATTGCCTTGTTGACGGTCCACGAGCCTGTTCTGCAAAACTGGGTAGCGGGTGCGCATGAGATTGTGCAGGATGCAGCAAGCTTCCATGATCCTCCTCACGGTCTCTGGCCATGCTGCACGGTGGTGAGAAGTACCTGGAACCTGTTGGCCAGGATGCCAAAGGCGTTCTTCACCACCCGCCTTGCCCTGGACAGCCTGTAGTTGAAGATCCTCTCTTCACGGGTGAGGCATCTGGAAGTGTATGGCTTCATGAGGTAGGTTGTGAGGGAGAAGGCGTCATCCCCCACGATGAAGTAGGGCACATCTTGCGTGTCGTTGGGCAGGGGGTCTGGATCTGGGAAGCCCATGATGAGGTTGCGTTCTAGCCCCTCCTTGAGGTGACTGGCGTTGTATACCTGGGCATCTGAAGATGAGCCGTAGCCTGAAGCATCGATGTACATGAACTTGTAGTCAGCATCGACCATGGCGAAGAGGATGATGCTGAAGAAGCCCTTGGAGTTGAAATAAGTGGACCCCGACTTGGCTGGAGCTTTGCAGGCCACGTGCTTGCCATCTATGGCTCCAACGGTGTGGGGGAAGTTCCACCTCTGATACCACTGCTCTGCAACTTTCTTCCATCCTTCTTCAGTAGAGGGGCACTGGAGGAGCTCCTCCTTGTATTCTTCGATGATGGCCTGCACCACTTCTCTGACCACAATGCTGATGGTGTTGTGTGGCACCCTCCAGCCGTACTGCATGCTTTTGTAGGTGGTCCCTGAGGCCAGGTGGCGCAGAGTGAGTGCCACCTTGAGCCCAGGTTCCAGGCTGGGTGGGAAGTTGGTGTTTGTCTTGGTCAACCTGGGTGTCAGGCGCTGCACAACTTCATCAAACATGGCTGGAGGCATCCTCATGAAGTTCTGGAACGCCCGAGTGTCTTCGTTCCTGAGCTCCACCATCAGCTTGTTGTACAGTCCATACTCTGCTCTTCTCCAGATCCATTTTCGGACCCAGACGCTTCTTGGCCGCCTCTTTTTCTTCCCATAGTAGAGTTCACAGAGCCTGTAGATGGCTTCGCACTGTTGCAGAAGGATGGTGGCTGCCAAAAGGACTGTGGTACGATCCACAGTGGACATGACTGGATGCTGTGGAAGAGGAAGAGTCAGATGAAGGCTGCAGAGGTCTGCACAGGTGGGCTGCTGGTCTGAAAGTGAGATGCAGACGAGTTGCTCCCCCTTTTTATAGGCAGTATAGGTGTCCCTTTGCATCCTCTAGGCATCCTCTAGACATCCTTAATATCCGAGATAGATCCCCTCTGTGAACGTTTTTTCCGCTTTAAACGCTTTGTTTCCGTGCTGCATCCGTTCTGCATCCGTTCTGCATCTGTTCCACGTCTGTTCCGCTTCCTCCCTGCGTCCGGGTGGATGCGAGTTGCACGGATTCGCAGCTGACGCCAAGCGGATATAGCGGATGCATAAGGGATGCGTAGCGGATGCAGAACGAACTGGATACATTTTCCGCGCAAAAGTTTTAGGCAGCCCAAAACTTTTGGAGTGGATGAAACGTCCATAAACGGATGCTGGACGGATAGAGAGGAAGCAAAACGGAGGCAGTGAGTACAGAACGGATACATTGCGTTAACCAACGGATGGCAAGGTTTTTTGTCCGTTTTACATCCTCTTTGCATCCGTTGGTTCAGTGTGACATAACAAAATATTTTCCTATCTTTATGATGGTTTTTCAAGGGAAAGAATTTATACCCTTTTCCTGAAATAAAGATGAATAAAAACTATTCCAAACACTATTTTGCTTTCAAAATTAAAAGACGTATTGCAATGTACAAACCTTCCAGCTCTTGTAAATTATTGAACTACAACGCGGTACTTTGAAATACGAATGAAACCTCCAACAAACGGGGGAAACACTTTTTTTTGCTGTTTTTCACAGCATACCAACGATTTTACCAAACCGGGAGGAAATATGGTCGACAAAGAGGGGATTGATGGGTGAATGAAGTGAAGGGAGACGGGGAAAATCCGTCCGGGAGGGACGTGAACAGCGCTGAAGTTATGTGGGGGTCAAGCGGATGAGATCTAGAAGGAGGGCAAGAAACGAAACGTCCCGAGTAGGTTAGGAGGCGGCAGCCCTCTGGACGGCGTTGCTTTCTGAAAGGACGATCCCAGCGGCTCCTGGGGTCAATCTCAGTGGGCTGCAGGAGAAACGGGAAAAGTGCTGGCTGCCCCGCGCTGGGTGTCAGAATCGGCGGCGAGATCGAGAAGCAACAGAATCCTAAGAGCTGGGAGGGATCTTGTAGGTCATCTAGCCCAGCCCCAACCCCCCCCCCCCTCCGACAAAGCAGGAAACCCTCCACCATTTCTGACATGGCTGTCCAGTCTCTTCTTTGAAAGTTTCCAGTGATGAAGAGGGAAGGGTTTCAAAGGAGGGGAAGGGGAAAGAAACGGGCAGGGCTGGCGAAAATCCGGACGACCTCATTTCAACTCCCTCTCCGTCAGGGCGATGAACGAGACGGTCTCCCAAATGGTCCTGAGAGGAACTTGTGCCTTTTCTCTCGGAGGGAGAGTGGCTGAGAGCGGCGTCTCTCCAGCGAAAAGAGACTATTTTGCCACGATGAAAAAGGAGGGGGCAGCATTTTCCCCCTCCCTCCCCTCCCCTCCCTCCCTCCCGGAACGTCGTTCCCGAGGCGGGGCGTCCTGTTGAAAAATGCGTGGGGAAGGCAGCGAGTCAGAGCCAGCGGATGGAACGCTGGGAGCGTGACGTGTCCTCTCTGGCCGCCGCCCTCCCTGCTCAAGCTATATAAAGGAGACAGCTCACCCCCGTCGGTCTTTTTCGCTACGGGTTCGCCGCTGCTTCGGAGGTGAGTGGTGCTCGACGCGCGCCTGCGCGCGGCCTAGCCGCGTTTATTAGTCCTGTAGGGGGTGGCCGTGAGGAAGGCCTTGAGGACCGGTTGAGACGCACGTGCTCCTGGCCCGAGCCAGAGCCGTTCTCGACGCCCGCGAGAGGTTCGGGAGACGGAAGGCGCAGCCACGCACGCTTCGCGGGGAAAGGGGGAAGATGGGATCCACGCGTGTCTCTCTGTGCGTCACCGCCCCCTCCTTCCCCTCCCCCGCACCCCCTTCTATTAGGCGCGCGGTATGCGAGGTAACGGGTATGGCGCGAGGGTTTCGGTTACAAATCTGGACGGGCCCATTCATGCCTTTGGGACCCGAGCGATAAGGGGTTGTGAGGGAAAGATTGGGAGCGTCCTCGGCGGGAAACGTGGTTCCGGTGGAATGGCCGACTGCACTCGTGGCGCGGCGGCTCCTCCGCTGTTCTTTGCCATTTCCCCCCCCTACCCCCACGCGCCCCGTTCAGCTTCCCCCATCAGCGTTGAGGCGGGAAGGTTCTTCGCCGGGATCCATCCCGCCGCTTGCTTTCCGCTTCATGCAAAAAAAATGGCGGCTCTCGGCGGCCGCTGCCGCTACCGTCACAAAATGGAGGACGCG
Source organism: Laticauda colubrina (assembly GCA_015471245.1). Taxonomy (NCBI): domain Eukaryota; kingdom Metazoa; phylum Chordata; class Lepidosauria; order Squamata; family Elapidae; genus Laticauda; species Laticauda colubrina. Next base: position 37,139,221 of record BLBF01000007.1, on the reverse strand, counting down.
GGGCGGGGCGGGGCGCGCCAACAAGTGTCTCCCCTCCCCCCCTTCTCCGCGGCTCGTGCTCGCCTGGCGCCCGACACAAAGGAGCCGATCGGCCTTTGCTTTCCTCCTCACGCCTGGGATGCCCCTGGCGGCGGCCTAGAAGAGCTGGAGCCTTTCCGAGTCGACTCCCAGTTGTCTCAGTGACCCTCGCCGCCCTGAAGGGGGGGTGGGGCCGAGGAGCTCGAGGCAGGCCTTGGGCCTTGCCTCGGCCAAGGAGCCCCGGAAGGGAAGGAACCTAAGCTCCCTGGCCCTCCTTCCATGCCCTGGATTACTTGGTTACCAGAGAATTGTAAGTGATCTTTTTTCCCTGTTCCGTTGGAAGAGTCTTTATTATTTTTTTATTTTTCCGTATTTACTTTATCCTGTCAAAAGGACCTTTATTGGAGCCGACGGAAAAGCCTATCTAACCACCCAACATGGGAAAGGAAAAGACCCACATCAACATTGTTGTCATTGGACACGTCGATTCCGGCAAGTCCACCACCACAGGCCATCTGATTTACAAATGTGGTGGGATTGACAAGAGAACCATTGAGAAGTTTGAGAAGGAAGCTGCTGAGGTGAGTTTGGCCTGATGAATTGTTGGTTTATCTAATTTTTACATAAGGTGGTTGACTTGGAATAGAAAGTAACTTGCTTTATTTCAGGTATTGCTGTTGAAACCTATTCAGCATTCTTTCTCAATGTACCTTACTCTCGTTACATGTTGCGTTGTGTGGATTTTGTAAACCTAAAGAGAAAAGAATAAATTACATTAACGAAATGCATGGGAAAAATGTAACTAGAAATGTAATTGTTATATAGGTAGATACATGGTACTTAATGCAATAAAGTTATGTCGATTGGAAAAGATATGCATTTAAATGGGTATCTTTAAGCATCTTGCTGGCAGATGCAGGGAGTTGGATTAGCACTGTCGGGGTTAAGTAAGTGAGAGATACTTGGAATTCCTCACTAGTTGTGCCAGTTGCTTGACTCGCTAAACAGTTTGCAGATTATGTTTCAGAGCACATTAGTGCATGTTTCCTTTAAAAGAGCACCATCGGTCTTGCAATGTTTTGTGCTTTTGTGTAAAAAAATTTTTTCTTAATAGATGGGTAAAGGCTCCTTCAAGTATGCATGGGTATTGGATAAGCTGAAGGCTGAACGTGAACGTGGTATCACTATTGATATTTCACTCTGGAAATTTGAAACTAGCAAGTATTATGTCACTATTATTGATGCTCCTGGACATAGAGATTTCATCAAAAACATGATTACTGGTACATCCCAGGTAAGAACTAATGTGAACTTTGTCAGATACAATAATTTTAAGTGATATTGTAAGTTAGAAACATGGAAGTTAATAATGACCTTGTCTCTCCCAAAGGCTGACTGTGCTGTCCTTATTGTTGCTGCTGGTGTTGGTGAATTTGAAGCCGGTATTTCCAAGAATGGACAAACCCGTGAGCATGCCCTTCTGGCTTACACTCTTGGTGTAAAACAACTCATTGTTGGGGTCAACAAGATGGATTCCACTGAGCCACCTTACAGCCAGAAAAGATATGAGGAAATTGTCAAAGAAGTTGGCACATACATAAAGAAAATCGGCTATAATCCAGATACAGTGGCATTTGTACCAATTTCAGGCTGGAATGGAGATAACATGTTGGAGCCTAGCTCTAATGTAAGTAATTATCGATAAGGGTTTTACACACAAAGGATTGCAGACGATGAATTGCTGTGGTTTTTTTTTCTTTGTAGATGCCCTGGTTCAAAGGGTGGAAGGTGACTCGTAAAGATGGCGGTGCTAGTGGAACTACACTGCTAGAAGCTCTGGATTCTATCTTGCCACCAACTCGTCCAACTGACAAACCTCTACGCCTGCCACTTCAGGATGTCTACAAAATTGGTGGTAAGTATTAAAACAGCAATATACAGTAAATAATTATTTGAAAAAGCTTAGTGGTGTATATTTACATTTACAAACCTGGCTAGAAAAACTATTTCTTTATTTAAGGGATTGGTACCGTTCCAGTCGGTCGTGTGGAAACTGGCATTCTCAAGCCAGGCATGGTGGTGACATTTGCTCCAGTTAATGTTACAACTGAAGTAAAATCTGTTGAGATGCATCATGAGGCTCTAAGTGAAGCTCTTCCTGGTGATAATGTTGGCTTCAATGTAAAGAATGTATCTGTAAAAGATGTCCGTCGTGGTAATGTTGCTGGAGATAGCAAAAATGATCCACCAATGGAAGCAGCTGGATTCACAGCACAGGTAACTTAATAGAAGTTTTATTGTCAGCAGTTGTAAATTCCACAGTTAGGACAGTATGATTCACTCAAATCTATTCCCATAGGTTATCATCCTGAACCACCCAGGCCAAATCAATGCTGGCTATGCCCCTGTTCTGGATTGTCATACTGCTCATATTGCTTGCAAGTTTGCTGAGCTAAAGGAAAAAATTGATCGTCGTTCTGGTAAGAAGTTGGAAGATGGTCCAAAGTTTCTCAAATCTGGAGATGCTGCCATAGTTGACATGATTCCAGGCAAGCCTATGTGTGTTGAGAGCTTTTCTGACTATCCTCCTCTGGGTAAGTGTTATTTATTAGAAGTATCTTGTTGTGATGATATTGTTACTGTCTGGTCAAGATATAATGAAACTTCAATTTACCTGATCTTGGGGTGATGGATGCTACATGTAGCAGATCAAATCCTTTTGAGTCAGTCCATGGCCATCTGATCAAAATTCAGTCGCAAGTGGCCTGCATGTATGTGTTTAGTGTCCTAGAGTCATGTGATCTCACCTTTTGTGACCTGAAAAGCAGTCAGTGGGGAAGCAAAACTGAACTGTTGCTTAGCAACAGAAATGAGCTCAGTTGTGGTCATAAGTTGAAGACTATGCAATATGTCCCAACACTATGACAAATCACTAAACTATACTCCCAATTCACCAGGCATCATCAAATGATGGTGCGTTCCTCCTTTCCTCTTATGTCCTATGCAAGAAACGTCATATTTACTTTTTGCTTAGAGGAGAAACTTGAAATGTCTTGCCTACTGAAAGAGTTAAAACAATATTGGTGCTATAAGACTTAAGTTTTTGGGTGTATTGGGTTGGACAGTTTTGAAATACCAAGTTAATTACAGCATCATTTACAGTTGGTAATGGAAGATCTGAATTGGAAAAAAAAGGAAATTGCTGGATCTATTTTACTGTACTTTTGAAAGTTCTAATTATTTTTTCTTTCTCCCCCCCCCACCACCACCATAGGTCGTTTTGCTGTGCGTGACATGAGACAGACAGTTGCTGTTGGTGTCATCAAGGCTGTTGATAAAAAAGCAGGTGGTGCTGGCAAGGTCACAAAGTCTGCCCAGAAGGCTCAGAAGGCTAAATGAAAATTCTGTACAACTGCCACCTCAGTCTTAATCAGTGGTGGAAACATGGTCTCAGAACTTTTTGTCTCAATTGGCCATTTAAGTTTAATAGTAAAAGACTGGTTAATAATTACAATGCATCGTAAAAGCTTCAGAAGGAAAGGAATGTTTGTGGACCATTTGTTTCGTGGCAGTTTCTAAGTTATTAGTTTTTAAAATCAGTAATCTTTTTTTAAATGGAAACAACTTGACCAAAATCTGTCACACATTTTGAGACCATTAAAATCAAAAGTTTAATGCAAAGTCTCTGTGTTCTTTGGGGCTATTGGATACTCTTTGATATTCAAAAATACTGTGCTTTGCAGAACAGTAAGGTAGCTGAAAATAATTATACCTCATTGATTTGGGGGAATGTGATAATTTGCAAAAGTATTGCAGCACAAAGTCTTAAGTGTAATCTTAATTTTGTGCCAACATCTAAGAATTAGAAAATAGTCAAGGAGTTAAAACTGAAGTATATTGAAGCTACAAAAAGTTTGTAGATTCAGTTTTCCATGTAATATTCAAAAGCACACGTAGGCAGTGATTTCTGTTTCCATGCTATTAGTATAGGTTAGCATTCAATCATTTTAAGTTGAATTTTTATTGGAGCATTGTGTGATCATGTTGCAGGTTATAAAAGACATTCACTTCAGATAGAATATTTCTCCAGCTAATTGCTGCAACTTAATGGGTGTTAAAGCAACTAAAATGCTGTTCTGCTTTATAAGAAAGTTCTGAGAGATCCTAATATTTTCCAGGATGATACTTCATCTTCAGAATAGTAGTAATTCTAAAGTGAAATTACATCCTTCAAAAAAATCATGACCAATTGTTCAAAAGAAATATTGTGCTGAGAGTAATCTTATATTCAGGTTCTAGGTGTTATACCAAAGTTGGTGGCTTAAGTCCTATAGTAAATGGAGTCAGTAGTTCCATTTCCTTAGAATAGATATGGTATTTTAATAGTGCTAATAACAGAAGACATTGCTGTGGACTATTTCAATTTCAGAATTTTAATTTGCATTTGTGGTATCCTACAGGGATGTGGTCATTCATAAGATCCTATAGCTTTTGTGGACCTTCATAAAGGACAATAGAATTTTATATTAAAACAGTTACATGAACTGATGGCTGTTTTTAAACTTATACAGGCTTTTAAATACAAGGTGTAACATGCAGAATAACAAGCTTGCTTTTCTATCCTTAAAATACTTGGTTTCTTTCAAATTGTTTTATGCTCCTGTTACAGCTGAGTATTTTTAAAGAATTCAGGGTTAGAGTGAAGCATTGCTCTTTTTAAAATGAAAACTAAACCTGAAGTTTAAAGTTTGAGTTGTCTATTGTAATTGCTCGATAAACGTAACAGTGAAAAGAGGGTAATGACAGCTTGGCAGTATTACAAGGAATAACAATTTGAAGAAATGACATGTAATAAGTAGCAAAGCTACTTTCAAGCCATGAAAGCCTTCGATTTAAAGTTTAGGAACAGTAATTTCAGAAAGTTATTTTTAAGTCTCAAGTAGGCAGATGAACGTATTGCTGCTTTGTCTAGTGGTTTTTCTCCCATTTATCTAAAAAGGCTTGGACCAAAAGAAAATGAGAAATATTTAAGACAAACAGCTATATTATGAAAGTATTATCAACAAGTCTGATTAAGTCCTATAAGCTACACCCAAATATATTTTTGGACAGAAGTGTTCCAGGACTTTGATTTTAAAATACCAAGCGAAGACAGCTTTGCATAGAATGAAGATAATTCTATGCTGTCATTGGAACTGATAATTAGCAATTGCTTGCCTATGTCAAATAGTTGCCTTTGGTTATTAATTTGGTCAACACTTTCTGGCTATTTACATATGTTGATTAGTTTTGCTTTCCATTGCATATGTTATGGTAATAGTATACTTCCTGTTGGGTTAATGAAAAAAATACTAAATTTTGTAAGCAAACACTTGGTCTTCTAGTTTATCTTCAATAAATTTTAAGTCTAGAATTACTTTACCTTCATGGCTCTTTATTTTCCAGGTAGGATGTTTCAAAAGAAAACATGAGCAATTATCTGCTGGACTGGACCATCCAGTCCAGAAGTCGTCTTGCCAGTGACCAACCAACTGCATGAAAAAGCCCACTAGTCTTTCAGCAAGTGGCCTTCACTGAATGTGATTTGCATTGATTGCCCTTGGAAGTATATGTTTTAGTCACTTTAGGACCTAGTTAAGCACTTGAGCTGTATCAGAAGCTGCTGGGATGTATTAACAATTCCATTTCCATATTTGGAACTTGCAATATGAAAAAAGTCATTTTAAAGCATTCATATACATTAGGTATTGCAAATTGCCCAGGCTGTTGTGCTCACTTCAATATGAAAAGTAAAATTGAGTGATAACTAAAAGCCTTGTGTTAAAAAAGCTTTGGTGTGTTATGCTTGGAGATAAGGACTTAAATGTTTAAGGAAATCCTTAGAAACCAACATGCAGGAAAAATGAATTGGGGAGGCTAACCAATATGTACATTGATTTTTTAAAACTTAGTGTGCATATGGAGAAAACTAAAATTGACTTTGCATACTTTCCCCTTGCGTGAGGACATTGTTTGGTAGACAAGAAATAATAGGTTTTTGTACAGTGTTTTCCTCTGAAGGAGCAGAAAATCCCACATCTCCCTGAGCAGATTGAGTTCATGGATGGATTGAGCAGAATTCCTAGTACTTCACAAGCATCAAGATTTGCTGCTGTTTGTTCAGAAGGCTGTCCTATTCAAAGGATCGTTTTTATCCCTCACTCAGTGATAAGCCAGTTCCCCAAATCACAACTTTTTGTTATTGTTGATGGATTGATGGGGTGGAGCTACTTCCTATATGGGTATCAAACAAGCTAGAGAAATCTTTTTCAACTCAGTTCCTTTCAATATTCTCCCAAGAAAGCCAGCTCTGATCATGAGGAATAGAAGAGATCCCTTGGTGTGAACCTTACTTAAATGTATGTATTCAAATTTCTGACTCATTCCAGTAGAGCCTGGATTGCTTAAAAAAGTCCAAAATGCAATTTTATTTAACAATAAAAACAGTTAAAAAACATACAACCCAAACTAATCCATAACAATAACAGAAAACCACAATATGGGCTCCAGAAACAAATTAATCTCAGGCTTGTGACCAAAAGTAGGCCTTAGTGGCTCTTTGGAACCCCTGGAGAATGGTGTCCTCTATCTGAGGTGGGATGCTGCTCCAGGGAGAAAAACCACACTTCCTTAGTCCCTTAAGATGACAATGTTTAATGAAGGGATCTGGAGTTATCCACTCTGGAATGTATTGGACAGAAACAGTAGGGAGATTTTGGTCCTTCAGATAGATATCCAGGCTCTATGTCATGAAGGTGAAGCCAGCAGCTTGCATTACACCTGGTCGCCAACTAGCAATTTATGCAGAGGTGACACAGGAGTATGCCAGGAAGCACCTGTGATTGTCCATGCTGCTGTATTTTGGACCACTTCCAAATGGTTCAAGAGTGGTCCTAGTAGACCACACTGTCATCCCATCACGAGATGCCCAAGGTATGATTAATACGGTTGAGGAAAGGGTGTAACTGCCACACAAGATGAACCTGTGCAAAGGATCTGGCCAGAGCTACTACCTATTCATCAAGCAGGAGAAGAACCCTTCAGACACTCAATAATCTCAAATGGAAAAAATGCAACTCCACCTTAAGGCCAAAGGTGAAAGCATCACCATTCTAGGAGAGCCTCACAGCCCCCGCCTCTCAGTCTTGTCACATGGAACCAAAGTTTAAGCCTCCCAGCCCAGTTCTGAGTTTTTAGTATTGACCGCTAGGCCAATACTTTACTTTTTTCATTTGTTCCATCCGTGTCAAGAAATTAGAATGGCACCACCTCTTCAGCAGCAGGATGTTGATCTAGTGCTACCTTGTGGCTGCTGTGCAACTTGTATCGAGGAGGCTTAAGATTTGAATAGAAAAATCTCTATTGCATTTTCCTGTATACACAATGGCACACATTAAAATGAAATTTAGATGCACCACTCTCAAGAGAATGGTCTTTGCCCTTTTAAACGCCAATTGTGCACAATGCTACACAACTTCTATAAACCAGATGAAATTTGACATTTTTGCTCAACAAAAGAAAGTCAACAAGCCACTTATTTAACCACATTAACAAATGAGAAGAACAGGAATAGCATATGGGACAACTTTGACTAAATTGTAAATATAATTAAAAGCACATCTGCATTTCATTAATGGTCTTTCTATCAATGGAACAGGAAAGTCCAGATTAATATGTTAACGCTAAGCAGTAATTACAAGTGGTAGGATTTGACTCCTATACCAAAGTGATCTGTTTCTACAGTAAACATAACATATGCAACAGGCAACAAGCTATTTAAAAATTTGATAGCTATCACAGTATTAGTATACTGTGTGCATGATGTATACTGTATTACCCTCACCCAATTGCTAGGCAGCATTACCGTATGTAGCTATGTAGACTGATGAAATTTTGCACCTTATTTGTTTAAATTTGACTGCCCAACTCCAATGAGTCCTAATCCTATCCCTACACATTCCCATTTTATTGCTGAGGAACAACTGGTTAATGAGCTAAAATCGGGATATTGTAATTTGAAATCCCTTCTATTTCTACCTGTAAGATATATTTGCCAATTAAAATTAACCAAGGTTTTTTTTGATGGTCACTGTTCTTAGGCCAAAATCATTTAAAGGTCTACCTGTGAGAATGCCTCGTCCCCTTTATTTGTATGTTGTGATGGAATTTGCTACTGAAGGGAGACATCTAAGGAAAAAATATTTGAGATATTCAATAATTGAGCAATTACTATGAATTTTTAATTACTATCTCTTCTTTTTTCACACTGCAATGTTGTGGTCAATTTAGAGCCTTTGGTTGTTGCTAAATAAAATGCAATGTTAAAAGCTAATTCTCATAATTCAGCAAAATTAAAAGGGCTACAATATCTCAATTTTGGAAGTATTTTGGAAATATTTATCACATTTCTACCTTGCCCATCTCGTTCAAGTGATTTTAATTATTTTTATGTATGCATGCATACCCATACACAAATATTAAGATATTATAGCTTAAAACAACGGAGACCACAAATAGTTAAATAAAACCACACAGACACTGCTTCTTTGGCATACTGGAAGTTCAGCAAAATGTATTGAAGAATATATGAACCTTCATCTATGTTCCCTAGCCCCCATTAGAAATGAAAAAGTCTTCTAGGGTTAGCCCTTTATGAAGTCTAGCACAAAAACTGCCATCACAGTTCAATTCAGAGAGCCACTTTATGTCTACTGGACCTGTCTGCTTTCCATTTTGTCTCCCTAGAAATCCTGGCCAAATTGCATGGGAAATCCCAATGGAAATGGAGTTGTTGTATAGATTTAAGGCTAAGCCCCCAGGACATATGGCTCCAAACTGAACATTAAGGTTCAAATTCAGGGTGACTATGTCTGGGGGACCTCTATGCTTTCCGTTCTGTCTCCTTAGGAATCCTAGGCAAATTGCATGGGAGTACCCCACTGTAAATGGAAATGTCATTTTGTGTTAGATACTCCCCATCATGTGTAGCCCAAAAATGAACATCAGATTCAATTCAGAGAGACTTTTTATGGTTAATAGATGTTTGTTTTCAAATCTGCCTCCCTAGAAAACTTAGGCACATTGATTGGGAAAACCCTATTGAAAACAGACATTGACTATGATAGTTATATTTTCTTAAATGACTTAGGAAAAAGTAACATTCTAATAGAACTCCTTGTCCCTCCTTTCTTGTGGTCAGGAGTCACACAAAATTGTGTGTTGAACAAATCAAATTAATTACATGCAAACAAATGTTACAAAAAAGCCCTCCGGCAGAGGTTTAAGACTATTATAATCCTTTTTTGTTTCTTAAGTCAAACTCAGTGATGTGTTTTGTGAATACAAAAAAATATACAACTTATCCACTATTAAGGTTTTCAATATTTATGTATTTATTAAAAATATAATTCAAAGTGCATGGAGTTACAATTCTAAACTCAGGAATATCCATCATGATTCATAGATTGTGACTCAAAAAGCTTACTTGTACCAGTAGCTTCAAAGTTTGTCTGAACCAGCAGTTCCGTAGCAGATAATGGCTCAGCAGTCCTTGATGAACTGCCTATCTGCTCTTATTCTTCCATGGTTTCTTTTCACAAATCTCAGCTGATTATGAACAGTAGCTGGTGGGATGCAGCTGACAGCACTGATCTAAAATCAGAGAAGGCAAAAGAGTTGATTTTATAATATGGTAACTGCAGTAATGCTATTATGTGCACAAAAAATGGAAAACTACAGAAGCACCCATAGAGAAATAGATTATGAAGATGACTGAGTTTGCAGAAATGGCTAAATTGACTTGTTTGATTAGAGAAGAAGCCATTACTATATTTATAAAAGAGCAGAAACGAATAAAAATGATTGGTGAAGTCTAGATTTATTGTTTAACAGGGTTGTTAATGGGAACCAAGAAGGGAAATAGGGAAGAAGGGAACCAAGATATACGATTGGGGAGGGTAGAGACAGTAAGTCTGTAACTGTATAAAGAGGATTGGAAATAGCTTATAGAGATACCTTTTATTTATTTTTGTCTTTTGCTACCCTTATTTTTTCTTTTATATCTTTTTCCTATTTTTCTGTTAAAAGTTTCTGTAGGTTTTTTATCTTACGTAAAATTCTCACAAATAAAAACATTTCTTTCAAAAGAGCTCTTTTCTATTTTTTCCTAAAAATCAAGAGGTTGACAAAATGACAGTGTAATGCTTCCCCTGATAGGGCTGCCGGCCATCGGGCCCTTCTTTCCCTTTCCCAGGTGACCAACCCAACCTGGCCCAGACAAGCCAATACACCTTGGAGGGAGTTACAAGTTTTAATTAAAATAAGATAAAAATAAAAATCAAATCAAATGAAACATCTCAATGATACAAAACATTAACATGGGGATCAAAAAAGTCAGAAAATAAAATACAAGCTGAATAGTCAAGACCTTGTTGAGGATCCAAACTTTGTCAAGGACCTTGGAGTACTCATCTCAAATGATCTAGGTGCTAGAGCTCACTGTAACTACATAGCCAAAAAGGCATTAAGAGTTGTTAATCTAATCCTATGTAGCTTTTTCTCTGGTAATATCACACTAACTAGAGCAAGGGGTCACCAACTTTTTGGATCTCAGGGACCACCAAAATCATAATTTTAGATCCCAGGGACCACTAACTGGTTCTGTGGGTGTTGCCTAATTTGTGGGTGTGGCTTGATGGTCATGTGACTGGCTGGGCATGGCTTGTATGTAAATATAAATATTTATATAAATACTGATTTTTTTGTAAAAAAGAGCAACTTTTACCCAAAATCAGGCAAAGCAGGCAGATTGAGTTGCTCACAGAATCACAGATTCATTCAGAGATCTATCTATCTGCCATTGTCGAGCTCAGTCTGTCACATAATATTAAAACTCATATCAAACTCATAAAATCTGCTTGCAAGCAAACTCACAAAATTAACTCACAACATACCATGCATGTAAATATTGAATTCTTTTATAAAAAAGAACAACTTTTATCCAAAATCAGGCAAAGCTCACAGTTGCTCACAGAATCATTCAGTGATCTATCTATCTGCCATCGGCTAGCTCAGTCTCTCAAATTTGCTTGCTGTGAGTCTGCACTGAATTTGCTTCCTTCAATCCTAAGGGAGGTTCAGCTGTGCTGAGCCAAATATCTAAAGACTAGCCAGAAAGCAAGAAATCCAACTATTTTCTGCTTCCTAGCTAATCTAAATCTCCTGGCACAGCAGAACAGAGGATGGTTGGAAAAAGGAAAAATAGCATTTTAGCAGGCAAGTATGCCAGGTAAGGAGTGAGTGGGCGGGGAAGGTTACCACAGGCCATGTGGGTGGTGCAGCCTTGTGTTTCTGCACAGCCTGGATTAATTGCTTTGTCGGGGTGCTCTGGGGGTGAGATTTCTCTGCTGTCCACCAAAAGTTTCTCATGACCGCTGAACTAGAGCATATAAAACATTTGCTAGACCAATACTTGAATACAGCTCATTAGTCTGGAACCTGCATTATGCATCTGATATTAATACAGTTGAGAAAGTCCAGAAATATTTCACAAGAAGAGTTCTCTACTCCTCTACTCATTGCAGAATACCTTATGCCACCAGACTTGAAATTCTAGACCTAGAAAATCTAGAACTACGCCACCTTCGGTCTGATCTAAGTATAGCATATAAAATCATACATTGCAATGTCCTACCTGTCAACGAATACTTTAGCTTCAACCATAACAATACAAGAGCACACAATAGATACAAACTCAAGGTAAACTGTGCTAAACTTGATTGCAGGACTTCAGCAACAAAGTGGTCAATGTCTGGAATACTCTACCTTGACTCTGGTTTCTTCCCCAAACCTCAAAAACTTTCACCTTAGACTGTCTACTATTGACCTCACCCCTTTCCTAAGAGGTCTGTAGGGAGCGTGCATAAGCGCGCCAACGTGCTTACTGTCCCTGTCAAATTGTTTCTTTTTATTTTTCTTATATGTATTCATTTGATATATTCATAATTATGTTTAGACTTATACCTGTTATCTTATAATCGCTTGACAAAATTAATTAAATAAATAAATAAAATGTCCTGTCCAAGACTGCCTTCTGGCCAAATGACACCTCACTAATCCTGTTGCCTCACCAACATGTCCTCTCAGGCCCAGTGAAAGGCCTATCTGGTCTCCCTTTCGTGGCAGCTAGGATGGAGTCTCTAATTTAGGCCGATAGGAGCCATCTTACTTCCCTTGGGTGGCAATCTCAAAATCTCTCTTTTTCTGAGAGAGTGCAGCCACTTTCCCTCTCAGCAGCTTTGTTCTTTCTACTCTCTTAGACCTGTTTTTCCTCAGCTTTCTCCCCCAGTCCTGTTTTATCTCAGCTCCCTGCTGAGGACTATATTTCCCAGAAAAGAAAAGAAAAAAAAAACAAACCCTAATATGTTCATTTATTCTTCACTTTTGTCCCACTGAAAAAGCCTGAGAGAGGGAGCAAGTTCTCAGGCAGAGTGTCCACAATTTCTTTTCTCTTCAAATTCAAGAGGAACAGCTATTGAACAGCTATTTGTGCACAGAAATTGAAATCTTGGAAAATCGCCAAAGGCCGGAAATCAAATTCTGCACTTTTTTTAGCCTCTTTAAAATTTAGACAACTCCACTTTTAGAATAAGAGCATATACTGAAGAAACATTTAACCAGGTAACACAATCTCAATATACTTACCATGTATAACTCATACCATACTAGTTCCATTCAGGTGAGTAATGTGTAAGTACAGAACAAAATAAGAGATTGTAAGGAAAAAGCAGATTAAAAATCAAGTGGGAGGGGGGGTTTCCCCCCCACCTTTGCAATGATAAATAATGATTTGTGCAACTCCCCATCTCATCTGAAGGACCCTAAGCAGCTGATCTAGTAACCACCTTCTTTAGAGGTCACTCACCTTTCTGTGCAATCTTTTCATTCATTCATTCATTCATCCATTTTTGATCCTCTCTCCTTTGCTTAAATATCTCAGTCCCACTGCATCCAACCTCCTCTGATGTCGTTGCTAATGAGCCACTCTCGTTTTTTTTTAAATGGGCAGAGAAGCTAATTCTTCAATGTGTTTGACAGCAGTTTCTTGGTTGTGGCCCACCCCGAAAGCGCGAGTCCTTCACCAACGAATGGCCCGAGGACCGCCCGAGGCTTGGGGGGACTGGGAATCTCCAGGCAAACTCGGTAAACCCCAAGAAACGGAGAATCCCAAGGAAACCCCGCTTCCCTGCCTAACCTCATTCTCAAGTCTCTTAAAGGGGAAGCGGAAGGGCTGGCCATCCACAAGCGCCTCGCTCCGTCGAGACAGAGTTTCTCCTCAGTTCCCCTCTGCTTTCCTCCTCTAATCTTCCCCAATAGGGGACGCTAGGCTGTTCCTTCCATCATCCCGGTCACCGACTGCTCTGCTCTCCCAACTTGTCTATTAGCCAGGCAGGCAGGCCAGGCCATCCTATCCTATACGCCCAAGCCCCCCCCCCCCCCAAAGCCGGGCATTCGGGCAGCGAAGGGAGTCCGGTATCGGTTCCTCTCAGTCCGCTTCGCCGCTTTGGCCAGCCTCTCTCTCTCTCTCTCTCTCTCTCTCCCCAGCAGAGGCCGAGGAGAAAAAGAGCCGCTGGCCTTCCGTCGCTTCAACGGCAAAGCGCCCCTCCCTCCGCCTACAAGACGCCCTGTAGTGAGGAGAAGTTCAGGCTGGGCCACAGCCTTGGAGAAGAGGCACTTTGAACCCTCGGCCACAGGAATGGCAGACGGGAAGGGAAAAAATGACCGTCTCTACTTCCAGCGAGGATTGAGCCAGTCGGGTAGGACTTTATACAGGTCGTCCTTGATGGACATCAATTCGTTTAGTGACGTTCAAAGTTACAGCGACACTGAAAACAGTGATATATGACCATTTTTCACACTTATGACCGTTGCAGCCTCCCCATGGTCACTTGGCAGCTGGTTCATATTTATGAGGGTTGCAGTGTCCCAGGGTCATGCAATTCTCTTTTGCAAACTTCTCAGAAAAGTCCACGGGGAAGGCAGATTCACAAAACAACCGTGTTACTACGAACAGCTTCAGTGATTCACTTAATAAATGTGGCCATGAAAAGTTGTTAAATGGGACAAAGCTCACTTAACAACATAAATTTTGGACTCAGTTGTGGCCCTAAGTTAAGGACTAGTTGCGTACACTGTATGGCAAGGCAGGCTTAAAATATAATATGGGGGTTGTCTGAAACAAGAGAAAGTCCCCCAGCACAGGGGAACTTGTTTCACTAGTAATAATAACAATTAAAATGATCCAATTTGATATGAGTTAATAATGTCCAAAGCAGGATTAAAATACATAAGTAGCAATTAGTAGCTGAGAGAAAAAACGTCAGTAGAGAAAGGGAGAGTTGCTTCTAGAACACACTATTATTTTTTTAAATTCCTTTTTGGTTGTTCTGTTTTTTAAATTTTTTTTTTAGAAGTTCTTTAAGAATGTACATGCAATTCTTTTTTGCTTTTGCTTAAGTGTCTTAATAAATATTTTTTTCTTTTAAAAAATCAATAAATATTGGATTACATCTTTTTCTTTGACTCTTGGACAAAGAAAATGAATTTATAATAAAAAGACTTGCTGTTCAGCACCAGAAAGACAAACATATGGCTCTAAATCATGGAATTGATTATTATGGATGTCTGCAATTAATTATGGCATTAATTTATTGAAATATGTGTCTTGTATGTTTTACCTTTTTTCTTTACCTTTTTTCTTCCCTTTTTTTAAAAAAAATGGATTTCACCTGTCCAGTTGTGACCAGACCTAGTGGCCAATGCTCATCTTTATTTCCTAGCCAAGGGAACCAGCATTGTTGGAAGACTCTTCCGTGATCATGTGGCCAGCATGACTGTACACTGAGGCACACAGCACTGTTTCCTTCCACTGAAGTGGTACTTATTTATCTATTTGTATTTTCATGTTTTTAAACTGCTAGGTTGGCAGGAGTTGGGGCAAGTAATGGGAGCTCACACCACTGTGCAGTGCTCAGATCTTGAACCCTTTTATATTTCTATTTTTTTTTTTGCATTCAGTTAACAATAATTAACAAAAAAATTCAGGCTATCATTGGTCATCCAGACTTCCCTAATTTGGTATGAGTTGGACAGCATTATTGTGAAGTCTGACCGCAATGATTATGTATTAGATGTTATCCCACAAATTAGCTAATAAACACAAGTATAGATTGTTGCATAAATCCACCCTGCATAATTAATCTACATGATGTTGTATGAATTAAATCATGGCATCACCATGACTCAGCTTGTCATATGAATACACTTTTGGGCACCAAAGTGTTTTCATGAAATATATACAGATAATCCTTGATTTATGACCACAAAGGAGCCCAAAATTTCTGTTGCTAGGTAATAGTTGTTAAGTGAGTTTTGCCTCATTTTACAACCTTTTTGCCACAGTTGTTATGTTAATAACTGCAGTTAAGTTAGTAACAGGTTTTAAAGTTAATCTGCCTTCCTCATTGAATTTGCTTTTCAGAAGATTGTAAAAGGCAATCACATGACCCCAGGATACTGCAAACCAAAGGTGGTTTTCAGCAGGTCTGACGAGTTCTGGAGAAACGGTAGTGGAAATTTTGAGTAGTTCGGAGACCTAGCAAATATCACCTCTGACTGGAGATTTTACAGCATCCTTCCCCTGCCATGCCCACCAAGCCACGCCAACAGAACTAGTAGTAAAAAAATTTGAATCCTACCACTGTTGCAAATGCCATAAAGATGAGTAAGTTGCCAAGTATTTGAATTTTGAGCATATGACCATAAGGATGGTCATAAGTGTGTAAAGTGGTCATGTCATTTTTTTCAGTGCTGTTGTAACGGGTCATTAGATGAACTTATAAATTGAAGACTACTCATATTTGATATAAAATCAGTGTTAATATATTTATAAAATCCATTTTAAGTACAGGGGGGGGTAATCTATTGGATCAGTTTGAGGCTTCACTGATGACAATGACATATTTTGAAGTGCTGAACTCTATATCCCCCACCGTTCCACACACATTGCAACTGCACCTAATTAATGATTTATATGACTCCTTTCTTTCCCTACACCTAATAGACAGAATCTTGCCAAACTCGAGCTACAATGTTCTAATTACTAGATTAACCCTGAGAAAGTCTAAGCTTATCTTGAACCTCTTCCCTGCTCCCCAATCCAGTTTGGGACTGTTTAGTCTCTTGATATAGATCTCTGGAAAACTTTGTGCTGGCCAAACTCCCCCTCTGCTCCTTCAGGTGCACATGCCAGTCCTGGTCATCTAACATGTTCTTAAACCTTTTTCAAAAATCAAAAGGGATAGGGCCGACTTAATTTTGGGAAGAATATTCTGTATGGAGGGCATCACAACTGAGAAGGCACGTGTCTTCAGACGCACCAAATGTAGATCTGTAGCTGTCCTGAAATTCTTTCAAGTGAAATGGGCAAGTAAAGCATGGTGGAGCAAGAGCCATACTGTAATCAGACATCTCTCCAATGCTGCTTATGCACCTCTGCACCAATTTTTAAGTCTAAATTGTGCATATTTCTCCAGAGATCTTCCTGCTTTCTTCTATGGTGCTATTTTTTCTATAGCATTTTTCTTGTTAGCTCATCCTTTGATTTCACCAAATGCATCAACAGGATTCTATACTTACGCTTCTACCAATATTGAAAAATAGATAAAATTCCGAGTAACACTCATTCAGCCAATCAGCTTGTTTGCTGATTTCCTTTCTGAGATCATGCTTCATAAAAATACTGACAGGTAGATGAGCTCACAAAGGAGAAGTAAATAAAACTAATTGGACTAAATGAAAGCTATTCACAGAGGTTTTTTTCTGTGCGTGCACTGAGTGTACTGATCCTTACTCATTGCAGACTGGTAGCTTAGATATGATTTTATTTTTATTTAACTGCATTTATATAGCTTAGGTTTAGTTTACAATATTTAGTTTGCTTATTTTATCTTATTTAACATCACACCTGTTAATTAAGTTTGCACATACTTTTATTTGTTTATTTCTTCATGATATTTAATATATTTGTTGTTTAGTTTAATTAGGATTAGTTTCGTTTAGGAGATTGACTTCATCATGGAGACATTCCAATATTATGCTGGGAAAGCCCTCTGAGGTAAGAGGTGTTGTTTTATTTATTTATTTACTTGTAAAC
The DNA here is from genome assembly GCA_015471245.1 of Laticauda colubrina. NCBI lineage: Eukaryota > Metazoa > Chordata > Lepidosauria > Squamata > Elapidae > Laticauda > Laticauda colubrina. The sequence continues at coordinate 37,121,952 of BLBF01000007.1, read as the reverse complement.
TTGCATGCCTGACTCTAGGATTTAGGATTTAAAATTTTGACAGGTAAAATAACATGATAATAAATAATGAAATAAAACAGGAATCAAAAGAATCAAGGAACAAGCAAAATTGTTTTAGGATAATTTTTAGAATAACTTTTGAACCTGAATATTTTAAAAATATTTCTACATCTTTCAGACCCATTCTTGGTGAATTGTGTTAATATCTTCAATTTAAACACATCCACAGGATACCTTTCCAGAAAGGCTGGCAACTATGGCTCTATGCCTTGTTTGGGATGCACAGAAAAGCAGTCGTGGGGCTTGTTGGAGCCCTCAAATTCCTAATTAATTTTTAACATTGCTTGCCTCATTTAAATTTTATATATGGTGGTTATGTTTTTAATATCTTATTTGTACAGCTCCTATAGTCCCTTGGGGAGGGGGGAGATGGGCAGGTCTTAAAAATGATAGTGTTCATTTCCCAATGATACACTAAACTGCATTAGCCATTAATCATAGTTGGGGCATAGGCATGAAGCACACAGCAGACAACAGTGAACATTGTCACTTCATTATTCCATGTCCCTTTTTAGCACTGGAGAAGGTTCACCCCTTTTTCAGTTCAGTAGGTGGATGGCCCAAAGTAGTGGGGCAGGGTTTCTTACTGTTTTTGACTGTGACAGGTGGAAACAAAATGGTGGAGGGGATGCTGTTCCCTCCATGATATACCTGTTTCCAATACAACCTACTTATTTACATCATTGTTTGTACACAAAAGGTACAGTCACCTCTGCACAAATGAAACACCTGAGAAGGAAAAACAACTTTCAGAAAGGCAGCTTCTCAGTCCCTAAGAATTGACTATGGATTGGAAAAGGGCCTTCGCATTGGGAAGGAAAATGGCAGAAATGTAAGCATGTCAAACCGTGGGATTGATCCCATGGCCATGATCGTACAGGACAACACATCTACTGCCTACATGGAGTCAAGAAGTGATTGAGATAGTCCGCTATAACGTTATATACTATGAGTACATTATGAGTTCTATCACATATAGGCTAGACATATTCTCTATCTGCTTGTTTGGCAATTTCTTTAAGGAAATTGTAGAAAAAGTTGTGGGACTTCAGACTTCGGCAGAAATTGCACTGGTTGCCCCTGGTGGATGACAGTCTCAGGACCTGCTTGGATAAATACGTCCTTCTTGGTTCGTTTACATTTCTAGGGGCCTTCAGTATTATTAAGCAAAGTATCCTGGACTGCTTTCAAGGGTTTGAAACTGAGAGCAAGTAATGATTCTGCTACTTCTTGAATGGATAGTCCAATTGATGGAAATCAGGGAGAAGTCACCCAGTGGCTTGACTACATGAAGCTGCTGAGGTGAGGTCATCTATCACTTTGGGATGTAGAATCACTGATGTACTGATGATAACCAGTTGCAAATCTCTTGGATATGCCACGTGAAACTCCTGACCTAGTATTTGGGGGCTGTTAAGCTATAAAAGAACAAGCTGCTATTGAATCCTGTGTCCAAAAAAGCATTTCTCAGTTTAACATCACTATGTACAACAGTAGAACCAGAACAGTACATGTACCAGTATCTTCTATGATAATCAGCCCAGAACTGTATTAGAGGAAAGATGGATAGAAACTGGCACAGATTGGCTGATTTAACAGTATTTTTGTACAGCTGATTCCATATGAATTCTTGACAATGTACAAACAGTTGCATAAAATCCATGCAATTATTGTTAGTCAAGAGACCCAGAGTCACCTTACACCAAACTAGAGATGGGAGGATTCTAGCGTCTGACCATGCTGTCATCAACACAACCTCAGAGGCATTGTCAACTTCAGCTGTCCCCGCAGCTGGCTAGAGGCAAAATTCAGGTGATGTCATGAAGTTGTTTCGTAATAGTGATTAACAATGATTAGTGAGGGTCTTCGTGCTATTTTCAAATGATATTGATACAATCTGGCAAATTGTGTACAAAATCTTTTTTTCTCACACCAACTTCAACAGACTCACCCTTCCCAATAAACATTAACTCACTAAAACCCTAAGCATTGTTTCAGTTCCTCACATATCATTTATATATATATTAAGAATTCAAATCAAATTTTAATATAGTTCCTTCCAGATCCCAGTTTTGAGATAAAACAGTTTCTTAGAAGGATTATATACAAGATTAGTATTTTAAAAATATAATTAGAGCTAGAGGATTAAATTTTTATTCCTGACAGATTTTTACAAAATAATTATTCAAAATGTCTTTTTGGCAGTACTATCTCCAGAAATATAAGCAACATCAAAGAGACAAAGATGACTAACCAACCATCTTGTTTGTGTAGGTATCTGTAGCAGGAGCGGAGACATAAGGGCAATCCTTCCTCTGTACCAGAGGTGGGGGGAGAAATCCTTCAGAACTACTGCCTTTGGAGGAGGCTCCTTTAAGTTAATGGGAAGCAGATGCAAAAAGATCTGTTTCCTTAAGGTAATAACACCCTCATTGCATTTTAAATGGACAGTGCCATTTCTAATGACCAGTCTTAAATTGCTGTGTCAGTGGTGGCTTAATATGTAATGTTCTTCATGAATATTGTGTAATAGCACAAGTGTTTTTTTTTTAATAAAAATACAGAACAAGATATGAAAGAAATAAAGGGAAAAACATCAGAAGACAGCTGAGAAAAAGTGCCAAGGTAAGAGATGTAATCCATTTCCCTTACAATTCTGTTTTAAGCTTCTCTTTTTGTCTACTTATTTGTATTTTATGATTGATGAATGCTTCTTATAATTTCTGCATTTTAGTTAGAAGAAACAAAATTTTAGCCAGCAAAGTTGCACGCCTTGAGGAAATCACTCTTGAAAAAGAAATGTAGAGAAAGCCCAGGATGTGAATTTAGTTTTAAATTAACAACTTTTTAAATTACTATCATATTAAAAACAAAAGTGATTTTTTTCTTGTTAAGTTCAGCTTTACAAGTACTAGTTAGTTCATTATCTTTTTGCTAGGGCCTGCCCAGGAGGAAGAAGACATTTCTGATGAGAAACAGCCAGCTGGAAAAAGACCAAGGAAAACATAGCTACTGTATAAACAGGGAGCTTGGATTCAATGCTGTGGATATACAGTAGTATACTTAGAGTGTATACTTACAAATGTGTATACTTACACATTTGACAAAGTGGACCACAGCCTACATCTTAATAAGATAGAACAATGCTAGATAGACAGTACTACCATCAGATGGATTCGTAATTGACTAACCACACTCAACGTTCAGTCCTCAATTAAACTACATTTACCTGGAGAGAAGTGTGCAATGTTTTTGTCTTGGGCCTGTGCTCTTCAACATCTTTATCTAGATGAAGGGAAGGGGACCTCAGTAAATTTGCAGGAAAAAAGAAATGCAGAGGCATAGAATAGACGCTATCTAGCTCAACAGTAGTAATTGAGATGAATCTAGCTGTCCTAGTGGACCACCACTTTCTGATTGGGCCAGCAGTGTGCTGCAGCTTCTAAAAAAGTCAGTGCAATTCTAGGATGCATCAACAGTAGCATCAAGGTCACAAGAAGTGATAGTATAGCAATAAATCAATGAAATAGCTTGCTTCCCAGAGCTGTGGGTATTTTATTCAAGAAAAGATTGGACATCTATTTGGAATGGTATAAGAACTCCTGCTTTGGGCAGGGGGTTGGACTAGAAGACCTCCAAGGTCCCTGAATCTATGATTCTTGGTGATGAGATGTATACTACTCATTTGTATCCACTTATTTTTCTCTTCCCCCAGGGAGTAGAAGGAAATGCTGACAGCAGTGATAAAAGACAAAGGGAGTACAATTATGTTTTAAAGCCCCTGTCACACAGCACCAATGGATGGAAAGAGGATGCAAAATGGAGAGAAACACTTGCCATCTATTGGTTAACGCGATGCATCCGTTCTGTACTCACTGTGCCCGTTTTTCATACTCTATCCATCCAGCATCCATCTACTGACATTTCATCCGCTCAAAAAGTTTTGAGTTGCACAAAACTTTTTGAGCAGAAAATGTATCCAACGCATCCGTTCTACATCCGCTACGCATACGGGGAACATCCGTTAGATGTCCGTCATCATCCGTTACGCATCCGCTATATCCGCTAGGCATCCGCTGTGCATCCGCGCAACTCGCATCCGCTCCAGCGGAAACCGGACACGGAAGAAGCAAAATGGACGCAGAACGGATACGCAGCGTTAGTAGCACGGACGTAGAAAGGATGAAAGCGGATGCAGCTCGCATACAAAGCATTAAAACGGAAAAAACGTTCATATAGGGGACGTATCTCGGATATTTAGGATGTTTGCAGGATGTCTAGAGGATGCAAAAGGACACCTAGTGGAAAACCTGTATTTCCTATAAAAAGGGGGAGGAAATCACTTGGATCTCACTTTCAGTCCAGCAGCCCTGCGGTGCAGACCTCTTCAGCTTTGCTCTTGCTCTTGCTCTTCCACTTCCACAACATCCAGTCATCACCATGGATTGTCACACACTCCTTTTGGTAGCCGACATTGTTCTACAACAGTGCGAAGCTATCTACAGGCTCTTTCACCTGTTCTATGGGAAGAAAAGAAGGCGGCCAAGAAGTGTCTGGGTCCGAAGATGGATTGCGAGAAGAGCCGAGTACGGACTGTATAACAAGCTGATGGTGGAGCTGAGGAACGAAGACACTCGTGCATTCCAGAACTTCATGAGGATGCCGCCAGCCATGTTTGACGAAGTTGTGAAGCGGCTGAGACCCAGGTTGACAAAGGCAAACACCAACTTCCGGCCCAGCCTGGACCCTGGGCTGAAGGTGGCACTGACTCTGCGCCACCTGGCCTCAGGGACCACGTAGAGGAGCATGCAGTATGCCTGGAGGGTGCCACACAACACCATCAGCATTGTGGTCAGAGAAGTGGTGCAGGCCATCATCGAAGAATACCTGGAGGAGCTCCTCTAGTGCCCCTCCACTGAAGAAGGCTGGAAGAAAGTTGCAGAGCAGTGGTATCAGAAGTGGAACTTCCCCCACACCGTTGGAGCCATAGATGGGAAGCACATGGCCTGCAAAGCTCCAGCCAAATCAGGGTCCACTTATCACAACTACAAGGGCTTCATCAGCATCATCCTCTTCGCCATGGTCGATGCTGACTACAAGTTCATGTACATTGATGCTTCAGGCAACGAGTCATCTTCAGATGCCCAGGTATACAACGCTAGTCACCTCAAGGAGGGGCTGGAACGCAACCTCATCGTGGGCTTCCCAGATCCAGACCCCCTGCCCAACGACACACAAGATGTGCCCTACTTCACTGTGGGGGATGAAGCCTTCTCCCTCAGAACCTACCTCATGAAGCCATACACTTCCAGATGCCTCACCCGTGAAGAGAGGATCTTCAACTACAGGCTGTCCAGGACAAGGCGGGTGGTGGAGAACGCCTTTGGCATCCTGACCAACAGGTTCCAGGTACTTCTCACCACCATGCAGCATCGCCCACAGATCGTGAGGAACATCGTGGAAGCTTGCTGCATCCTGCACAATCTCATGCGCACCCGCTACCCAGTGTTGCAGAACAGGCTCGTGGACTTCCAACAAGGCAATGGGGACGTGGAGCCTGGTGAATGGAGGCAAGGGCGAAACCTGATTGAAACTGTGGCTGTGCAAGGCCCCAACAGAACTTCACGTGAAGGAAAGAAACAGCGCAACCTCCTGAAACACTGGTGCAACTCCCCAGCTGGAGCAGTGGAGTGGCAAGACAGGATGGTAGATGCTTAATGGATGCTTCCTTCAGCCTGTCTCATCACACGGATGAGATTGTGCCGTGTATGTTGAGTGGCCCTACAATGAATAGGGCATTTAATAAAGTGGGTGTTTATGTTGAAATGTGTTGATGAATGATTAAATTGTTATTTAATGAATGATTAAATTGTTATTGATAATAAAGGGCCACAGGTGTGGCAGCTGGGAGGGTGAACCATACAGTCCCACTGTTGGCTTATCTATCCCACTGCTATCATTACCCATCCCACAGCTATTACCCATCCCACAGGTATCCCTGCCCATCCCACTGCTATCCTTACCCATCCCAGAAGCATGCAAAGGCTTAAACCATTTCTAAAAGTTTCCACCAAGACTTTATTTACTAAAATAACTGAAGCAAGTATGTGAAGCAAAGATAAAGTTTATTAATAACAAACTGTAAAAGCAAAATGACCCAAGTAAAGTGTCCCAAGCAAAGATAAAGTCAACAGGTAGCAACCCAGTCTCTGGCACTCTTCTCAGTCACTCTGAGGCATGCCCATAGTCTCAGGAGTGAAGGGTCCAGGTGCTGTGGAGGTGGCTGCTGCTGGAGTGCTGATCTGAGGCGCCATTGGGGTGCCTGGCCCCGAGAGGACAACAGGGGATGGTGTGTGGAGGAAGCTCTCAGAGAGCTCGCTCAGTCCTGTGATGTTGAGAGCCCCTTCCTCCATGACATGGGGTGTCAGTCCCAAGACCGATGACAGATGTTCTGAGGCCGGGCTTGGCTGTGGGGTGGAGGAAGGAGGAGTGTAGTGGGGCTGTCTGGTCTGCAGGTGAGTGAGGTGAGGCATGGGTGACATCTGTGGCGTTGGTGGCGTACGATGAACCTGTGCCTGGACTGGGAAGGGCTGCCTGTGCTGCTGGAACTCCTGGTAGCCGTAGCCTTGGTCGGTGAGGGCCTGTGGAAAACCTTGGAAGGGCTGTGACATCACCTGGGATGGAGGAGCAGACCTGGACTGGATTGGAGCAGGTTCAGCTGGGCCTGGAGGGTTGTGCAGAAGACCGGTGATCCTGTCCTTTATCACCTGGTACTGTGATTCGGACATGTCCATGAGGGTCTGGTTGACGTAGGTGAGGAAGGGCTTTCGGTTTGAGGATGGTATGTCGGTGTGTACCAGCTGAGAGAGGAGATCTACACTGCTTTTGATGGTGTCCCTGATCTCCATCAGGACAGTGTGGCTCTGCCCCTCCGGTCTGGCTCTCTGCCTGCTTTCTGTGGAGGTGGAGCTGGGGGTGGATGTGGGTTGGTCTCTGGTGGAAGTGCCCTCTCCTTGCTCCCACTGCATCAGGGGGTCCTCCACGCGCTCCGCCACGGGGAGTGCAGCTGTCGGGGGGGTCTCCGTCGTGGGACGCTCCACAGATACCTGCCTGGACACAGGAGCTGACTCTTGGCCAGAAGAGGACTGGCTCTCTGGGCTGCCTGAGAGAGAGGGTTGTCAGAGGGGCTGCTCCTCGGCGGATCTCACCCTCCAAGAAGCTGCACTTGGCCATCACGTAGGTCTCCCAGTTGGTGAGCTTGACCGTCGCCTGCCCAGATTTCTTGAGGTGCAGCTTCCCGTACCAGGTGTGCACGTGCTTCCACCACCCAAGGAGGACCTCTGAAGTGTAGCCCAGGCTCTCCGCCTTCTCTCTCCAAGCAGCCTGCTTCCTGTTGGTGTCTTGATAGAGCCTGTGTCCCTTCTGCCATAGGTACTCGTTCTCCCTCAGCCATTCGAGCACCTCATCCTCATGTTCCTCTTCGATGGAGTATTGCCTCCTCTCCCGTTCTCGCGTATGCCTCTTCCTCCCTCTGGCATGGCCATCTGGGCCCTCATCAAAGGGGCTTTGAGGTTCTAGGGGCTGCTCCACCACACCACCACCACCATCAGCAGCAGCAGCAACAACAACAATAGCAGCAAAAGCAGGAGAAGCACCAGCACCAGCACGAGGATCAGCAGCAGCAGAGTAAGGACCAGCAGGACCAGCAGAGTAAGCACCAGCAGAAGCCCCAGCACCAGGAGCAGCGCCAGCAGAGTAAGCACCACCAGAAGCACCAGCACCAGGAGCAGCGCCAGCAGAAGCACCAGCACCAGCAGTGTCAGTCCGAGCAGCAGAAGCCCCAGCAGAAGCAGAGTCAGGGCCAGGGGGTGGGATGGTGGCCCTGTCCTTCTTGCCAGGGCTGGCAGATGGCACAGGCTTCCTCTTCTTCCCCATGGTTATTGGCTGGAGATGTGTCTGGCAACAGATCTTTCCTCTGAATGGTGACCTGCTTGCGAGCTGCATCCTTTTATATCCGCAGGGCTGACGCAATGCATCCTCCCTGCATGCGCAGTGAACGCTTTGCATCCGCTAGGCTTCCGTGATGCATCCGCTTCATCCGCTAGGCATCCGCTCCTTCCATTGCGCGTCCGCTTCGCTGTGCTCCCCCGGAAGCCCTGCGGATGTGCCATCCGCTTCCATATGCTAGGCTTCCGTGGAGCATCCGCTTAACATCCTCTCCCCGTTTGTTCCTTTCCGTTGTTGTCCGCTCTGCAAATTTGGGGCACTTTTGAGAGCGGATAACGGATGGAAAATTTTCTCGTCCACTGTGTCCTTTTTACATACGTTTTGCATCCGTCGGCCTATGTGACAGGCCCTTAAGCAAATGGGACTTTCAGAGCACCACTGAAATGCATATTTAAAGTCTAAAATGAGCTGCTGAATAAAATGGGAAAACTTCTAGAAATGTTGCTAAATTAAGACCTTATGTTTGAATGTTTTATGGTTAACTTACATTATTACATACCTGTATTTCTGCACAACAGCTAAATTGCCCATGTTCAGCTCACAATAGATTCTAAGGATATTCCCAGGTGTATCTACTAAAATGTTTAACCACAAGATTCCATATTTATTGAACTAATGTGAAACAATCATATTGAGAGGCAGTTATTTCATAGATTTACATAGGAGTCATACACAAAAAAGTGAAGAAAAAGATTTTTTCTGAATTTTTTTCATGAGTTTTTCAAATTCTGAAGAATTCTATACCAGGGATGTGGAAGAGCCAAGGAGGTCCCATATTTAGAAGATAACATTAAGCCATAAAGTAAGGGATTTTAGACAGAATACTCTCTCTCATGGCATTAGAAGTAGAATTTAGATGGCTTGTTTTGATCTGCTTAGCTGAATTGTTCCAAAGGCAAATATGATAAAAAAATCTTGATAATTTCTGCTGAGAAGTTATTAATCAGCTTATTTTCTCTTTCAACTTGTCTAGTTTTGAACAGCAAAAATGCTGTTTGTTTTAATGTGTTATTTTTTTCACTGAAGAAACGCTTATATTTTTTCAATATAAGATGTGGTTTCTCTTCAAACACACTAACTTACTTGTTTTTAATCTATTTCAGTGAATTATGATATCTCAATTTCAAAGACACTTGTACTCCTTTTTTGGGGACTCCCCCTGCTTTCTGCCAAGAAGATCAGCAGACATGGAGTTCAAATTCTAACAATAGGCAAAATCTCCATTTTCAATCCAATCAGAAACATATCTACCAACCAATCAATTGAAGAGACTGCAGTTAATCAGTCAATACTTGATAAGGAAGACACAGTACACTTCTGGGTGCAGGTATGGGATAACCCAAAGAAATACAACAAGGACACAGCTTGGTTAAAGGAGGTGAATAAGAATAAAAAAACTGAAATGAACGAACATGTAATCACAGAAATGGAAGACAAAAGAGCAAGGAAGATCAAGAATTGGTTAGAACCAAGTAAATGGTTTTGGGGTTGAAACATCTGACTGGCCTAACACTCACTGGTTGCCAAGCAGTTCAACAACATACTGCAAGGAAGTGAAATTGAAAAATGGCTAACATCTGGCAAAACTTACCTGATAATCCAGTAAAAGGGGCAACACCAGGGAAGTACAGACCTTATGCTTATGGTGACTCATTAGGTTAAAACTGATGGAAGCCGGGGAAGATCTGCTTTCTGTACTGCCCAGTTCTGGCCCGAGCACTGTGTGAAGGAGGGGGCTCCCATTATTCCCCTCAGCTTCTGCTAACCTAGCAGTTCAAAAGCATGCAAAATGCAAGTAAATAGCTAGTATTCCGGAAGGAAGTTAATGGTGTTTCATGTGACAGCAAGAAGCCAACTGGTGCCAGACCTGCCTAAATGGAAGGCAAAATCATTGGAGAAAAAGTCCTGGATGACACCAACGTTCTTGCAGAATGTTGTTAGCCACTCAGCGTGGAGATTGTTCGCCTTCTGCATGGCACCTTGGATAGCGTGCAAGCATGAACTAAACAAACTATATTGTAAGCTCCCTGGCACTCAATGTAAAAAATGCTGTAAGCTAAGTAAATAAAAAGCCTGCCTACCAAAAACTTTCAAATCACTAACTGGTGTAGGACCTGATGCAGTCCAACACCTGCTAGCTTGAGTAATTTACAAGGCAGATGAGGCAATCTTAAACCAATTACAAGGCATCATAATTTATGGCTGGTATTAAAGAGGAGGGGATAATTTTGAGGTAACAGTGCTTTTTAATATTCTCTGCCAAAATGAGATGATGTGATCAAATAAATTCCAGAGTATGTTACAAAGGTATTTTTATTTTCAATTATTTTCAAAATAGTCATCATAGTATCACAGAATTCAAAGCAGCACAGAGGACATTAAATTATTTTAAATCTGGTACCAAATACAGTTTGAGAAAGACTGAAACAGCACTTTTTCTTGAAGAAAATCAGGCTTCAGAATTTTGTTGTTGTAATAGCACACAAGTCATTTCACCGAATTTTCCATAGGCACTAACTATACTGTTTCCAGATAGTCTAGAAACCTTTCTGTGGTCGCCCCCGTGACCTTCCTAAACCATTTTCAATTTCCCTTTTCAACCGGAATTGCTTATATCTTTCAGCCATCAAAATGAGCTCTTCAGGAATCACCTATTAAAGTTAGATAAACCAACAATTAGCTATTGTTATATTTTCAATTTCTATAAACTCTAAAAAAATTCATGAAAATAAAATATTTTCTGTAATATGTATTCTATAAATATCTTCTATGAGATTAATAATCCTGTTTGAATCAAGTTAAATTATAAATGCTAATTTACTCCTAAAAATGCACATTGAAGAAGAGCTCTTCAGTAATTGCAAAAACAGAAATCAACTTGATACAACTTATCTTTTTTTTAATTGTCTATATCAGGGCCTCACAAATTTGGCAACTTTAAGACTTGTGGACTTCAACTCCCAGAATTCCTCAGCCAGTTTTGCCAAGTTTGGAGACCTCTGGTCTATATGTTAAAAAAAGCATTTTGTGTTTTGCAGGTCTTTCTTTAGAATATGGACTGTATTGAACTTATTAGCTATATCAAGACTTTTCAACTCAGAAGTATAAATCAGATATCTTAAGTTCCTTATAATTTTTGAGCAATTTCCTCCTGTGATATTTTGTGTAAACAATTCAAGGCTACAAGGGAGAGGAAAATCTGATGGAACAAATTATCTTCCATTTGTGGAAAAAATATATTTAAACCAAGAAATTCATGTTACTGTAAGTATAAAGTATAAAATATAACACTGCAATTTGTAATGAATATGAAAATGTTTGGTGACGATGTGATTAAGCTTTATACAGAAATTTGCAAAAAGGCCTATCACAATTTTAAACAATATATAGAAACATAAGATAAAAACTGTAACCTAGCACTTAAATAAAAAACAGCAAATTAACACACATTTCGTAGCAGCAACAGATTTTAACCACAAGCTATTCCATAATACAGCAAATATTTACACAAGAGTTCTAAGTTCAAATTTGGAAATATCCAATTAGATTTTTATTCAGCTAAGTGATAAAATTGCTTTTGAGATTTTAATAATCTCAAGTGATTTTAAGTCGCCATTTATTCTGCATTCATAAATATAAAACCTGTTAAGTCCTTTTTTGTGGCTGCCCAAACTACTACTATGCAGGGTTATCAAGAAATTATGATTTTTTATCTTTTAAACAAGAAACATGGAAATTACAGTGTAGGCACTGAAATAGGCTTCTTTCAATTAGAAGATTCAAAACGTTCGGAATTGACCTCCAACCCCTCATCCACCCCATGTATACCATGGCCTCACATATCTTAATCCTTGTCCTTCACCAGTTGCTCGTTCTGTTCTACAAGATATTTAACTATCTCTTGCAGTTGAAAAATCTTTCTCTTGGTGTTTTTGTCTTACACCATTAGAGATACTTATATGGGATCCATACACTTTGAAACAGCTTTCCATAGCTGTTTCTTTAAGATATCAGGTAACATCTATGTTGTTCTCAATTGTCTTTAATGACAATGTTATTTTTCAGCAACTTTTTGTTGTAATTAATTTTATCACCTGACTTTTAACTTATGCTTCTTCCAAAGACATTTTCCAAAGACATTTTATTTAAGCTACTTGAAATTACATTCAAAAAGGGGATATACGTATAATATAAACTAGTCAAGTAAAAATTTAAAAATCAATTTAAATGTGTATTTAATGTTCCATATTATTTTAATCAAATAAGGGTAAAAAGAACAGGAAAAGAAAGTAACAACAAGCTCAGTCATGTTACCTGGTTTCCTCTTTTTAAAATGTCAATCAATTCAGATGCAATTCGCCAGTCACTCCTTGTGACAAGCGTTATAGCTTCTCCCTTGCGTCTGTGTAAAAGAAGCAAACAAATTAAAGAAATAGCTCATATCTGGGTTTTAAAATTTCTGTAAGCGATCTGTATTTATTAAATTTATTAAAATGTTCCATTTTTAAATCATATTCTATCTTTAGACTCTTCAGTAATAAAAACTGATTGCTACTTTCTGATTAATTGAGATTGCACCAATGGTAAATATCAAGTTTCTCCTCAAGTAGCAGTTAAGCAGATTATGGCAGGAGAGGAAAATACACATGCTTTATAATTTATTCTGTGCATAAACAGAAAAACAATGTCTTACTGCTAAAAAGGATCCATGTCTGCCAAACATCAAATGGATAGCTCCATTTTTTAATAGGACTATCAATATTCAAAATATTGGTGAGGGGGGATACAACAAAATGGCAGATTCAGCCACCTCTGCCGGGGTGGGTAAGGAAGATGAATGTCTGGAGTAAATGGTATTCTGGAGGCCTTTAATGATGGGACAGTTGCCATTTAGATCCTTGAAGCTCCAGGTGATTAGTGAGAATGAGTAAACGAGTAGCAATAAGCAATCCATCCAAAAAAGCAATCCATCCTCTTCTGTGCCCTTCTGACATAGCCCAATCTATTTACAGGTAAAGTTTTCCACTATTCAGTTGTGTCTGACTTTAGGGGATAAGTGCTCATCTGTTTCTTAATCAAGGGAGCCAGCATTTTCTAAAGACATTGCCATGGATACCACCATTTACTTCCATAGTGAAAGAGGTATCATTACAAAGAAAATAAGATATTGCTGAGGTCAGCATGACTATGTACTTAGGAGCATGGAATGCAGTTGCCTTGGTACTTAAGTGGTATCTATTAACTTGCATTTGCATGCTTTCAAACTGCTAAGTATGCAAGAGCTGGGGAAAATAATGGGAGCTCACCCCCTTTGTTGTCACCTTTCCAGATGACAAGTTCAGCGTCTTTAACTGCTGAGCTATTGCACCCCTTCTACTGACAGCAGGATCCTTAACTCTGAGAAAAAACATTCTTGCAAACTTGACTGGCAGGAAAGTCCAATACTTAATATATATGAAAGTATACTAACATAGGAATATGTTTTCTTTTTCTTCTCATTTTCTTAAGAAACCCTTTGAAATAAATTATTTTTAACAGGAAAAAGAAAAATCTGTTCACCTGATCAATCCCTGTGAGGGGGAGAGACTGCTACATTTCCCCATACTCTAGCGCATCTAATATAAGATACAAGAATATGCTGAAGAAAACACTCATATTTTCTACTTGGTAACATAGAAACAGTTTAAAGTTTGGCTTACCCAGCTCGTCCAGTGCGGCCCACTCTATGAACATACTCTTCAATGTTACGAGGGAAATCAAAATTAAAGACATGCGTAATATCATGCACATCAAGTCCACGGGAAGCCAAATCTGTCGCTATCAATACACGAACTTTGCCTAGAACAAGCAAAATAAAAACTGGTAATTTTTCACAATACATTTGAATGAAATGTTACTGTGGTTTTTCCAGCAGTTGATACTTATAGAAATCTATTCCTGCTTGAATTGCTCCAGGCCCTAGTATTTTTGATGGGAACACACATCTTGTCTCTTATATACAGTTTGAGGGACAGACCTTGCCAGTTCTCTCTATTCTAAACATCAACACAATGGATCATCAAATTTGAAACAGCTATAATCAAAGTCAAGAATGGCCACATTGAATGAATTCTCAGACAAATAGTCAAAGGACCAGTTACAGTAACAGTGGAATGAGAGACAGACAGAAAGACTGGGGGAGGGGGGGATGCAGGGGAGAGAGAGACCTCCTTTCCAAAATCAGCTAGTCTCTGTGTCTTGATTACTTGCATTCCCCCAGGAAGATTTCTTGTGCTTTTCTTTCCCAGCTCAGAAAAAAGGAACTCAGGGAAATTCTCCCAACAAAATGAAATAAGAAGTGAACAAGTACAAATTGTTTTAAAAGGATGCAATTTGGTTAATGTAGAATGTGACTGTCTAATTCTTGTAGATGTATGCTATCAAGGAAACCCACTATCCTGAGATGTGTCTCAGGATAGGGCCTAAAATCTGTAATGTTATTGTTTGTATTTAAATTAGATCTGGTCTAGAAAGAAAAATTCGCGGCCCTGTCCCCATCAATAGCATTTAATATGAAAAGATCAGTCCTACTTAGTATACAATTTATTTCACATGTTGTTTGATATTACATGATTCTATATGGAGTCCCAGCATGTGTAATTTTAACATCATAAATTTTAACTTGGATTTTACTATTAATTCTCTGTTGAAATCTTTCCAAGTTACTCAAACCCTGCAATAAAGATCTGAATTTGAGTTTATGGATTTTGATTATTACATAATAACATGTTATATTGATTAATTATGATCACCTTTTTTGAAATCGTCCAAAGCTTGTTCACGATCACACTGTTCTCTGTTGCCATGTAAAGATTGAACAGGAATTCCCTGAAGTCCAAAATCACTTGATAGGTCATCAGCCCTTTTGAAAAAAAAATTTAAAAGCAAAGCTAATACATTAGAGAAAGGCTTTTAATCCAATTAATGTATCAAGAAATATTTATAGAACAGTTAGAATAAACATTCAAACTAATACAGTGTTTCTCCAACAATACGCTCCCCCCAATAGGAAGACCCAGCATGTTTTCTAGGCATAAAATGAAATTAAGCCCCTCCCCCCAAATTTAGGCCTAGTTTAAAACATGTGAAATTGGGGAGGGAGGCAGGGGGAACTTGCCATTAGGAGTGCCCCGTGGGAAGCTACGCCTCACCATCAGCTGCTCCTAACAGCCAATCATGGTGGAGCATGGAGGGCTCCCTTACCCCCTCCAAGCGCCTTTGCTGCAGACCCAGGTCAGCAGGTGGGCTGCGTCAACGTGGATGTCCGGCAGCGTTTCAGCTTCTCAGGCCTCCGTAGCTTCCACCGTTCCCACCGGTGCTGGTGCCTCTCTCGCCAGCACCGTCTCCAACAAGTGTCTGAGTCGCTCCCGCTCTTCCCCTGTCCCCGTAACAACAGGGAAAAAAAAAACATTTTGAGATACCTGGGAGCGCTGCGCGCTGCATTTTGGTTTAATCCCAAGCGGCTGGGTGGGCGTGAGAAGAGCCTAGTGAGCGTCTCTGCTGCTGCTGTCCTTGGTGCTCCAGCCTTGGGCTCTGCAAGTTTGCAAAAGTCCCGGTGGCACAATCCGTTCCTGCATTCCAAGCACCCAGGCCAAGCTGCAGCTGTCCCTCTCTCACCAGTGCTGTCTCCAACAACAGCAGCAGTGGGAACTATGGAAATGTTTCAGCCGCTTCTCAGGTGGGGGACCAGCCTCCATAACTTCCACGGTTCCCACCACTGCTGCTGTTGTTATTGGAGACGGCGCTGGTGAGAGAGGGACAGCTGCAGCTCGGCCTGGGTGCTTGGAATGCAGGAATGGACTGCACACCGGGACTTTTGCAAACTTGCAGAGCCCGAGGCTGGAACACCAAGGCTAGCAGCAGCAGAGACACTCACTCGGCTCTTCTCATGCCCACCCAGCTGCTCGGGATTATACCAAAATGCAACACGTGGTGCTCCCAGGTACCTAAAAATCTTTTTTTTTCCTGTTGTTATGGGGACGGGGGAAAAGTGGGAGCGACTTAGATGCTGTTGTTGGAGACGGCACTGGTGCGTGGGGGGGGGGGAGAAATTAATTCACCCCAAAAAAGATGTCCTAGCCCTTTTTTTGGGGCTCAAAAAAAAATAAGGCCTGGCCTTATTTTGTGAGAAACACAGCATCAGGTACCTCACATGCCAGATGATTTATTTTGTTTCCTAAACATTCATACTCTAATACTAAATATTACTTTTTATTAATGTATTCAAATGATTACTATTTTTTAAAAAAATAATTACAAGATGGATATCCTGGAGATGATTTTAGGGAATCATCATCACTAAACAATCAGAGGTTGAAAAATATAGAAGATGTGTGGCAGAACTGAAATATAATTCATACTACAAATGTTGGAGAATAAAATGCTACTTCTAGAAGAAATCCACATTGACAAATATTAGAACTCTTTAATAACAGTAATGGTGTATAAAAAAACCTTTCCTGTTTGAAGCATACCAGCTTTAATGCTGACTCATAACAATATTCTAATTATGTCCCAGTATGTTCAATGTTCAATGAGAATATTGTACTGTTAAATATTTTTAAATTAAGATTATGGTTTGAATTTTGATATTTGAAAACAATTCTACCATTTTTGTCTAACATAATTGTTTCTGACTATTAAGAAAAAGTTAATTCCCAAATATCAGTTCTACTATTATTACTATTGTAAAGAGAAAGGAAAAAAAAAGTTTGAAGTGGGAAAAACCACTTGCTATCTTTAAAAAGCATAAATTTAACTTTGCTAAGTATACAGGACATGCTTTACTCTAGAAAGTTTTATCTTAATGCCAGTTAAATATTCAAATAAGTGTATAAAAATGGTATTTCTGGAGGGAAACTGGTAGGTGAACTACTACAGCAAATCATACTGGACTAGACAGAATGATTGATACAATTTAAGCTCATTTGCGTTAACATTCTACATACGTAAGTTTCTTTCCCACAAAAATGATGGCCTTGTCATCAGACTTCATAGTATCAACAAAATGATGTGTGAAAGCTCTTTTTTCTTCTTCTGGAATAACAATAATCTTCTGCTCTACTGTATTGACTGCCTGTAAAACAAAGTTTATTACAAGGAAATGTGACTTAAAAGTAATAGCTTATTGCATATATTATCAAAGCTTTTATATTGTAAGAATTGTAAATACTCAGATAATGTGGAAACAAAGTATAAAATTTAAAAGACTTCAAAAAATATGCATGCTGTTTAGATAGGTCATTGCTGAAGGATTATTCCTCAAATCATTATTTTATATATATTTCATTTTGATAGTATGGTACTGAAATTACTTGACAACTTAAATTTGTCAGCAATTGACAAGTGAAATGATATTATTGTATGCACTCAAACTTTGGTAAAATTAGAAAAAACAAAATTATGAAACTTACCTAAAAGGAAAGTTTAGAGTCAGAAAGATTATCTAATTTGAAACTTTTTCACTTTGAAATTTCCTTTCAGTGTATTCTTCTTAAAGTGGGATATTGGTATGTCGTTTTGGGTTATTCTCATTTTCTCAAACATCGTCTTTTTTCACATATGCATAGTAAGATCAGACATTTTTGATATACATTAATTATGGATATGTACAATATTTAATGCTCAGCACAACTCACCGCTAAATCTAGAGTTCCGACATATACAATCATTGGTTCTTTCAAGTATGATTTTGCAAGACGGCGGACACCATCTGGCCATGTAGCACTGATGGAATCAAAATAAATGTTTATTAAAAATTTAAGATTATTATTTCCCCTATTTTAATTCTCTTGCTATTTCTATAACTAGCTAAAAAAACCAGAAACTCCAAGGATTTCATTGCTGTTTTATTTTTTCTTCCATGTCATGGCATCTGGCATCCTTCCATCTCATAAACTTTTTCTTCCATGCATTCATTCTTTGCATTTATTTAAAAAAAACTGATTTAATTTCCAATATTTCTTTCAAAGAGATTAAAATAGCTTTTGAATTATCTGAGCCTATTTGCATTTCAATTTTACAATTCAATATTAAGTGTTATGTATCGCCCAAAATTACATAGTAAACTTAATTACTCCAGACAACTAATCATGGATATGTCAATTGAGAAAAACACGCACTGGTACCTTCAGAAATGATACCACCATTCTACTTCCATAGTGAAAAAGAGTCTTATTACAAAGGAAATAAGATATTTCTGAGGAAGTGAAAAATTAATTCTTAGAAAAAGGAATCAATTTATGCTAGCACAAACGAGATCTTTGTTTTATTAAATTTATTTATTTTTCACATTTCTGTATTGCCCATCCCGCTCAAAGAGGGGCTCTTGTTGATGTATAATAAAATGTTAAAATATAAAATAGCATAAATAAAAGTTTTTAAAAATTAAAAAAAATTAAGAGGAGGCAAGGCAGAGATTTCAGGGGACTAACCAACCTCATGGGTGCGTGCTTCCCTGGGCTCCCCCAGCAAAGCCACAGAGTCATCCATGTCTTAATTCCTTTTTGGAAGCCAGGAGAATCAGCCTGTCTGTCTTACTCCCAGAGGAAAAATATTTCACAGGGCAAGGGGGCTCTTTAACTAGACCTCATGAGTTGGAATTCTTTAACCAATGGGGTCTGCAACATACTTTCCCTGTCCAATAAATCTTCAGCGAGGGGTTGGGGTCAGAAGGAAGCACTTGCTACTGACAATTTAGTGATAAGAAATATAGAGAGAAGTGTTTACAACAGATATGCAGACAATATGCTGACTTAATTGCCTAATGTGAAGATAGTGGATATGAGTGCCCCTCTTTGAGGGAGATGGGTAGTTCAAAAATGTGAAAAATAAACAAATAAAAAATATTCTAATAGATATTACTGTAATAACAGACTTCAATGGATAGTTAGAACTGCAGAAACAACAATTGCAACCAACTTGCCTTCCGTTGAGGATATGTACATTGCATGAACTAGAAAGAGGGCTGAAAAAATAACTACAGACCCCTCACATCCTGGATATAAACCATTTTGACTTCTCCCCTCTGGGTGCCACTACTGGGCATTGCAAGCCAAAACAATTAAACATATTGTTTTTTTTATCCCTGTGCCATAACTTTGCTGAATATCTAATTCACATAGCACTGTCTTAGGCCTAAAGATATTTACCCCCTGTAGTATTATCCTTCATATTATCCTTCTCATCTTTCCTACTATCTTCTCTTATTGCTATCTATGATTTATTACTTGTTGTATCTCTCAATTAATGATATCGATGTTATATATGATCTATTGCTTGTTGTTTATAAGTACATCGTGATCTTATGCACCAGAGACAAATTTCTTGTGTGTCCAATCAAACCTGGCAAATAAAGAATTCTATTCTCTAGATAAGGAAACAACCATATGGTGTCAAATATTCTTTCTAGATGTGACAAAGGCTGTTTCAGATTTAAAATAAAAATAACAATTTAAAACAGGGGTTTCCAACCATGGCAAATTTAAGCCTGGAGAACTTCAACTCCCAGAATTCCCCAGCCAGCAAAAGCTGAGTTGAAGTCCTCCAGGCTTAAAGTTGCCAAGGTTGGAGATCCCTGATTTAAAATGAAAGGGCTTCAAGGACACGTAAGTTTTTTTATTTGCAATGTGATATAAAACAAATTATCTATTTTCTGCATTGCACACATATTTAGGAAATATCCATCAAAAAAGTATATAACAGTACCTGGTCATAACTGTCTGTCTATCAGGACGTATATCTAACAAAATCTTCATTATCTGTGGCTCAAATCCCATATCCAGCATTCTGTCTGCTTCATCCAATACCTATCAAAAATATGGTTAACTGTTGATTTCAATGTACATGATAACTGACATTTGAAATAACAATCTGAAAATTACTAATTGTAGACTATATCTCTATATTTATTTTAGTGGATATGTTATCTGAGTTAGTTGCATGCGCTCTTTGTTGTAGGGATTCTTTTATTATTCTTTGGCTCTGCTATCACTAGTAATGTCCTGTTAATATTTGTAAAGTCCTTAAACTATGGGTAGAATATGGGGACGTAGACATTTGTATAACAGGAATTTATTCCTATTCCAAAGGAATAAACTGACTTTTAAAAATAATTAAAAATGAATTAAAAAAATACTTTTATAAACGAATTACACTGCATCAGTACTACCATATATCATCCCTTAAGTCATTCCTAGCCCTGTCTCCCTGTTAAGGCCCTGTCCCACTGGCCGACAGACGCAAAACGTATGCATAAAAGACACAGCGGCTGAGCAAAATTTTGGGGGTGGCTCCATCCGTTGTCATCCACTCCAAACAGTGGCGAAAATTTGCATAAAACAGAACGGAAAAGAACAGACGTGGGTAGTATGTAGCGGGGATGTTAAACGGATGTTCATAGGAAGCCTAGCGGATGTATATCGGATGCAAACCGTTCACTGTGCATCCTTTCTATTTCCGTGCTACTAATGCTGTGTAGACGTTCCGTGTACCGTTTCCTCCCTCTTTCCATTTTCAGCTGCAACAGATGTGAGTTGCGAGGATGCCCAGAGGATGCAGCGGACGTTTAACAGATGATAAACGGACATAGAATGTTTGTTGCTCGTATGTCACGGATTTACATCATACACAGCGGAAAGTTAATCCGTTCACAAAGTTTTGTGCAGCTCAAAACTTCTTGGATGGATGAAATCTCAATGGACAGATGCTGGACGGATAGAGAGTATGAAACACATATGCAGTGAGTACACAATGGATGCATAGCGTTTTCCAACGGATGGCAAGCTTTTTTTAACATTTTACATCCTCTTTGCATCCGTTGGTGCAGTGGGACATGGGCTTTAGGAGCAGGTATTCTCTGGCTTGGACTCCATGCCTCTCTCTTTTCAAACCCTTTCCTCCAGTTTTCTTCTGCTGCTGGAATATAACCTGGGAGAAGGCACTCAGTACTGCTACATTTTAAGATAGTTCATCATTCAAACATCACACATGGCTGAATTCAATTTTCTAATTGTCACTAGGCCAGCATCTACTGAAAGAACAGATTCTTTATTACCACATTACATCTCATCCACACTTTCAAAAACCTGGAGGGCCCTTTACAGAATATCAAAGAACGCTTATTATTTTCATAGGTAACATTGTCACCAGTTTTAGCTTTAGTATGTAAGTAACTATATGTATGCTAAAAACTCAACTAACTCATTACTAGGCTGGAATTAACTTGAGTTAAGATTTTAATCTGGCCACTGCAATAGTAGTTAAAATTAATTCTAGGTTTGATTCTTTGAATCAATCAATGCTAGCAAAGTTTTTTTCTTCTAGGAAAAACAACATAGTCTCATGTTTAGCCTAATCTCTGACAAATGTTGAGCTATGCCAGAAGTTAGGAAGAAAGTACATCTGGAAATACTAGTTGATATATTTAAAACTCCTTAGGTTTATTTATATCTTTCTGATCTATTTAAATAAATAATAAAGAGCAGACAAGCTTTCTGGTGGCAGTTTTGCCACAGACTTTTTCTATACAAGGATCTCCAAACTGGACGATTTTACAACTTGTGGACTTCGACTCCAAAATCCCTCAATCAGCCATGCTCCCTAAGGAATTCTGGGGTTGAAGTCCACAAGTCTTAAAATTGTCAAGAGTCTTGCACTATACAGGACCTATTTTTTCCCCACATTATAAGTAGTCCTTGGTTAATAATAGGAAGTGGGATGTGGAACTTCATAGCTAAGTCACACAGTTGTAAAGCATGTGGTCACGTGACCATGTCAATTTACAATGGCAGTTCCAGTTGCAACTGTTAGGCAAATCCTGAAGGGTAGCAGTATCCTGCTGTCACATGATCGCCACTTGAGTAACATTTCATGTCAGAAGCATCTTGTTCAGACAGGTTTTTTAGGACAGCTTCACTTCTTATACCATATCTTGACAGTTGAATTTAATAACCCTTATTAATTAAATATATAAGTTAGTCTGAAGAAGAAAATGCATTTTTTAAAATTAGGGGACTGACTACAGAAATTTCCAGGAGTTTATCAAATTCTGTTCAGGTTTGATTGAAATTTGAAAGGGCTGGGTTCAAATCTAGTCTTAGACAAGTATCACCAAATTACTTTTGCCCTAAAAGTTTGTTAGCAGTCTAACTCTGTTTTACTGGACTACACTGAATCTGCTCTTTTGGTCTTTAAAAGTGAATAATTTATTTTTATATTATTATATTAATATTCAACAGCAGTAGGTACATTTGATGAACATTTTATTCAGCAGGCATTTCTGCTTTGTGTTTCAAGCTGCACAAAGCATTTGTTATTTCAGCACTTTCTTCTTCCCTATAGGATTGTTGCTGGATTATGGTCTGTTTATATTAGAATTACTTCAACCCCTTCTTACTAATATGGAAAGTAGGGATGTTATATATTGATTTTTTATTAAATCTTGCAATCTGCAATTTGTAGCTTTTTATTTTTTTATCTTTTATATAAGGCAGCACAATGGGAGTTGAAAACATGTCATGGCAGCCTTTTTATGAACTGCACCATGACACATTCTATGAATTCTATTTGTGCCCACAAACTAAAAAGATTGCAGAGCCTTGGTGCAGTTTAGGCGTGTTGTATAAATGCTACACAAATGTATGTATGCATATGTCTCTGTCTGTCTAATAGTTCGAAGACCTACCAGCAGAACAGGCTTACAAGCAAAAAGGCATTAACTATAGTTAGATTTAAGATCGCATCTGGGTTGGTCACCAGGATCAGATATTAACTCTTCCAAAAATTCATATCAATGTATGCCACAAAATCAACATAAGCTAGTCTTAAATAAATATATTACCTGTTTGTACCACTGGTAACACAGATCTCAAGTGTGTGGTTCAATCGTCAAAACCTCATCTTCACAAAACAATTTCCATAGTTTTAATAGAAAATTAAGGGCATAACAGACAAAAAAAGCAGACCAATAATTATCAAGTAGAATCATTGCTGTCTTTTTTGGGAATGGGGAGGTAGAAAAATAAAGAAAAAATGGTACTGAAAACTCTGGAATAAAGCATAGCTAGTTGGTCAAAACACTGAACAGATGACAATGTTTTGCTTCAGGTCTGCTTTTACTATTTAATTTAATTTTATTTCTGTTTATAACCAAAGTTGCACTCACCCACACATAAAAAGGAAACAGTAGCCAAAGTGATTTGGGCTGGTAGGGAGAACAGCTTTAGGAAAAATGCACAGGGGATCATTTTCATCTCAGCAAGTAAGTATAAACTGAACAAGTCCATGGTTATGTTATGTTGGCTCATTATTTAAAAGGAAAACTGGAGGAGAGAATAGCAATAAAGAGACTTAGACGATGTTTCAGCCAGTTATAAATATATGAATATTTTAACATTCCAGTCTAATGGTGACTACTTGCCAAATACGTTATGCTTTTCAGATTTATAAAACCGTTCATTTGCAGGTCATTCAATCTGCCAGGAGTAGCAATAACAATGTCCACGCCTTTGGTAACTGTATTGATCTGTCCTTTCCGGTCTCCACCACCGTATATGCAAATGCTAGGAAGAATGTTTTATTCAATATTTAGAATTGACATGCTCCAATGTATTTTAATATTTTACAGTCTTCACAAATTTTATAAAAAGACTTTCATATTGTTTCCTAAATAAGAGCAAAGGGAACACTTGAATCACCCATAAAATATCTTTAAACTTGTTTAATTTTTTTCACTGAGTGGAGTGTTGTTTTTTCCAATGTATTGCTGATTTAATTAAAATAGGCCCTTCTTCAAGTTAGATCTAGGAATATAACATTACATATAAGAAGGGTATAGGATGATGAAAAAGGAATTCAAGGTCTGTTCCCAATTGTCTATTCTGCTTTTCCTAATAGTTTTGAATATACTGTCAATAGTTGCTAGTTCGTTATAACCTTTCTGCATATCAAAATAAGATAATATAACTTTAGAATACAGCTTAACATTTTAGCCATATCACTCTAAAGGTTCAGAAAAAAAATGTACTCTAATATTTGCCAAATAAGAGCATGTAGATTAGTACCTTTTAATTCCTTTATAAGAATATTTTAAGCACTCTGCTTCAACTTGAAGGGCCAGTTCTCGAGTTGGAATGAGAACCAGCATTCCTGGTCCATTGCGTTTTTCTCTAGAACTGAAAAAAATACAAACTTCTTTAGACAATCAACCTGAGGAAATCCTCAGAATAGAGTTAATGATAAGGACAGAATAGAGGACACTTAAGAATTTCACTCAGTCCCATCACTGACTTGGAAAAAAGAGGATAATTTCCAGTTTAACTTGCATCCAAACATAATTCAGCTTTAATTCAGATCACAGTAAAGCCACACTCCAAAGCACAATTGTAAAAAAATAAATAAAAAACATACATAATTTACAACCTAACTATATTGTTTGGATCATGATGGAGCCAATGGATTATTCTCAACCTATGATAGGCAGAACTACTTTATCTGACTTATCAACAGTAATATATTACAATATAATAGAAGAAGTTTTATTTCATCTTGTTCTTACATTGGTTGTGAATCCAAATGAATGAATCCAGGCATTAAATAAGCTAGGGTCTTTCCAGTACCTGTCTGTGCTATTCCAATGAGATCAAATCCTTGAAGTATGATTGGCCAAGCCTGTGACTAAAATAAGAACTTTTGTGAATTTGCTGAAATGTAAACAGAAATGGTTTTGTACTAATTAGATAATAAAGCTGAAATACCTGAATTGGAGTAGGCTTCTCAAAACCAACTTTTTTTATATTTGCCATAATGTCAGGATGATATTTAAAAGCATCTTCAAATTTACAAACAGGATTAGGAATACGACGTTTTTCACCATCTTTCAGATCATCACACGAAATACTATTGTTTTCTTTTCTTAAATAAAAAACCAAAGTCAAAGAAAAAATGTTTTACATCAATTTTTGATATGAGTGCTATTATATGTTTATGCTAGATTAGGAAACTTACGTGCATTGCCCAAATTAATTCTGGACAATTATATAAAAATTTATAATAAAAACCAATGAGAAAGGATGAATTAAATACTATATGTTTTAGTCTGAAACGTTTTAAGTAAGATATAATTCTATACAATCCTTTAAAGTGTGTTCTGATGTCAACAGTTGGTGAGGACAGAATGTCTGAATGCTTCGACCCTGAAAATATACATAATGAAAACATTGGATATTCTTACAATAGATTGCTTCGTGTAATACTTACTATTAGAAAAGTTATAGCCATTAAGTCTATAAATCTTTATATGTACATTTAATAGACTCTATTTCTGTCAGATCCGTCTGCAAATGGTTCTCCAAAACTGAACTTTTCATCCTAACTTTGCTTAGAGTTTATATTTGGGTATATATATAGTCAAATAACATATGATACTGATTATGCCAATCAACAATGCTCAACATATCAATACCTAGTAGTCTGCTCTGTGAGAGAATAATGATTCATTATCACAAAAAACTTCCACTCTGCCCATTTAATCCAAGGGCAGAAGTGTGAAATTTTTTTCATTTACTATAAAATCTGTTAAAATCTAAAAAGTTTCTAACAAATGAGAAAAGTTTCTAATTTGGAGTTAGAATTTGGAATTTGTAGTGCTGAACTCATTCAGCAATAACAAAAGTAATAAAGCTAAAGTCGAGTTAATTATAAAATGGCACTTTTCATAAATGTAGGAGAGAGCTAAAGAACATAATTAAAGAATCTCAGTAGATAAGGATCGGTCAACCTGATGAGGATTTTTTTTTTAAATAATGGGTCTCCAAGATGCAAACAATTCAGATACAAGGTTAATTATATAAAAATAAGACTTTGTTTTTTTAAAAAACTTCCCTTCAACATGGCGCAAGAGCAGCCTCTAGTGGCCTTTATGGATAAATTCATATATGAGCTTTTTTTTTCCTGAAAATACATAGTTTAGAAATCAAACCTACAAATTATAGGGGGTTCTGTTATTGTTCAGTATCAAGATCTAGTCCAGTTATAGTTATGTTTCTTAGATGAACAATTTGAAACAATATTTTGTAGCTTTTATGAAAAGCAACTTGTTTGGTCCTAGGATACCTGGGGGGATGTCTCACAAAACCCTCTCAAGGATCCCAAAATCAAAATTATTTCCCGGTCTACACTGAAAAATATTACAATATTAAAATTCCATCAAACAATTGTGAGAAGCAATAGTGGCAGTGAATGTGTAAATTTTAATTTGGTAAATATCAATAAATATAACTTTTGTAAAAAAAAATGGTTTGGTGGGATATAGTGGTATTAATAAATCTCCTAATTTGGTTTTCCAGTCCAAAATATCAGAACCTGAATAATATGTTTTAATATTGGTGATTAAGATACTTGGATATTTAGATATCTCTTATGTATATATGTGCTTCCCATTTTAAGATGAATCATAAAATTACAGCGTTACTGATATGGTGATATTTGAACCCACTAAAAACAAGGTAGGAATAAAGGGGAAAAGCCTAACAAATAATTGTCTTCAACTAAAAAAATCCATTATTCCTACCAAAATAACTTCTTAGCCTAAACTATATTTAAAATATTTCTGTATGTTGATTCACTCATTTCTGATGAACAAATGAAAAACATTTTTGTATCAAATATTTCTTCCAAATATCTTGGATCTCCCTTTGGTTAGTTTCCATCCATTGCCTTGTCCATTGCCACACTGCATACTAACACACTATCCTTCCAGAAATTTTTAAATCACTCAGAGAATCTTTGGAGAAATTGTGATTTTTGCTACTGAGATATCTAGTCCTTATTACTTCATAATATGAATGTATAAATATGCTTTGTGGTAACTTTATTATTAGATACTATTGGTAAACTTTAATAATTAGTCTAATCAGCTACCCTAACCTAATCATAATCACAACATACAAATTTGATAAATAAAAATTTATTCCATGGCTACAGTTTTTAGGTTACATAGTGCGCATGCCAATACTTTGCCAAAAAGGAGAGTCGACAGATACAAACTATTTACTATACCGTATATCTATCTTTGGAAATATAGAAATGGCCCATTTTGGTTTCATGGTAATTATCCATCCATATCTTTGAAGTCTTAACTAAATATTTAGTAGACAACTCCAGATCCAAATATCTAAAAGACCTCAGTTAAATATAAAGCATAAATTTCTTTATCCTAATTCTTACCGCCACTTATCAACTTCTCCTTGTGACATAAAAGTGATGTTTGGGGCTTCTTTGTAAAAACATTTTTCAAGTGGAGGCAAATCTGTTAAAAGTAACAGAAAAGTTGTTACAAGACCTTCGATTTTTCACATAGTAATTTATAGTATTTTAAAAATAAATTCTAGTCATGAGTTAAATCTAATAATTGCAGTGGGGTTGTTTACAGAGAAAACATTGTTTTAGTATGGCTTGCAAAAAATTAATATAATAAATATGCAGAATTTTAAATTTATTTTACATATTAGTTTTAAAAACATAAAAAACTTAAGGAGATTCTTTTCTTGGTCTCTTTCTCTGCCCATTTTGCAGCTGTGGTTTATATTCACTTTTATCTGATCATTCCCTAGGCACCATCTCTTTTGTCTCCCATGGTCATTTCCACACAGCATTCCAATTATACCAAAAGCCACATATGTATGGCTCAGGTGCATAATGCTCATATCAATTTACAGATTATACCCAACTCTACCTTTCCTTTTCATCCAGTACAAGTGAGGTGGTTGGTACTGATAGTCCGAAGTTACCATGGACCTCCTATGGAGTACTTACATCATCATTCTAAAGTTCCAATAGCCACCACCCTCCTATGGTCATGTGACTGCATTTATGGCTATTTTCCGGTATCCAATGATCACATTTACCTTTTTGATAAAAACTAACATTTACCTCTGGTTTTTCACAAAACCAGACCATTATAAAAAAAATTATAAAATCAGGTTGGTCACAAAGCTTACAACCATAATGGGCAGGCTCATCATGGGCATTTCAAGCACTTGGCAACTGGCTCAAATTTATGACTAGTTGTACTGTCCCAAAGGCCTGTGACAATTTACTCATTTGGAAGAATGGATTCATTTAACAACTATGTAATTCCCTTAATGACCCATTTACAAGCATCATAAAAATGGTTGCAAAATCAAATCCATTCATATGTTGTCTTCATTTATCACCAAAAGTCTTGTCTCAACTGTGATCATAAGTTGAGAACCACCTATATGCTAGTATTTCACCATCTGGGCCAGAGGTCTCCAAACTTGGCAGCTATGGTAGCGGGAGAATTCTGGGAGTTGAAATCCACAAGTCTTAAAGTTGCCAAATTTGGAGACCTCTGATCAAGATTTACTGCTGGTGTTTCTATTGGATGTCAAAGGACTGATTTTGACCTTTAAAACCTTCAATTGCTTAGATGCAGGTTACCTGAAAAGCAACTTCTCTATGTTTATCCAAATCTTAAAACAATTGACTTTTGATAAATAATTTACCTTGAATGCTATTAAGGTATCATTCATTAAAAAAACATATTATACTAACCAATCCACTTCATGGCTTCATATTTAGCTTTGTTTTCTCGAAGGGAGGCCCAGTTAATTGATGGCTTTGGACTATTGAATTCTGAATTGATAACCACAGATTGACCATATGAAGCATTTCCAATATCCTGGTATTTACAGGAATCTGTTAAAACAAAATCAGGCTCCAATTATCAAAACTTTCCTATCAGATTGCCGGACAATTTAAATGAGGAAAAATCTAACACTAGAATCACATAGAAATTGCATCTCAGGGTCACCCAAGGACAGTCTTTATCAATTAAGATTTTTTTTAAAATATTGGGACAGCCCTAAGAAGGGTAGAATTTTATACTCCACTATTATATACATTTTACAAGCTTTCTATTTATTACTGCTTATCAACAAGTGTCTAAATATTTTTTCACTATTAAATGAATAAATTCAATTTTCTGAGATGCCTATATATAAACATACACACACCACATTTTAAAGTCTTACCTTCAGTACCTCTTTCTCCTGTATTGTTTTGATGATACCTTTCAATAAGATTGTCAATCAGCATTTTAGCTTTGGTTTGTTTATCTTTTCCACCAAATATCTTTACTTCAGACTCATAATTTCCCTTTATTACCTGAACACAAGATATTTAGATTAGGAATTAAAATTTAGAAATGAAGCAATCTACATACTATAATTGTAGTGATTTAAAATAAATGACTCAAAACATTTACAAATATTTGTTAAAATATTTACACACACATAAAAATCATTTAACAGAGTTAACTATTTAAAATGTATATGCATAGTTCTCTTCCAAAATTCTTAGTTGTTTCCTCCATGACAGGATATTAGGACTGACCATAAAGTAACTTGTGGAGTTACTTGGAGAATTTTTACCTCAAAGAAACTGTCATATGTAAGAATTAGAACATCTTACCTGTATTTTGCAACCTGATGATTCTTCAAGCTCCTTAATTTTAGTTCCACCTCGACCTGTTATAAAAGAAATAGATTTATATGCAAAACAATTTTCAAGTTTTTAATATGCATACTGTTATTGACAACATTGCAATTTTTTAAAATCAAGAGTAGAACAATGTCTGAAATTCAATACCCTCCCCCCCAATAAACTAATTAACAAAATGCTACTTTTTAATTATCTGACTTGGCTTACTTGATTAGATTCTGTATTCTAATTGTCCCTATCTGGTTTCCTGGGTGGTAGTCAGGGTCAAGGCTAGCCTTGGGGAATGTAAATTCTGTGTGGCTTTGTGTTTATGGACTTAATCCTTAATCCTATCAATTTAGCCTGCCTCAGTCTCCTAATTGAGGTTATTAGAGGCCATTCTGGCTGAGAGGCAGAGGTTGCTTTAGCTTCTATGGATAAGTTTTTCTGTCTTCTCTGGGGGCATGAAACTAGAGGGAGGGCATCTTATGATTCTTCCCAAAATATACTGCAAATTGTAGCTATCCATCTTCCAATAAATACACACTTGATTTTAATTTCGTAGAGCATAGGGTCTATGTTCTACAAAGTTAATTCTGGAGACATAAAATCAATTTGCTAGTAATTATTCTACAGCACTTATGTCTTCCTTATCCTTTTTATCAACTAAATCACAATCAATTTTATGAGGCACATTTATTTATTTATTTGATTTGTCAATTGCTTGCATGATAATAGGTGTAAGTATAAACATAGTTAGGAATACATGAAATGGATACAGATGAGAAAAATAAAAAGAAACAATAGGACAGGGAGGGTAGGTACTGTTGGTGTGCCCCCATCTTTGTCAGCAGAAAAGTTTGAGGTACATACAGCTCAGAAATTCTTAAGCTTAGTGACTTCCAGATGTTTTGAAATTCACCCAAATTCAGGTCCCCAAATCCCCCATCAGCATTTGAGAAAAATTGAAAGCTGAACTGTAGCAAAGACCAAGAAAAGCTGCGTAAGAAGCCATCCAAATCTACCTTTTCATCCACAACCTGCTGCAACCCCTTTCATTCCTTTTAGCCAGGGTTACCTATTCAGCCCAGGTATATCATACTGACATGGTTTGCTTGGCTTCGATTCAGGGCATTGCTCAGCCATGATCTGTGATCTCCCCCCACCCCCCCCCCAAAAAATAAAATGAAATAAACCAACCAACCATGGCTAAGTCCGACATGTTAACTCGATTTTACCCAATAGATTTTAGACCCAACCGATTTTGCTACCAGTCCTATTTAGAAACATGCCACTACTTATTCCTTAAGTGACACTGGGTAGGTGACTCTCTCCCTCAGCCCGACGCACCTCACACCTGTTGTTGTTGTTGTTGTTGTGGAGGGTGACAAGGGCAGGAGAATTAGGTTTGTTCGCCGCCTTGAGTTATGTATTTATTTTTATTTATTTATTTTATTTTGTCAAGCGATTATAAAATAACAGGTATATATATAAACGTGGTTATGACTGCATGAAATGGATACATATAAGAAA
This sequence comes from Laticauda colubrina, assembly GCA_015471245.1. Taxonomy (NCBI): domain Eukaryota; kingdom Metazoa; phylum Chordata; class Lepidosauria; order Squamata; family Elapidae; genus Laticauda; species Laticauda colubrina. The sequence continues at coordinate 37,090,812 of BLBF01000007.1, read as the reverse complement.
AAATAAAAAGGGATGGGAGCTTATCCACGCATTCATGTATTAAAAAGGCGGCAAACCACAATAACAACTCCTTACCTATGACGGTGCCGACAAGAGCATTAGCCAGGGGGAAGCACAACGGGAGCGATCCCTGTCGCTGCCTTCCTCCTCCTCCTCTTGCCCGATACTCCAAGGCCCAAGGCTGGCTGGCAGATGCCGGGCGCGAACCCCATCTGTTCCCGCCGCGTCTCTCCTCTCTCTCTTTTCCCACCGGTCGGGTACCCAAACGCAGCGAAGATCCCGCCGTCGCCAAGGAATACCATTCGCTCGGGGGAAGCTTGGAGTGGGAAGCGCGGGACTGATCCTCTTCGCCGTCCGTCTCCCAATCAGACATGGCGGGGAAATACTTTTGACCAAGAGCAACCCGACGCCGACTTGCCCGTTAACTTTGCACATGAGGCTGTTTAGCGCTCGCTGCCGGCAGCGGCTCCGATTGGCTGGCGCGTCAGTTGGTGGCGGGGGATTGGCCGAAGCGCTTCGGCCCTTGAGCCGGAGGTTCCAAATCGCTGAGTGAATCCCCCGGGGTCTCTTTGAAGGCGGCCCTTACCAAATTTGGGGCGGAATGTTCTGGTGAGGACGGAAAGTCGGGTTTCCGCCCAAGTTATCGCGAAAGAGGAGCCGCCCTGACTTGCAAGTAACCTCGCTTCCGAAGCCAGTTTGAATTCCAGGATAAATTCCTCGTGGATTTCTGTTCTCGCTTCCATCCTTGCGAGGTCGGTTAAATGGGAACCCAGATTGTTGGGGGCAACAGGCTGACTCCTTTGTTAACGGTTGAAGAGAGTTTAGCGACTGAAATTTGGGGCTCGATTGTGGTCGTAAGTCGAGGAATGGTATAGCTGAGGGCTGGGCGAGAAAACCTGCAAAGTCCCTTCCAGAGCTATTCTGATTGATTGACTTCTTGTACTGTTGTTTCATAAGTGAATGGGACAGCTGTACTAGAGAGTAGCATTCCACTAAAAAAGAAATGGCCATTCAAGTGGTTCGAAGTTCTCTTAGTGGGACCAAAGAAAATTGCCTGGAAAGCATTCAAGGATGTTATTGAGAATTTTCTTGGCAACTACAGATCACCAAATTGCATTCAACTGTCTGACAAACATCTTACAGTACGCTGCATTCATACTTCTTTCCCAAAATTTCTTTCCCAAAATTACAGATGCAGTCTGTAAATGAAAAGTTTGGATATTGCCACAGTAGAAAATGATATCATTAAAAGTTAATTTCATTTTTTCTCAAGATTCCTATGTGACACAGTCATTCTGAAAGTATATCTGTGTTCAGTTTGAAGGGGTTTGAAGTACTATTCCGATTTATTAGTATATTTTTCAAATTTGTGCTTGAATTTAAATATAACAAAAGTTGCAATATCCGTGGAGTTTCAAAAGACTAAGGACATCGAAATCAAAGATGTGGATGTTAAATATTTTAACTGTATTGCCATGTGGCTTTTCTAGACAAATGCAATAATGAAATGAATGACAGTGAGTTAGGAGTGAACTTCACTCAGCTAAACACTCAACTAATTTAAGGCCCTGTCCCACTGCACTTACTGATGCAAAGAGGATGTAAAATGTTAAAAAAAGCCATCCGTTGGAAAACGCTATGCATCCGTTATGTACTCATTGCATACGTGTTTCATATGCTCTATCCGTCAAGCATCCGTCCACTGCGATTTCATCCGTGCAAGACGTTTTGAGCTGCACAAAACTTTGTGAACGGATGAACTTTCCGCCGTGTACGATGTAAATCCGTGACATACAAGCAACAAACGTTCTATGTCTGTTTATCATCCGTTAAACATCCGCTGTATCCTCTCTGCATCCTCTGGGCATCCCCTCAACTCACATCCGCTGCAGCTGAAAACAGAAAGAGGGAGGAAACAAAAGGTACACGGAACGTCTACATAGCGTTAGTAGCACGGAAATAGAAAGGATGCGCAGTGAACGGTTTGCATCCGATATACATCCGCGCGGCATCCCCTTTCCTTTAGGTGTACGTGATGCATTCGCTTCATCCGCTATGCGTCCGCTTCAAAATTCTCCCCCAGAACCTTTTCGGAGGTGTCATCCGCTTCCATCCGCTAGGCTTCCTATGAACATCCGTTTAACATCCCCGCTACATACTACCCACGTCCGTTCTTTTCCATTCTTTTCCGTTCTGTTTATGCAAATTTTCACCACTTTTTGGAGCGGATGACAACGGATGGAGCCACCCCCGAAATTTTGTTTGTCTGCTGTGTCCTTTATGCATACGTTTTGCGTCCGCCGGCCAGTGGCACCAGGCCTTTAAGTTGCTATTTGTTTTTGAAATACGGTAAACATAAAATGTATGGGAAAATATTATATCAAAGATGATTTATTAAAGTATAGATATGCATATGGACTCTGTGCTTTTTTTTTTTGTTCAGGTTGTGCCCCAAAATACCCATGTGGCTCTCAGGACAAGAAATTCCTTATATACAAGAAATAATAGGCAAACAGAAATGGCTAAACATTGTGAAATAATAAAATTTGGTCCAGGGGAATACAAAATAAAATCAAGAGAAGAACTGGTGACAGAGGGATATAGTTGTCAATGGTTTTCTTATTTATAGTTATCAGATTTAAAGTAGAGTTTATGGGTTTAAACATTATAATACTGAATTTAAAATAGAATTGGGTACAGATGATAAATATGTAATTACTAAAATGTATAAACTTTTATTGAAATTTTAAAGAGAACAAATGAAAAAATATGTAAAAGCAAGCTAAATGGTTTGGTTATAATGTACAGATTGAAGAATGGGGAAATACGTAATTAAAGGGATTGTAATTTACATTGTACCATATTAAGGAGAATTTTAATAAAATGATATACTGTTGGTATATAACACCAGAAAAAAATGTTTAAAATGTATTAAGGCACTTCAAATTTATGTTGGAAATGTGAAACATAAGAACGGATATTTTTCATGTTTGGTGAACCTGTAATATTGTTAGAAAATTCTGGATTCAAATACATACACTGAGCCAGAGAATTGTCTATTTCTATTTCCTATTTCTAAATTAGTCATCTTAGGGATACCTATAATGGAAGAACAGTTGGAGAAGATGATGGCCAAATTGACTTCTGTGATCAGAAACCTCTCCCCCCCCCCCCCCCCCCCATATGTTTGTTTATTGCTGATGGGAAACTCTTTATGGACTTCTTGCGTGAAACAGGAAAAAAATAAACTTATGATTTATAGTTTTGATGATAAGATAGAATAGATTATAGAAACTAGAATAATGTAACTTTAAAGATGGAGGTATATTTATATATATATAAATATAACCATTTGTAACTTTTACACAAGATCAGAAGCCACATCTTTGTATTTTTTTGTATTTTTTTCTTTTAGATTTTCTTTTACCTTTTCTTTCTTTTTCTGCACTCTTAGCTTTAGAAAATTCCGAAACCACAGTTACTAGGCAGGAATTTTTAAAACATTCTTAGTTCAGCCACACAACTAACAGATTAAATCACTCAAACACATGAATTTAGGCCATAGGCTTTGCTACTGTTTCTAAAAGATAACACAATACGTTAATCATAGTATTTAAAATCAATTTTATTAACAATAATATGGACATTTTATCATGTAATTACAATGAACACTGTATTTTATTGTGATGGTTGAAGCCATTCTAACATCAGTGGAAATGTCCTGTATATTTTATCATTGTTAGACAACCAATCGCTCTCATTGCTCTATTTGAGCCAGGCCTGCAACTTTATGGCATTACCAGTGGCTTTTTGCTTATGGAAATAAATACAAATGTAAATGATTGGGAACTTTGTAAATACTGTTTAACAATTTAAAAAGTTACAGCAATCTTGATGTTTTAATCAGTCAGAATTCTATTAAAATATTTATCAGAATAATAGAGCAGAAATATAATACCCTATTCCAAACAACAGCCTTATTTGGCTTCTTTGGCAGTTTCTTGATTAGGGTATTGCTCATTTGATTGTTGGTCTGATGTTAATCTTTGAGTTAATCTATGTTGATCTGGGTGCTGATTGCTGGTGGAGAGGTGCTTGGCTCTTTTTTGTTTTGGTTGGTTGATTATCTCTATAGATGTTGTTAATCTCTTTATGTCTTTTGATGGGTAATTTGTCAAACTGCCAGGCTTCCAGAAATTCCATGGTGTTTCTGCACTTGGCTTGGTCTAGGGTGATCATATTTTCTCAGTTGAAACTATGATTAAATCTGTCTATGTGTTGGGAAATTAAAGATTTTTCATCATGGCTTCTCATGCTACTTGGTGTTCATGGATGTGTTCGGCCAGTCTTCTGCATGTTTGTCCTACATAGTGGTTGTTGCAATTATTACATTGAATGTTGTAGATGATTCCTGCTTTTTCTTCTAGGATTGCTAGGTCTTTTGGTTTGCCTAAGATATTTTGAAGGGCTTTGGTTGCCTTGTGAACTATACTGATTCCAAGTGGTTGTAGTAGTTTGTTGGTGGTTTCTGAGATATTCATGATGTGTGGCAGCATAATTCTTTTTAGGGTTTGTTTTGGTTGTGCTGAATTGGGTTGAGTGGTCAGGGACTTTTTGATAAAGTTGCATGGATATTCATTTTGTTGGAATATATTATAATTATGCTCTATTTTCTTTTTCTGGTATTCCGGGTTGCTGCAGTGCATTTGGGCTCATCTAAATAAAGTCCTTATGTAGCTTTTCTTGTGGGAGGTTGGATTGTTGCTTTGGTAGTAGAGCACCTGGCTGGTATGGGTGGTTTTTCTGTACACCTGCGTTTCTAGTTTGCCATTGTGGTCTCTGCTGATCAGAATGCCCGGAAAGGGTAGCAAGGGTTTTTCTTCTTTAGTAAAGAGAAGATTTCTTTAAAAATGTCATTGAAGGTCCTCTAGGTCTTTCTAGAAGCCTTGCACTATGACAAATTAGCCATCAATAGACACATAGACATTAACATCTATAGACTATGCAAAAGAGACAATCAATCATCCAAAAGGGGAACAAAAAAGATCCAAGCACTTCTCCACCAGTAATCAGCACCCAGATCAGCATAGATTAACTCCAAAGTTTACAGACCAAGGATCAAGTAAACAATACCTCCAATCAAGAAACTGCCTAAGAAGCCAACAGCAAACAGTCCAATCAAAGAACCTCTAAAACCACCACCACCATCACAGACAGGGCAAGCCACCAGAATATAAACAGAGAGCAAACCCCACTCCTTCCTAGCAGGAATGATGTTACCGCGTAATGAAGCATCTGCAAGAAAACAAACAAGCTCAGAGAGCAACAAGGACCCTCCAATTTCAACTCTGAGCTACAAATATTCTCTTTTATTGGTCTTTTTGCTTAATTACCACATTTTATGATAATGTCCCAGCAAGAACAATTCAGCTGGTTGTCATTCTACATATTTGTCTACAATGTACACCCTACGAAGTAAATCCCGTTTAATTCACTGTTGCTCAAATAGAAGAAAAGAGGCTTCAGATTTTATTCTTTTGCTTACATATTTTCTTTGTCTCCTAAATTCTACATTTTTAGCATTTTGTAAAAAAAAAGTTTATTCCCTTTATCCCTGTTTGGTATTCTGTACATTAATGTTCAGAGTCAATGTGACATATGTGACATAAGTATTAATTTTCCTCAGGAAATAATTGAAATACCAACATTTTTAGATTAAAGATATGCTTAGCAAAAATAATAATTTTAACTTTTATACTTTAAATGGGCACAACTCTATGTTGAGGAAACAAATAGAAATATTTATTTAGGACTAAGGCTGAATCCAGATATAGAACATTTTAAGAGAAAAGAAGACAGTTTAGTATCTGTCATTTAATGCTATTTAATGACAGCGGTTGATTTATGTAATTTTGTATACATAAATAATTGCCCAGTGTTGGTAAAAGTATATGATCTTTGCTTTATAATGGAAAATGCTATTCGTACTTAAATAAAAATATAGACAAGAAGAAAATAAATATTTTTAAGAAAAACTATTCAATTCCCTCTTCAAGCAAGGAATGTTCTATTGTATGGAAAAGGTATATGAAAAGACCTTGGAAGAATGGGCCAAGGAACGCTGTCTAGGGAATGATCAGATGAAAGGCAGCCTAATCTGCAACTGGATAATGTGTTATGCAAGAGGCCCAGAAGACTCTTCCCAAGTTTCTTGCTGCAAAGGGGACAAAGGGAGAATTGCACTTTAAGACTTGCTGAAGACTCTGCTAACGTTGCTTTATGGTTTGTAATATAATAGAATTAGCTTCATCTGGTCCTGTGTCGTGTCTGGTCTACCTAGTAAGACTGAAAAATATGTTCAGTAAAATTAAGATATTTGTATACATCAGTGATGTAGAACCTCCTCACCCAGGCTTCCAGGCTTCTGCCAAATTATTCAGGACCACTACAGACTGATGCACTTGCTTATAGATAGCAGTCAGTCTCTGGAAGTGGTTTGAATTGATTAAGACCCCAATCTTTGATTTTATACTGTAATCCCCAAGTTGTTTTTAAAGGTTAGATGTTCCTCATTTTATAGCTTTCTTATGCAGCAATGTATAATTAAGTATAACTAAGATATTCTGTAAAGTTCTTAGAACATTAGTGAAAATAGTTTCCCCTCACACTTTATCTCTAATTGCACATTTATTATTATAGTAATATTCAGCTAGAAAAGAGAAGATTGCTGGGCAAATAGAGGCATAAGAGGGAGCTCAGTAAAGACTTAAATAAGGATTTTTGTTAAAGTTTGATTTTGTTATTTCTGGTAGGAAAAAGGATTTCAACATTGTAAGAATTCCAACTACCTATAAGAATTCCAGCCTGAGGATACAATCGGAAACATTATTTTCCTATTTAATATTGAGGTTAAAATTTACATATATTCATTAAAAAGAAACAGCAGTATAAAAAAAAGCAAATGAGTTTTTGGGACATTATCTGTAAAATCTTCCTATGAACAAGGGGCTGGAGTACTATTAATGTTAGTTGCAAGTTTGTAAAGATATTCCAGTTTGTGGGCACTTTTAAGAGCCATTCAGTTTCACAGACAGCATTGTAATTAATATTATAAAGACTCAGCCATGTCTTTTAATTAAGGCAACAATAGCAGAGACTCACCAAACTGCAAACTACTCTGCTGACACTGGAAATGGAACTCTGTTTGAATGCTGGTGTCCCATGCAGATATACTGTATGGCAGGCGAATTCCAATTATATTTTTAGAAAGGGAAACTTCTCACTGAATGGGTTGCTTGCCTTGTTCCTTCACATTAACTTTTCTGATAAGCTCTAATGCAAATTTAATACACATAAAGCATAAAAAAGGCACTATCAGACATTGAAAGAGGAAAGGGCCATATTTTTAAATATCTTTGGCAGGACACATAGCACATAAACCCCTATTTGGAAGTAGTTTTTGTAGATTTGCCAGATTTGAGACGGGAACGAGTTGCTAAAGGGTCAAGTTTCACAGGGGAGAAGGGGCAGAGATTGTTCATCCCTATAAACAGCCATATTACAGGTAGTCCTTAACTTGCAACCATTCATTTAGTGACTGTTCAGAATTACAATAAAAGTGACTTACAATCAGTATTCACATTTACAAGCATTGCAGTATCCCCACTGGCCATTTATCAAAATTTAGATGCTTGGCAACTTACATGGACTTATGACCATAGCAACATCCTGTAGTCATGTAATCACCATTTACAATCTTCCTAATTGTTTTCCAGTAAGCAAAATCAATGGGGGAACCTGGACCTTTAAATGACTGTGTGATTAACATAACAACTGTAGCAGAAAAGGTCATAAAACTGGGCACAACTCTTTTAACAACCACCTGGCTTACAATGGAAATTGTAAGTGTAAGTCAAGGACAACTTGTATACAAGTCACTAATGCCCTTCTTTCATTTGGTATGGCAGTTGAAGTAGACAGAACCAGTTGAAAATGGACCGCTTAGTTCGGAGGCATTCAGGAATGTTGCGGAATATGCTGCCACCATCAACTTTCAAGATTGAAATGATAAAATAAAATATTCTGTGAGAAATGAAAGACAGTCCATGTGCTTCAAGACCTTCCCCTGGAAATGATCCCAGTGTGAGCTTTGACCAAACCAAAACTCCAATAGCATTCATCATCTTCATAAGAAGGGAATAGTATAAACACATTACAATTTATGAGTGCTTTCACTGAATAAGATTGCTAACATCCCAAATAGTTTATCTATATAAAAAGAGGCAGACATTAATAGAGTAAACAATTCAATTTTGCAGCACAAACTGCAGCATTTAATCATGATTAAGACTCTCGTGATATTTTGATATATAACTTCACTTTCAGAGCAGGACTGACTCAAGACACTCAGCTGGGAGCACTCTTCAGTGTATGGATTGCCTCTGGAATTGAGAGAATATCAAGCAGAAAACATCTTGATTCATGACATACTTTGAGGGTGTGTGAACATCAATAATGAATAAAGTAGCAAATTTGGCTATCAGTAGGAAGAGCACTTAGAACACCATTAGGCTCTTAAAATAATTCAGTGGCAATACAGAGCTATGAAATTGTAATTTTGTTCAGTATTGTTTTCTGGTATTAGAAGTAAAAGGAGAATCTGGAAGAAGAAAAAAAATCATCTGCTAGTTCAAAGCTGTATCACAGTATAGTATGAATTTGGGAAGAGATTATTATTCCCAGAAGTATATTTGGAGGAGGCACTAGTTTTAGTTTCTTATGCTAAAACCAGACTAGACTTTCAGTTCTTATCAATACATACCTGACATGTAATGTTCAGCACCACCAGATCAGTTGGATTACCAGACTTTTTTTTTTTTTTTTAATGAGGGGAGAGCTAAACAACCTTTTAATTTATAAAGTTTTACGTCCCTTTAGGCCTCACCTGATCCTGCACGTTTATTTTTAAACAAATTATTTTTCATCTAATATAGTAATTATAATTGTATTATAATTACTATTTCCTTTCTTACCATTTTTCTTTTATCTCCCCATTTCATCCATTACTTTCTCTTTTTGCTAACTTTGTTGTGCTGTCATTCAGCCACAGAAAATAATTTAAATAATAATTACATTCAAGGAAGCATCTATTTCTTGCAGAATTTCTGGCAGATAGTTAAGATTCACAAGATCATCTGTGAATTTAAAAAATTAGAGAGAAAATTTCACACTGAAGATCAACCAAGATGATTTGGAACTTTGAACAGTTCATAGAGGAACGTAAAGAAGGAGGAGGAGGAGTAATAATAATTCAGTCACAAAAACCTAAAAAAAGTGCTGTGCAAAATATTTTGATTCAATCCTGTACCTACACCTTCAAGTGAATATAAAAATCAAAATTCTTCTAAAATAGCTGAATAATTTTATCTTGCAAATAGCAGCCATTTCTAATCTCATACTGTGGGTTTTTCTTACTAGCAGCTGCAAATAGTATACCTTCCCTTCCCCTTGTAAACATAGGTATGATCTAATTCAGGTCATAAATAGCTTTTATTTTAACCAGTGGCAAAATTACTTTCCTATTTGAAATTTACTTATGAGCCATAAAAACTCAATGGTTTCCAAATGTTTAATAAAATTAACAATGAATTTCGTTGGTAACTCATTTATACCTGCTGTACTAAATGAAAATGCCAGTGTACTGTAGGTATAAATTAGAATATTTTTTCCATCATCTACACATGCATTTACATGCAACTAAAATATATGGACTCATACAAGTGCCTTTTTTCTGGACTAATTTATTAAAAAAAAAAAAATTAAAGGGTTTTCAAAATGTCCATGCCTTGATATGTATGACTGAAAGGATTACTTAGCTTTGAACAAAACCAACAAAATAGTTATTTAAGTTTGACATGAGGAAGGCTGAGAACATCTGTACTGTCTCCTGGCTTGCAAATACTTTGAGATGATCTTGACATTCCAGTCCTTAGAGAGTCAGTAGAGAGAGTTGTTTCCACTAATGGGTGGGTAATGGCTTCAAAAGTTTCATTTTCTCTCTCTGTTTCCAAATCTTCATCAGTTATAAATAATTTTGATTCCCTCCATTTGCTGTATAGTTCTTGGCTACTTCTTGAACTACTGGTATCACTTCCAGAAATCTGTAGATTCAGTTCTTCAGCAGTTGATTGTATAAGGTTTTGTACTGACAGTGATTTTCCTATATCCATTTGTACCATTGGTTTCACAGAGACTAGAGGTTCACTCTCTGTATCAAGGCTTTTTCTCCACGAAAGATCCTTTGTCACACTGGACTGTGCAATTTGTCCATTATCCTTTGAAGCAACAAGGCAAGTGGTGACATCAGAAGTATTTTCCTGTGTGTTAACAGAAATAAAATTAATAGGCTCCAGCCTATTGATATGCTTTACTGATGAAAAGGGGGGTATCTGTAATGTAGTGGGTGCTGTTGGTTTAGATGTCTGGTTTATTTGGTTTAGTGCATTATTAGTGGACAGAGTTACAGGTCCATCGCTTGGCACCTGTGTGGCTTGACTATGCATAGATGGACTAAAGGCATAGTAAGCTTGAGTGTTGAATTCATTTGGTGTCAGTATAAGCTGTAGGCCATATGGCATGTTGACACTGGCTGATCTGGAAACAGATCCACTAGTTTGAGCAGAATTAGACAAATCTTTACTATCTACAGGACTCTGGTAACCAGAGGTTTGATCACATTCAAAAGGCGGCATTTGAAACGAAGCTAAAGTCAATGCAGACACAGATCCTTTCTTCAAAACCTGTTGATAAATGTCTAGTAATGAATCTAATTTTGATTCAATAGATTGCACCTAGAGATAGAAGAAAAAAAATTATTTAGGATCATTGATGTTCATAAACTAAGATGCCATTAAAATAACATTTATAACATACAGTACATATGTCATCATGTATGATATAGTTATATGCAATTATATAAATAAAATCTTTAATCACAAAATAATATATTGTAAAGAAAAATTTGAATTTTGATGAATCATTACATGATTTTTTTTGCAAAAGATATTTTTTATGAAAAATACATAGTTCAAGTTATTTATTCCAACCAACCCCTAATAAATTATACTAAAATCATGCAAATTCATGAGATATTTCTATGTAGCATGTAAGATATGAATTGCGGCCATCCAGATTTATTCTGTGTATATTTCATAACAATAATACAATGACAAAATTGTGCAAAATGCCATTGACACTTTGGAGTTCAGTAAAATAATTTTATAGAGTCATATTATTGCATGAAAAAAATGGGAATTAGCTAGCAAATATTAGCAATGAATTTTATTCCTAAAATTGTTCGGTAACATAAGGACACCTCATGCTCTTTTAAGTTGTATTACCTGTTTTTCCACCTTGACTACACGCCCTAACATGCTGAGGTCATCAGTTGTCTCATTCTCTACAGTATTTTTCTCTCGACTTCTTTTATCAGTGGTAATTTGTCCCCTTCCAAGAATCTGATCAACCCTGCAAGATAATTAAAAATAGAAATATTCATAAAAGGCTTAAAAATGCAATAATTTGGGGCCTAAGTAAAATATATTTCTAATTATTGGGCAAACATATACTTACATTTTTATTTAGGGCAGATATATTAACATGACTATTTTAATACTTTCCATTGTGATCCATACTAAATGTATGTATGTAATCTAAACAGTTTGTCTAAATGTGACGAAGACGAACGAATGTGTTTGTTTCTGCCAAATATAATACTCTTGTTACTGATGAATTGTTAATGTCAGATTTTTTTGTCTGAGTGTGCTAGGAAGGAACTTCCAAATCAGCTTGCAGCTTTCAGTGGTCAGAATTGATAAAAGTTTAATCATACTAAAAAAGTTTTAGTAGATATAAATCAGGTTGTAAGCACAGCAAGGAAAAATAATGGAATGGAATAAGAATAAGACTAGGAATAGCAGTTGGAGTCGGAATAGAATAGAATAGAATAGAATAGAATAGAATAGAATAGAATAGA
>BLBF01000007.1:37036580-37078768 GCA_015471245.1 Laticauda colubrina | reverse complement strand
GAATAGAATAGAATAGAATAGAATAGAATAGAATAGAATAGAATAGAATAGAATAGAATAGAATAGAATTCTTTATTGGCCAAGTATGATTGGACACACAATGAATTTGTGTCCAGGGCATAAACTCTCAGCGTATATACAAGTAACTAGCGATAAATCATGATCACAATAATAAAATACAGTCATCATAAATAATAAGATACAACACTCAGTGAAATCATAGAGTACTAAATAATCAATCAACATAAATGATAATAGGATACTTAATAAAAGTAATCAACATAAATCATGAGATGCAAACAACAAAGTTACAGTCATAAGAAGCTAAGGAAATAGGTAACAAGAACGATGAGAAGGATAATAGTAATACCACCCTACTGGGTGATTTGACATCTCAGCGCATAAGACAGTATTGTGGGAATTAGTTGTTTAGCAGAGTGATAGCATGGGGGGAAAAACCGTCTTTGTGCCTGGTTGTTTTGGCATGCAATGTCCTATAAGGTTGTCTTGCAAGAAGAAGTTGAAACAGTTTATGTCCAGGATGTTACGGGTCTCACATCCTGGACATAAAAGAATGAAATATGACTATTATATAAAAAATGAAAATTAAATTATGAAAAAACAGAAGAAATATGACTAGCACAAAAAAATTAAGTATCTTGAAATATATGACTCAGTTTATGTGATACTACAAACGGATTTTACATGATGATACTCCTTTATAAAAGGGCTTTTTTTGTCCTCTTACCGAGACTGAAGACTTTTAATTCTACACAGCATATCCAGATGACCTGCTGAATACTGTTCAATGACATCTTTGACATCATAGGGACGTAAAGTTTCTTTAAACTTCCTTTTGGCAACGTGAAATTTCATGATTCTATAGAAGCAATATTATCTCAAATCAGTAATTCGTATATTTTTTATACATTTAAAAAACTGGCAATAATTCATTCTGATGGGGTTCTATTCAAAATACTGTATACACTGAACCAGATTCTAAACTGGTTATAAATGCTAATTTTTCTTTGATTGACAACCATGCAAAAAGTATTTAAGATATAAACATCTGTAATTGCTTTGATAATTAATGTTGCCTGTGCAAACCATCCAAATAGTTGGCAAGAACTTCCCAATTAACTTCATGAATTTTTCTATGAACATTCTTACCTTGAAGAACAAATGCAGTACTGCTACAGCATGAGAGAAAATCATGTAGAGATCTAAAAACTTTTATTCTTACTCATTTCAAATATTACATCTCAAATAATTCAATCAGGTTCTGCTAGGAAAGCTATGAGAGCACCGGTCATAAGTCATTTTTTGTCAGTGTTGTCGTAACTTCAATGGTTGTAAGCTTAGGATTACCTGTATCCTAATAGCTTCACCAATCACATTAGACATGTGAATTGTGAAATTTTATATCCAGTCAAATACTTTGCTGCTGTATCCAATCTCACATATACAGTACTTTAATTTGCATAAATTTGTTCAAAGGGACTATAATCCCTTCTTTCTTTGGGCCTGCCTTTGTCTCCAGCACCATCAATAAGCCAACCCAAAGTGGTTTGACTCTAATGTTTTACATTCATCATAATGCTCCTGAAATTTTCATAAGTTAAGATGCAGGTAAAGGTTTCCCCTGTCCAGTCGTGTCTGACTCTTGGGGGCTATGTTTCTTGGCCAAGGGAGCCAGTATTGTTTAAAGACACTTCATTGTGGCCTGCATGACTATACAGTATGCCAAGGTGCATGGAACACTGTCACCTTCCCACTGAAATGGTAGCTATTTATCTATTTATTTATTTATTTATTTATCATGCATTTGAACTGCTAGTGGGCAGGAAGGAGCTCACCCTGTTGTGTGGCGCTTGGGTCTCAATCCTGGGCTCTCAGCTTTCCAGCTGACAAGCTCTGTGTCTTTAAGTGGTGAGCCATCACTAAGATTTAAGTTTATTTATGGTTTGAATTTCTTATTAATAATTAATCATTATCACATCCTTATTTAAACTACCAGTATTTTTATTTCCTGACTTTTTGCCACTGATTTTTTAAAACTATTCTAAAACAGAATCCCTGAATATACCTCTCTAAAGCATTCCCTTTTCGATTTCCACTCACTGAAATAAGAACAATCTTCAAGGCTTGGCTGCTTAATAATCATAGAAAAGAAAAAAGGAGGAAATCAGTCATGACATATATCTTCTCAAGCATTTTGCATTGAGTATAATAATAGAAGTGCCTGTTTTATTGATCATTTAAGCAAAATGGAATGGATTGATATAACATCCACTAGCTAGTATAATATACCAGGGATGGGCTATTAATTTCCCCATGGGGCCACATGAGAAATTGGGACCATTGTGGAGGGCTGCCACTCCATCCTTCATGCTGCACTGACACCCTGCCTGACAGCATCATCACACCGATGGCCCACCACTGCTGCCACACCAACCAGCCGCTGCTGTTGCCACTAGCCAGGCAGGGATGTGGTTGGATGTGGTCTGGGAAGCTGTGAAGTGCCCAGGTCTGATATATAATAAACTCAGTTTCCACATCAATGTTTAAGTGATGTTTAGTACATCATATAATCACAGATTCTTAGCAATGGAAAGGAACTTAAAGGTCATCTCTTGTCCAACACCATTCAGTTTTTTTGTTATCTGTTTCCAAAAATACTTAAAGTCAGACTACGCTAATGAGATCAACAGGGGTGCTTCTAAAGTGTGCATTTTTCTTACCTGATAGCTCGGATAACTGTTTTAAGTGCTGGAGTTAGATCTTCTACTGATACATCACACTGGCATCCTCTTTCATCATATAGGTCATCAGCACCAACATTGGCATCAGCTTCAAGAGAAAAAAATTACATAAATAGTATGTACAGCTATACAATACAAATCTATATTAACGAATTTAATAATTGCACCAGTTGAATATAAAATACAGTAAGGGAAACTGAAACAATGTAATATGAAAGGGTTTGATACAAACAATATGGTTGCAGGAACAGTCCAGGAATGAAGTCTCATCCCATCAACCACCTCCAGCAATGAGCGCCCCTCGGGGCTTCAAGCCAACTGGCCAAAAGGATGGAGGCAGTTTTCACCTCCAGTGTAGTGCATTCCACAGGGCAAGATTGGAAGCACAATGGAAAAGGATCTTCTCCTTGACCCCTGCCGGCTGGAATTCCTTAGCAGATGGGGGTCTGTGGTAGCAGACTATTTCCACTGGCTCAATTGGACAGGTTAGTCCTATTGGGGTGAGAGATGGCTCCTCAGATACCCTGGACCGAAACCATATAGGACATTAAAGGTAATAAATACCTTGAATTGGACCCAGAAGCAAATTGGTTACCAATGCAGCTTGCACAACAATGGTATTATAGGAACTGTACATGCTGTTGCATTTTATACCAGCTGCAGCTTCCAAATGCTGTTTAAGAATAGCCTCACATAGAGCACATTGCAATAATCCAATAAAAGAGCATGAGTGACTACGCGTAGGTCCTTACAATCCATAAAGAGCGCAAATGGCAGACAAAATAAAGTTGCACAAAGGTTGTCCTAGCTATGACTGCCACCTGCTCTTAGAGCAGGAGTAGCGAGTGCAGGAGAACCCACAGGTTGCATACTATGTTTGTTTGGGGTAGAGCAACCCTGTCCAGATCTAAAGATGATAAACTGGACTTTTGCACCCAAAGCTACTTTGTCTTGCCAGGGTTCAGTTGAAACCTGTTGTTCCCCCCACCCAGACCTCTGTAGCCTTCAGGTACTGAAAAATGGCAGTCTTGCCTGGATCATAGGGCATAGAGGTATAAAGCTGTGTATCGTCAACATGCTGATATTCCATCCCATGGTGCCAGGTGATCTTATTCAGCAGTTTCATGTAGATGTTAAAAAGGAACAGAGATTGTAGGCCCTGTGGTACTCCACAAAGGAATGGCCATGGGTGTTACATATTTATATAGTCACCTCTGATTGGTTGGTCTGCAGCTCCACTGCAAAAGGTGCTGCTGCGGCTGCCATTTTTTGTTCTGAATGATGCAATAAAGGAGTTAAGCATTCAGAGTCTCCTACGTATCTCTCGCCCACAACTTAACAATGGGGTTGACTGCTTTCTCCCTATCGACAGCAATTGGGACTGGCCCTCGGAGAAAGGAATTGAACCAGTGCAATACTGGGCCACTCAGACACAAATCTTTTAGTCAGCTCAAAAGGATACGATGGTCAATGGTACTAAAAGCCGCTGAGAGGTTAAGGAGATCAAGACTGGATGCACTATCCCCATCATGCTTTTGCCATAGATCATTCACAAATGCAACCTATTAATTAATTAATTTTTCATGTTTCTAAACTGCCCATATCCCTCAAGAGATGTTGTTTCTGTCCCATAACATGGCCTGAAACCTGACTGGAAAGGGGGCCACATAATCCATTTTATCCAGGACTTTCTGGAGCTACAATGCAACAACTTTTCCCACCAATTTTCCTATTTCTCATATATGTCACTTTTTTATCTATATGCAAGGCTGAGATTTTTAAAAAATATTTTTATTGAAGATTAAAATTATGGATAAGAAATTAACAAAGGGGAATATAAAAAAGAAAAATAGAAAGTGCAAAAGGGAAAAGAAGGGGAAGGAAAAATATATAAAAAAGAAAATAAAAAAAACCTTTCCCTTAATTAAGTATAAACATTTATAAATTTTATCTTTTTCTTCTTGTGCCATATCCGTCATCGGATGTTGGCAATCATGTTGGCGATCCTATTTTTATCAACTGCCGCATGAAAAAGTGCTATTGATTTTTGTCCAAACCAGTCCCTTAGATTTTGAAGCCATGATGTTCCGCCAATAAACTTAATACATTCTCTAATATTTCAACCAAAACTCTCTTCAGCCTATAATCTCATATTTTAACTATTGGCAATAAAACACCATCTTTCAATCTTAATCAGCAAAACTCCCTTAAGAGCTACCAGAAATATCCATCCATCCTTTAAACAAGCCATTCATAATTATTTCCTGTACTTTACACAATACCTTGTCATTTTTCCTAAAACTTTATTCCCATGTCAAATTTTGTATCTATAAATAAATCTTTAAAATCTCATCATTCAAACTTAATCAAGAAAAATTCCATTAAGAGAAAAAAAAACTAATTGAAAATATTAATATTTAATCCCTTCAAATGATGTCCCACGAATTAATTTCTTTTCATCTCTTAATTATAAAACCATGGTTTATCCCTTTCTCTTAAATTACAAAACTCTCTTCTCATATCATAATCATAAACAAATCTTTAAAGCCTCATCATTTGGTTTTAATGAAGAAAAAAAGCCATTAAAAGCTGTTAGAAAAGAGAGGATGATATACAATTTAACCTTAATCAAAAAGGCTCACTTTGCATCTCGCAAAGCTGAAATTTTGAATTCCTATGATGTTTTGCTGCATAACTACTGTATTACATAATTAAGTAGCTTTTCAGGCTAGTAGGCAATTTGAAATTTTGAGAAAATGCTTTGTGGGCAATTAAAGCTTTGGAATAGGTTTGTCTATTCATACAAATAAGGCTTTGATGCTGTGGAAAAGGTTTGTCTATTCATACAATAATTGCTATAATCGCACTCATGAAAAAACTGTTTGCCAAAATATGGATGAGGTTGTTCACTAGATACTGCTTCAGCCTTTAGGAAGCTCTCTACTGCACAGTACAGAAGGTTACCTTGTCTTTTTAAAAAATATTTTTATTGCTCAATAATAATTCAAAAAAGAAAAAAAGAGAAAAAAACACACCCAAAAGTGCTTTAACAAAAAGTGAAAGAAATATATGTCATTATAATACCGGTAACCATGACAATTCTATTAGAGAAGTCTATTAGACAAGTCTAATGCAAATATTATTCAAATAAGTATATATTTCTAATATGTTTATATGACTGTCTTTTTTTAACCATATAAATGAATCCTGTATTTCATTATACCGGTACTTTTCTACAAAGTCTATGTCTATGGGCAATCCATTCGTAGGTGGGAATTGGGTCTTCAATCCATTATATAAATAGAGCTATATGTTTATCTTTCCAAACTTGCGTTATCAATCTTGGCCATAGTAAGAACACAGATACATTGTCCAACTGCCAAATTTCATGGACTATAATGATTCAAAAGAATATCCTGCTCCTAAAATTTTAGCTTTTGTCTATCTTTGTCTTCATTTTGAGCATTCAATATACCCTTCCAAACAAAGCACTGGTTTGCTATCCTCCGATGTATTTAAAGCTGAACAAGCTTCTCGGATTAGAAGCTAAATGTCTTCAAAGAAAAACCAGGAGGTCCAGTTGCCTCTTGAAAACCATGACCTGGATTACTGAGAATCTCCATAGACCTCCAGTCCAGAGGTGGCATTCAGCAGGTTCTGATCAGTTCTGGAGAACTGGTAGCAGAAATTTTGAGTAGTTCGGAGAACCGGCAAATCCCACTTCTGACTGGAGATTTTACGGTATCCTTTCCTGCCACACCCACCAAGTCACACCCACAGAACTGGTAGTCAAAAAAATTGAATATCACCAGTGCTCCAGTATGTTTATTTTCTCACATGCATGTGGCTGATGTAGGTATACAAATGGGTGATGCCTTAAGAAAATACTTTGCTTTTGTAGATCTTGCTTTTGTACTCTGATTAAGGTTTTAAAACATAAAATCTAAAAATGTACCCTGAGGAGGATCAGGAAGCCGGGGGACTAGGAAGAGATATGGCTGCAAGTACATTAATAACCAAGGGAAATAATACCGGCCCTGCTCATTGGAGTCCATATGCATGTACAGTACATAGATGCACTTTTGTAACACTTTGAAACATACTTTTTGAATGATGATTTTTATTTTTTTTAAGAATTGAGCTTTGTAATATGTGTTTGAATGTAGTGGTTTTTTTTAAAATCAAGCTTTCCATGCTGTAAATATAGTCTATATTCTTAGCACAAATTATAAATATCATGCACATTTAAACAACGCTACAGAAACAGCCAAAGTCAAAGGTGATTAAGGCAGAATCTTAGCTAGTCATAATTAAGCTTGATGGCACTGCTAAATTCTGCTTAATGCGAATTTCCATTCCACAATGATGGACACAACTGGATGAGCTCCCACTTCACTCCTAATAGCTTACTGAATCATTACTGTTACAGTTGTGTTTCAACTGACTTTTGTTTTTGTAGCTTTTCCTAGGAGGCAGGATTGCTTGTTGTGTTGCAGGGCTCAGATTGGCAAGGAAGCTGAAACAGAAGAAATATTTGCAACTTCTTTCAGCTCTACAACTCCATTCCGATTTGCCTATGAGCCCGCAACACTAGTTACTGCCGTGAAATAGTTGAATGGCAAAGAAGCACGAAGCTAAAGGGCCAGTACCCTGGCAGAAATAATCTTCCTGGGAATCAGAATCATGATGCCAGGCATGCCAAGGAATATCTTGCTGGTAGGCAGCTTTACAAGGCAGAGATTGAAGTGGTATATAAAAAATAACACTCTTTTCAGCCTCCTTTTATACCACTTCGAGACCCAGAGAATGGTACAAGTAATTTTTTGGATCTGGCATCTTGGTGGCATTGATTTACTGGCACTGGAGCTTGGCTAGACAATTTCTAGGCCCTCACAACTCCTGAACTTCTAGAGGAGAGTGTGTCTTAATAGCTATTTTATTTCTGCAGTCTCAATGATAAAAATTTGAAGTAACAATAACATAAACCAGCAGAAGTTCCTGTCCTAGAGTTTCATAAATATATTTTAGTTGTTTAATCTGATTGTCTAATAAATGAGCAGTCTTTCACAATTTCTAAAGTATTTCCCTGCTATGACTCGGAAACTTTCATTAAAAAACACCAGCTTGTTTTCTGTGTAATATGAGATTAGATGTACTTATAATATATCCTGGAGAATTCCAAAACTATCAAAAAATGGAGAATATTGAGCTCATTGAATTATCCCCTCTATATTTAATAACTTCTCCATGACTTTATATTTAATAACTTCTCAATGAATGTTCTTATTTTATGTCTGGGATTTAGTATCCATTGTCAGAGTTGCTAAGAGTCAACACTGCTTGTTAAAAAGTATCTTATGATAGCTTTTTCCAATGTGGTGCTTTCCAGGTGCATGAAATTTCAGCTGTCATTAGGAATTATGGGGCCTGAAGTCCAATATATCTGGAGGCTGCATGAAGAAGCTCCAAGCTTTCTGCATGGAGAAAGCTTCCCTGCAGGTGAACCTATTAAATCTGCCTAACTTTAGTTCATATATGCGGTATTTATTTTCAGTAATATCTTTTGCAGTTTAATTTTGGCAATAATGTTAGAACTATTAATGTTCTTTCATTTCCTAATATTGTGCTTTCAAAAATATTGGTAGTCAAGAAATATCACTCTAGATACAGAAATATTACTTTATCAATCTACTTGTTTGCTTTATGAGAGCTACCAGATGTTGGCATTAATCAAGCATTAATTAAGATCTAAAATTTCATTTCTTTGTAAGTCCATTGCAGCTGCTATATGATGTTGCTCTGTAAAAAGTTGCAGACGGGTGCTGCATTTATGTCCCTCTGCACTCTGAAGCACTGCAGGGCCATACTATGTCAAATGTGTATTACTTGGATGTCCTGCTTCCAAATGAAAGGTGTTGGCAGAGAGATATGCATGTTAAATCGTATTATGGTTAGTGATTGATGGATGTATGATATGCCAGGAACCTCTTCTTAGCCAAAATAGATGTGTTAAGCATGAATTTCTACTTGGCTTTGAAGAGTATAATCTACTCTTTTTTTTTTCTTTTTACAGATGCCAAAAAAGCAAATACAGTCCTAGGTTGCATTAAGAGAGGGATAAAATAAAGATGACATGAAGTTTTAATACCACTTTATAATGCTTTGGTAGGATGACACTTGGAATATTGCATCCGGTTTTGGTTGCCATGATATAAAAAAGATTCGAGAAAGAGTGTAGAGAACAGCAAAGATGATTAGGGGACTGGAGGCTAAAACCTACGAAGATAGATTTGGCAGGAATTGGATATGTCTAGTCTAATGAAAAGAAGAACTAGGGGTAACATGATAGCAGTGTTCCGATATTTGAGGGGTTGCCACAAAGAAGAGGGGATCAACCTATTCTCTAAAGCTCTGAAGAGAGGACAAGAAACAATGGATGGAGGCAGAAAGGAAAGAAACAACCTAGAAATAAGAATTTTCCTGACAATTAGAACAATTAATTAGTGGAGTAGCTTGCCTTCAGAAGTTGTGACTGCTCCATCACTCGAGGGGGGGTTGACTAGATCACCTCTAAGATCCTTTCCAGCTCTGTTATTCTGTTATTCATTCACCATTTGGTACATTTTCAGAACATGTCAAAACAGATTGTCTGTAACTCATCACAAACAACCAATTGTTACAAGTTAATTGCAGAACAACCCACTTAGGCAGGTAGAGAAATTATGAGAAAAGGGGCAATGCCATCTGTCATATGAAGAAGTGGGATAAAAATAAATGAGAGGGATTATCTGAGAGACAAGATGTGATATCACACCTTAAGCTTGAAAAAAGGAGACACAGCCCCCCCCCCCCCAAAAAAAAAAAAAAAAGGAGAAGAAAAAAATTCTAGGTTTTGCCTCCTGGGAACAGACTGACCTGTTGGTTCCTACTTTTCTCACTATCCGTCTTTCATCTGATCCTTTCTTTGAAAGACTGACTGAGCACTGTTTTAAGGGAGTTTGCAACAGATGGTGAGAATGGATGGCATGATACAACATGAGTACACTAGGAACACTTAAGAGGGTTCACCTCCCCACACCCTGCTTCTCTTCTGTCCCCTCCCCCCATCTGTGATGCTAAACTGCATAAATTTATGTGCCTAAATTAATCATCTGTCAGGATAAATTAAGTGTCAGGAAAAAACACACCTGATCTGATTTTTAGGCTTCCTCCTTACAATTTATTCAAAGGACATGGATGGATATAATCTGGATGTGTACATGGTATGGCAATACGCAATGGAAAGTGAGACTGAGGAAGGGATACTTCAAGAGGTCAGAAACTCTGTAATCCCCATTCAGTGTCCAGAAGACTACCAGGACCTCAGTGGCAGAGATAAATCCAGTGGACATGATAGTCAATGAGCAGATCACCAGGTCTTCCATGATTAGGTGCAGGTTGGAGTATGCTGTTATTTACAGGCATTTGCAGAAGCATGCTCTTATTTGAAAACAATTATTTTCTACTTGCAAAGGACCTAGCCACTTCCTTTCCAGCAGCTTTTGCATGCCTTAACCTATCTTTTCCCATTGATAGTAAACATTCTCCCAAGAGACACAAATTAATCTTCTTGCTGTAGTTTTTATCAAAATTCTCGTACCCTTTATCATTTCCTCATCTCTATTTTCTCCTAAATACTAACATTTATAGCATTTGTTTTAATTCAGGCTTTAGTTACAATTCAGAACAAATAGGTCTAAATAGGCCTTCCAGCATTCATTCAACCCAAACCATTTCATATTTTTATATATTTGATATCTTATTCCATTCATCTGCTGGATGCTTACTCTTTAACACTCTATGTTCAAATCAAATCAATTTTAATTTACATCAATTTCCTTCTGTATTTCCTTTGCCTACTTTAATCATAAGCATACTTTATTTTTTGACTCCATTCTTCGCAAGTTCATTTTGGGTATATTGATAGCACTTTTTCCTGGTCCTCACATTTATAGCAGTCAGGTCCTTATATACTTTTTTTTTCTCCATTTCAACATTCCACCATGTTTCATTTCCAAACTTTCTGCAGCGTAATTTTACATACTTCAATGGCATTTTCTAACATAATTATTTTTACATTGTTTCAAATAGTTTCCATAACCTCTTTATTATTTTCATTTTGTATTTATTCTTTAGAAAATTAATATTCTAATATTTTGTTCATATAGGGCTCATATTTTCCCCTCCTACACTTTTTCCTGTGTCCGTGTCTTCCCTTAACTGTGTGCATGCTTCTGTTTATATGAAGAATACTAGGTACTTTTCTATTTTACAAAAAGTTGGTCTGTCCTTCAGGCATTCTGTCAGTTATTCATGAGAAACAATAAAATCCATCATGTTTTTCAATTCATTATTTTGTTGTGTGTATGCATACATAGATAGGTAGAGTTAAGATTAAAGTATGCATTCAGAATGGAGCTTTTTCTAAGCAGATTTTCATAAATCACTGTCATTCATTCTGGGAGCTCCAAATAGCTGATACATTTTTGCTGTTTCATTTCATTTCATCTCATTTCATTTCCACCCATTCATTCATGTCAGCCCACAGAAGATTTTTTTTTCCCTCTCTCTTCTGAATTACATTCCTTCAAAATAATGCAGAAGTTTCTTGAAAGTCATCTCTGGACTTTTCCATTGGCACTTACACCCTGAAACCAGGGGTGGGATTCAAATTTTTAACAACCGGTTCTGTGGGGGTGGCTTAGGTGGTATGCGTGGTTTGGTGGTCATGTGGGTGGATGGACATGGCTTGGTAGTCATGTTATTGGCTGGGTGTGGCCAACTCAACATATCTCACATTGAGGCACACATCTCCTCGCCTGTCCTCTCATGACTGGGGATGCTGCAACAGTTGCAAGTGTGAAAAATGGTCATAAGTCACTTTTTTCAGTGCCATTGTAACTTTGAATGATCACTCCACACAAGCAAAGTACCAGCAAAAGAGGGGAAAAAACTCCAAAGATGTTCCTGAGACAGGAAGTCTAGTCCTGCCAAGAATGTAATAAGGGTTAATGGAGAGGCAGTTTCTGTAAGCAACACCAGAATGTTTCCTTCCTGCCTTCCTCACAGGATTAGGCCAGTAATTTCTTCTAACAACCAATTCTCCGAACTGCTTAGAATGTTAACAACCGTTTCTAGCGAATAGATGCAAACTGGTAGAATCCCACCTCTCCCTGAAACATTATATGCGACTATCATCAAATTACAGATAATTTTATGTACATCCATAGCAGTACAGAACCTACCCATACATACATTTTGACATACATTTTAATAAAACTGGATGACTTTGGGCTGGTCACTCTTTCTCAGGCCAACTCAGCTCATAGGCTTGTTGTTGGGGAAAATAAGAGAGGAAAGTATATTAGGCATATTCACCACCTTGATTTACTTATAAAGTAATAAAGGCAAGATGAAAACAATATAATAAATAAATAAAATATTTATTAGATTTTATCTTGCCTTTATTACTTAATTTTTTGAAAGTAATGTAAAAGGCCTTACTATGTACCTATTTTGAAGAACCAGTAATTAAGAAGGTATTTATGTACTTTGTACTTTACTTTTTACCACAGTTAATGCCTTCTTCCTGTGCTTTTGCATATTATGCCTTCTTTAATAAAACATTTTTATTAAAAAAATAAAAGGGCCTCCATTGTTGTTTTCTGCTTGTTGGTTTGTGATGTTGCTTGGCTTCAGTAAGACAGATAAGGGCTTCTAGGATTCCTTGTTTATTTTTCCATAGTCTAGTCCTCACAGCATGGAAACTACACTACTAAACTTAAAGCCAGAGTACTCACTAGGGTGGAGTGGAATTCACATTCACATGGTAATTTAGATACTTAGTAAAAGGCTTTCAACAAAAGTCAGAAGAAATTATTGTCCACCTACATAATCCCTTTCCATTCTGTAACCAGTTTTTTGGAAGCTATTCATCAAGAAGTGAGTGGGAGCATGTTGCACAGCATGATGTGACTAGTACAAAGCAAAAAGGTTCATAAGGAAAATAATTTTTTCTCTCCTGCTACTGATTCAATGTGTATAAGAGAGGCTCTTTCCTGGAGAAATATGAGCAATGTGACAATAAATGAACCTTTCTCTGATGGAATCTAATGGATACCCAAAATGCCTACAATGTATGTTAATTTGTATGAACAAGCTTGGTATGCTAAGTATCTATATACTGAAATTCTGTTTTTCACTTAATGTTCATCTTGTAAACTGACAACTGTCATAATTAATGTATACCAAGTAGAGAAACAGCATAAATGTTTAGTGTTAGTCCAAAGTATATAGTTGCCTACTTGTCTTTAGCCTATGGAGAGAGCATGAACACTGAATGAAGCCTAGACCTGGGGGGAGAAATAACAGATATTGAGAAGAGTTAATATATTGGGGAAGTTAAGGGCAGACTGGAACATTGCAATAGTGATGTACAATGGGATATATAGTAGCAGCAAGGGGGAATGATGTTGCAGTGTCTTGCAGTGGTACTGTGTCCTTGCCCTCTTCACTCATTTCCAATGTCCAGTCAACAAGCTTTAAGTGGCCCTGGGCTCTGGATTCTTCTGCTGAATGCCAGCTCAGTCTCTAATAAAGCTCTTGGCTCTGTCAGGTAGAACAGATGAAAAACCTAATGCCATGTAGGTCTGCATTATGCAACAGAATCTTCCAAGTCTGAAAGGCTTTCCTCTCCCTCACTTTATATGAATCAGGAAGGGGTCTGTCTGAGACGTTTTCTCAAACTAGTTCCTTGGAAAGGCTTTAAGCTCCACTTATCTGACTGTTTCCTTGGTAGAGGCTCTTCCTCCAATTCTTTAAGTCCATGTCTGCTACAAATGCACACTTCATCCGTGATTTAATAATGCACAAGAGCACTAACCTAACACATGCATTACTGGGACTGAGTTAGACACCGGGTGAATGTGTCCCACAGGAGTGGGATCAGGGGTGGGTTTCTACCAGTTCTGTCCACCTCTGTAGAACTGGTAACTCTGAAGAGGAGCAGACACAGAACCGGTTCTATGTCTGCTGATGTTTTTGCCCGCCCAGCCACCTGGGCTCTCACCTGATCTTTATTTCCTGATTTTTCAACTTCAGCTGACGAACGAGGCACAGCTGCAGTTTAAAAAGCAGGAAAAGAGGGCTGTTTCAAAGGCTGCCTCTCTGCAGGCAGCTGCTGATGACGGATTTACAAGCGTGTAGCTCCCAGCGTGCAGGGAAGCTCGTAAATCCCGAACTGGTTATTTACCCAGTCATATCCCACCCCTGGGTGGGATCCTACCAGCATAGCAATCAGTTTGGTGAGTATGCACGTACATACTGTTTACAAATCACCGACTCCTGCAAGCGTTCACCTTCTTATGATGCGCAGCACTTGGTTGTGCCGCACAAAGCAGCTGAGGTAGAAAAAGCAGGGAATAAAACACATCCTAGAGCCCAGGTGGGTGGGTGGGCCAAACAGAAGACCAGAAGATTGTTGCAGCGAACTGGTTCGGTCTCAGCAGTTCTTTGGAGCTACCAGTTCTATAGAATCGGGCCGAACCAGTAGGATCCCAGCCCTGGTGTCCCCTCTCTAAAATATTCCCACACAGATTTTGCAAGTGGCTAATATCCTGAATTGTGTCTCTATGGCAAGATTCTGTCCCAGTGTTTGGAGGATGTGAGGACCTGCATAAAGAAAGAACATGCTTCAGGTTAACCTTAGCAATATGATTGCTTGTTTTGTGATCTCTTGACTTTTGGTGCTGCAAGAGTTGTATTTCCCTGTGCAGATAACAGATAATCAGAGTTGGAAGGGACCTTGTAGGTCATCTAGTCCAACCCCCCGCCCAAGCGGGAGACCCTACACTATTTCTGACAAATGGCAGTCCAAATTCTTCTTGAAAGTCTCAACTGATGGCGCTCCCACAACTTCTGAGGGCAACTTCTGTTCCATTGGTTGATTGTTCTCACTGTCAGAAAGTTTCTCGTTATTTCCACGTTAAATCTCTCCTTCAGTTTCCATTCATTATTCCTTGTCTGGCCTTCAGGTGCTTTAGAAAATAGCTTCACCCCTTCCTCCCTGTGGCAGCCCCTCAAATATTGGAAGACTGCTATAATCAAATATTGGAAGACAGTCTCCCCTGGTCCTTCTCTTTACTAGACTAGCTAAGCCCATGTCCTGCAACCGTTCATTGTATGGTTTAGCCTCCAGGCCCTAATCATCCTGGTTGCTCTTCTCTGTACTTTTTGTAGAGTCTCAACATCTTTTTTATAATGTGGTAAACAAAATTGGATACAGTGCTCTCCAGTGCGCCATTTGGGAGTTCTCCTGGACAGGTAGCTTTGGTCAAGAAGCAGATCTGAGATTATTTAGAATTAAAGGGAACTGACAATATTCAGAGTAATTTTTCATTAGCATGGAGGAAAGGCTTGTGGCCCTCCAGATGTTGTCATTCTACAATGCTTATTAGTCCCATGCATCATGAATAATGGTGAGCAATAGTGAGAAATGTAATTTCAGCTATATCTAAAAAACCATACATTAGCAAATAAGATAAAGCACATGAAGAAGTAATGAGAGTTCTGAGACAATGAAAAAAGGGAATGATTAAAGTACACTATATCTAGGTATGCCCTTTAAAAATTCTGTTCTTCTACCTTTAATAGCAGAATAACATGCAGAAATGTAACAGGTGAGCTTGCTTCCAGATAAAATTGTTAGAAAGCATCACCTGCTGAACTTCTGTCTGAAGTTAAAGGTCTTAAATGGCCAATTAAGTTGACAAATCTATTCTTTATTTGTCAATGTTAAAAAAAAGGTTTGAAAAAAGTGATATGAGAAATCTCAAAATCAGTTTACTACATTAACAATGTTATTACAAACATGTCTTCTTAGACACTTATGCCATATAATTTAATTATTTATTTTATATAATTTTATAGCAACAGCACCTAGCCATAGAACTTAAGACTGCTTCATGCTGCTTTGCAGCCCTCTCTAAGCAGTTTACAGAGTCAGCCTATTGCCCCCAACAATCTGGATCCTCATTTTATGACATCGGAAGGATGGAAGGATGAGCCAATCTTAAGCCAGTCAGGACTGAACTCCTATATAGAATTGTTGCCTAGATCTGCATTTATATGTATGTTTACACAGTATTTATGTTCAAATTTAAAGATAAATATTGTGTAGTTCAGCTACTGTAAACTGCAACTTTTAAGACAAAATTGCTGCAAATATAAACTGTTCTGTTCAGGTTAAAATTGATGTGTGAAAGTTTTCACTCATGGATCAAGATGGGGGTGGAGGGGAAAGTTACTGACTTGGAAGTTTTATATAACAGTACTGAATTTCAGTGCTTGCCCAATTCTCTATTATACTCTTAAAAATGCTCCAAAGGCATTCTTAGGAAGTAGAAATAGTAGCTGACTGCTTTGCTAAGCAGTGCATTGCTTTTTGAGAAAACAATGGTAAGCTTACAGATGTCAAGATTTAGATCATGGGTGTCAAACTTGCTGCATCACATTGCAGTCACATGATGTTTTTCTCCTTTGGGGAGGGCATGGGGTGGGCAAGACCTGGAGAGATTTATCTGGCCCACAGGCCGTCACTTTGACACTCCTAGTCTAAATGGACATATCATTTTTATTGGAAACTGAGCAAGTCAGCAAACCTGCCAGTTGAGAAACTGAGGAAAGACCCAAACCAGCATAGGAAAAATACATGCAAAGATGCTAATCTACTGCTGGCCTCTTTATTTTTTGCCATAGCCTAGTAAGTTTGTTAAAGAGGGTTAACATTTGTAATTTTAATTTACCTATGCTATATGAATGTATAAATATATATACAGGTATTCTACAGGTATTTGTTTTCATGTTTTTGTAGCACTTTGTGTTTCTCTGAACCTCACAAGCATAACTTCTATGGTGTATATGTGTATGTTAATAGACACATGGAGGAGGATAAACAAAAATAAAAATGTTTTCTTGTGACGGTGCAGACAAAGCCCCATCCTTTAAAATAAACATCACATGTAAAAGCTTCAATCATGTGGTTGTGGCCATTTTCTTGACTTTCCTGAACCACCTCAGCAATGGATGCTCTTGTTGTTAATCCATAATTTAAATGTACCCACTGGATCCAAAAGATTGGGGATACTGCATAATATAAAGTAACACACAGTCATATTTTTAAAAAGCCCTTTACCAGTATTTTGAACTAAAGAAATCTTGCAGTTGATGAGAATAAAAGACATCTGCCACATCACTTTTAGCTAATAAGAAGCATTCATCATCATTGCTACCACTTCAGGTGCCCCCCAAATCATACTGTATTTCAAACAGAATTAAATCCATCTGATTGTGCTGGACCATCATCTAGAAATATCCATTTCGCAAAGCTTCCTCTTTATTTACATTTTTTGGGGAGGAGCTAAAATAAAAAAAGCATGCTAAAGAACAACCTCCCAAAATAGAAAAGTAAAATTCCAACATGTCATTGGGAGTATGTAGAATAGAAACACATCCATATGCATTGTTTCTGTTCAGAATATCAAATATACAAAATAAAAAGTAATAGATTAAGAATTATCCTTTTAATCTAGTTTAAAGAAATGGAGACAAAATATGAGTAAAACAATATTTTTCTAAAAGACTCTTGAGGATCTTTTGCTGCTGTGTTTATTTGTTTAGCCAGTTCCATATCCCACATTTTTCAATACTTCTGAGCCAAAGAAAAACAGTAAAATGTGGCCAACTAACAAAACAAACTGAATTAACTTCTTGTGCTGTGTTTTTAAATATGTCCTGGAAAATAATGGATGACAGAGTCTCAAAATAATTAATCAGGAAAGACTGTAGTTTAAGTATTCCAGTTTCTTCAAAAATGTTCAGCAAGAGTATAGAATGAAAAGGCCATTCCAACAGAGATATTGATATGTTTTTATAGTCCTTTCAAACCAATCTAGAAAGAAGTTGATTATTACAAAAAAAGTTGAGATGTTGGATTTCTACAGATTCTTTTTATAATCAGTTCTTCATGATTTGTTACAACAGTAGACTGTGCAGCATAAAGAATTCCAAATGATTTGTTGTATTTAAATCTCTCCTATTTTAAAAAGATTTTAAAGTAAATCTTTTGTATTTGTTATAATTTTGAAAAAGGTACTTAAATTGAATTCTTTCTTATTAGAAAAATGTTTCAGCTTACAGGTATGTGTGCTTATGGCAGAGATGTGAGAGGGTCTGATAAACTCCAGGAGAGCAAAATATTTATTTTGTAAATAAATACAAGCCAAATCACTCCAGCAGCAATAGCCCCAAAAGTGTGAGAGAAAGCCAGATACATGAGCAACAACTAGCACCAAAACCACAAAGCAATGGGATAGCATGCAATGGCAAAGTGCAGTGTGAATCTGCAGAAGAAGAAGGCCAGGAAGAGAAGGTGGGCAGTTTTATTTTTCTCTTCTGCTCATAGAGAATCCAAGACCAGCTGAGGGAAGAAGTAGGTCATCCCAGAAAGGCAGACGAGAGCCAGCATTGGCAAGCTGGAGAGGAGGGCCTGGCACGGAAGTGTAGAAGTTAGGGAGAAAATGGCATCAGGGTAAAAAAAAGAGATGACAGCAAAGATAGTCCTTGACTGTAGTTATGACCTACACGAAAAGGGGGTCTTATGACCCAGTTGCAAATGTCCAATGGTTGCCCCCCCTTTTGTGGTCATGTGAACTCAGGCACATTTATGCCTGTTAGGCAAATCCCAGTCATGTGATCAGGTTTTTAAAGTGGTTTTGCCAGAAGCTGGCACTTCTGGTTTTCAGCAAAACCACGCCCAGAGTGAACCATGGATTTGTTCTTAAGGCTCTATGTTTGCTTAATGATTATTGCAAAAAATGTAGAAATCAAGTCATGTGCACGACCTGTTTTACAACTGTCCTGTCATACGACAGGCTTCATTATGGTATTATGTTGAGGACCACGTCTAAGTACTATAATGGCCAATAGAAAACCCAGAAAGAAGCCAAGAGGACCATGTAACAGTTGTAACTGATGACCATTTGCTAAAAGTAGACCCTTGCTTGCTGTTAGGAAAAGAGAGGACAGCAGTCCTGGGTCTGGAATCCACAAGAAAGTGAGCCAGGAGAAAATAGCATGAAGGTCAACTTAAAAATATACTTAGGAATATTGAGGAGTTAGATTGTTAGAACCGGAAAGCATTACTCTGCAAAGGAAACAGATTGCAGTGGAAAGGTATGCAGGTAGTCCTTGACTTACAAACACAACTGAGCTCAAAATTTATGGTTCCAATGATTAAGTGAATTTTGCCCCATTTTATGATCGTTCTTTGCCACAGTTGTTAAGTGAACCATGCAGTTATTAAGTTAGTAACACAGTTGTGAAGTGAATCTGGCTTCCCCATTGACTTTGCTTGTCAGAAGGTCACAAAAGGGGATCTTGTGACCCTGGGACACTGCTACAACCTTCATAAATATGAGTCAGTTGCCAAGTGTCTGAATTTTGATCACATGACTATGGGGATGCTGCAATGGTTGTAAGTATGAAAAATGGTCATTGGTCACTTTTTTTAAAGTGAAATTAAATGAACATTAAATGAACAGTTGTAGATCAAGGACTTGTAAACCTGTAGTTTATAGTGTAAATACTAAAAATGTAACACAGGAATGAAGAATAAGTTAAATTTATATCATATCAATTTCTTATTGTAATAAATGTTTTATAAAAGCGGATTGCCTTGTATCATGCTGGGGTTTGTAGCTTCTGTTTTGTAGGTTGGAGCATTACTGTTTGGAATATAAGTGACCTAACAGGTATTTGGGTTAGAAATATATAAACCAGGATAGATATTTTAATACTGTATCTTTAAGAAAATGCAAAACTGTAGTTAGGTGTGGTTTGCCAAATGGCCATAAGATGGAGCCAGAAACCTAGTTTGTCTTAGTCTTAATCTCAGAAGAGAGTGTATCTCTGTTTCCTTCTGTTGGAAAGTATTGCCGTTCCTCCATTTTTCCTAATTGACTGATATTCCTGAATTGGATGTAAGTCTGATACTGAACTGTTTTTTTGACACTGGACTTTGTTGTTGAATTATCCCTGGATTGAAAAACTGACTGATTTACCTGTGAATGACTTTGGACTGCCTATTTTGAACTTTGCTTAAACCTTTCTGGAAGTAAAACCTACATTTACTGTACAGCGTATCTGTGTACTGTGTGTATATTATTCAAACACTACTCTCAAATACGTCTCCCTGTATGCACTCATTCTCCTAACGGGGAATTACCTCAACACTTACTATTCTAGAACCAACGTTTGGCGGCTTCCCCATTGTGAGTGTCATGCCCATGGGATGCAACTGGTATAACTACCGGTTCTGTCTATTAGCGTCACACGCACATGCATGAGTTGTGCGAGTCGGGTGAGTGCAATTTACAACCTGCTGAGCTGCCCGGACAGCTGAGCAGCGCTGTGTGCAAATGCGCAGTGGTTGGGAAAGCCCTTTTTTCCTGCTTTTTCAACTGCATCTGTGTCACACAAAGCAGCTGCAGTTGAAAAAGCAGGAAATAAAGGTCAGGTAAGAGCCTGGGTGGGCAGGTGGGCCACAACAGCAGCATACATAGAACTGGTTCTATATCTGCTGCTCTTTGGAGCAACCGGTTCTACAGAGGTGGACAGAACCGGTAGAAGCCCATCCTTGGTTATGCCCCTATTAGAAACTGACTCCGAGGGAGAGGAGGAACAGCCAACAGAGAGTGGGAGTGTGACTCCAGCGGTTGTGGAGAAAACTGAGAAAGGGCACAGACCAGCTGGGCATTCAGAGGAAGACCCAGGCCCACCACCTCTTCATCCTAGGGCATGCAGGGAGGAGCGGATAAGGGAGAAACATGAATGGTGTGGCCCATGGGAGAGGAAAGGGCCTTGATTCCCCTTCATGAGCTGCAGCTGTAAGGACTGTTTAAAAGAATAAACTATGCATGGGTCAGTGTTGGAAGCAAAGCATGAAAATATTTCTTGTTTGTCAGTTCTTATCTGAGTTCTGGTGTCCTTCTCCTTTCTAGTGTGTCTATTTCAATATCTGTGGACATCTTCAAGCCCTTATCCTGACTTGTCTCATTAATTGCTTCATTGTGGTTTGTGTTGTTTTTTTCTATTTATAATTTATATGTATTTTGAGCTTAAACGGAAGTTCTTCCTTTTCACAACTGTTTGTGGGGGAGTTTTTTTCTCCAGTCAATGATAATTGGACCTTTGAAGCCAAGTTGAAGGAATTAAAGGGACTTCACCTGTTTTTGTGACTTTGTTGCTTTTGTCTCTCACTCTGGGTCATCACAGTGAGATAATATTTAATGGGACAGAGTGACATAAATATAATGAATAAGACATTTTAAAAGACTTACTATCTGGTATTGGCTTAGGCTGAGAACTCTTCAAACGCAGGGAAGGCCGGAAGCGGGTTCGGTCATTGAAACTCCAACTCTTCTGCACTTTTGTTGGGCTGCCCTCTGCAGTAATATCCGTACTTGGTGATCTTCTGTCCCCAACTGAAGCTTGTCTGTTCTTGATACTCTGCCCTCTCGGGCTAGCCATCCGCACCCGTTCTTTAAAGCTCAGCTTTTGACTGTGGAAGCAAAAACGTGCACTTTTACTTCACTCACATTGATTCATGTATCATGCTTACAATTATAGATGAAGATACACGTTCAGCTGCATGTCTTTGGATGCAGATGTGAATGTATTCCATGGGTTGAGCTCCCTTCCCCTTCCCCCCTTCAGGATTGCGCTGATCAGTTCTTGATACAAAAGGAAGTAGGAAAACTTCAAGAATCAATGAAATCCCCATACCTGGAAAAGTTCACCAAGCTGCAATATTAAGACCAAATACACAGTGATATTAATACGGATTGTAATAATAATTACACATTCCAGACATCATACAGAATTGGAAGAAAATGAAAATATGTGATTGCTTCCCCTTGATAGTAGCTCCCATCCTAAACTGTGGAATTTGTCTGTCTTGATGCCAAAGCCTTGATGTTCTGCGAGATGGCCAGCCAGATAAATTGAATGGATAGATAGATGGATGGATGGATGGATGGATGGATGGATGGATGGATGGATGGGGATCCATAAAAGTGCACTTCTTATAGACTGAATCACTTTCTTTATGATATGATAGGTATTAGAGATTTAGTTGGAGGAATGTACTATTACTGAGAAAAAGATACTATATTACAGTAAGAATGAAAAAAATCAACTAACAAAAAATATCAAATTTAAACTTAGCAAAGTTTCAGCTATATGTTTTGAGCAGCTCTAACTATGATGTTAAATTGTACAACATAGGCTGTGCATGTAAGCTGCTCTACAATGGAATCAATAGTTTTCAAGTGCCATTATTTTTGCATGCAGTTTGTTAAACTTAGACAAGCAAGATTAGAGTTATTATTCATGCACGCTCCCAAACATGACATTTTTCAACAGCCCACAGACATTAGCAAACATTACATTTCAGATTTCTTGTTACCCAAAGCTCTTCGCATACACAGACATAGACCGTATATTACTAACACTCTCATGTTTATTGATTTGTTTGTTTCCTCATGCTTGCTCAAATGGTGCATTACCTCATAACAATTTTTGAACCAAGATACCTAAAAACTGCTAACTTAAGGAATGTGTAAAAAATCTGGGACCCATTAATCCTGTAGATTTGCAATTTTCATGACAGACCAGTTTTGTTCACAAAGTTTTGGTTTTTGCGATGTCCCCATGGTCACATGATTGTGATTACCTGCCAGCTTGCCAAAGTTAATGGAAAAACCGGCAGAATGTTGGAAGTTCCTACCATCTAAATGCTTTTTCGCCCAACTGTGGTAATTCTGTTTATGTAACTAAATATCAGTTCATTATTGAAGTTCATTTGCTGCTAAAATTGTTTATTTATGATATATATTCTTCTTACATGATCACGAGACCCTGGATGAGGGTTTAAAAAAAATGGACTTCATTCTGGTCCCACAAGACTGCACTACCTTTTTCTCAAGAATGGCCCAATGGATCACAGAGTTGTCTACCTATCTAACAAAATTCAGAACAAGTAACAGAATATTCATTAAGTCTATCAGTAGAAAGTCTGGCTCACAGAAATGTAATATTACATTCTGGGAAAGGGATTATTTATTTGCCAAAAATAAGCTATAGAACCAAATAAAAGAAGCAGATTAGATAATTAGTTTTTATCTGATCAAAGCTGCCTTTTATCTTGAGAAATTAAGGAGATAGATTGCTTGTTTGTAGATATTCCTATCTGATTTGTACAAAAAAGATGGTGAACAAGGTAAAATCTGTTTATTTTTTAGATGTACTGCAACTACTAATTGTTAACAACAGAATATTAATTTTATTCCGTTAACTACCACAGTTCAGCATTTATTTATTTACAGGAGTGGGCAAACATATCTTCCTAGTATTCTGTAACAGCAGCTGCTATCCTGAACAATTGTTTCTTCTTGTTAGAAATTGTAGATTGATGGTGTGTGGATGTGCATGACACTCCAAAACGAAGGGCTGCGTAGCTCAGTTTACTTAGAAATATATTATTTTTGACTTAAATGATAATTTTTAGTCAGTGTTCCCTCAATGACTTACAGATAATTCTCACATAACGTCCATTTGTTCTGCAAGCCATTCAAAATTATGACAGCGCTGAACAAAGGGACTCATGACTTATGCCCAAAGTTATGGTCATAGTAATACCCATGTGATCACATGGTTGCAATCTGAATACTTGGCAAAGCATTTGCACCTACAAATGGTTACCTACACCCTGTGATCATGTGATGCCATTTGCAATCTTCCCTAGAAAATCAATGAGGAAGACAGCAGGAAAGGTTGCAAGCTGGCCAGAAGACTCCCTCTGGTTTCTGTGGACTGACTGAAAAAGCTCTCTGCCGAAATCCAGGCAGGATTTTGGCATGGAGCATTTACAGCTTGGGGTATTAGCAGCCAGCTGCCAGAGACAAGAGGATTCTTTCTAATTTCTGGGGGCTGGCTGGAAAAGGCCTATGGCTAAAATCAAAGCAGGATTTTAGCCAGGTAGAATTTATAGCCTCAGAGTGGAGAGGCAGCATGATAAGATAATAAGAACATTGGGTGCCTGGGGGACGGGGGTGGGAGAGGCCCAGTGCAGGCACCACATAAGTGTCTTCCTGCTCAGGGGCTGAAAATCCTGCTTTGATTTCAGCAGGGAGGATTTTCAGCTCCTGAGCAGAGAGACAGTACTATAAGGTACAGTAAGG
Organism: Laticauda colubrina; assembly: GCA_015471245.1. NCBI lineage: Eukaryota > Metazoa > Chordata > Lepidosauria > Squamata > Elapidae > Laticauda > Laticauda colubrina. The sequence goes on along the minus strand of BLBF01000007.1, from coordinate 37,054,671 downwards.
AGCATGGGGTGCCTTGAGTTGGGGAAGGGTATGCACGCTTGGATTTTGACAGGGACGATTTTCAGCTCCTGAGTAGAGAGAGACTTGTGTACCACCTACACCAGAGTTCCTAAGGTCTTCTTCATACTCTTGAAGAACCCCATGCTCCTTACCTGGTATTCTGTCCTATTAAACAACCTGTTAAGATTGTTCAAAGACTGCAACCAGGAGTGTCAATATTGTGGTCACTGAGCAAGGTGATCATGTGACATCTTGCTTAACTACTGCTATGATCAGGATGCTAGTTGCAATTGTGACTATTAAGCAAGGATTACCTGAATAGAGATTGCAAATTAGACTGGATATATTGGGATTTGTATATTAAGATCTGCAATATACAGTAATTTCAAAGGAAATTAAGGGGGGAAAGATACCTTTTAAGGAACAAGCGGAAGAAAACCTGAAATCTCTCCCAATTGTATTTGTTCCTGGGATGAGTACAGACTGTCTCTGAAGAAGCAAATAATTTGGGCCATTAGGGTACAGATGGAAAAGACTATATGCCTGTTGCTATAGCTGCTAATCGAGTTCGGGCCTTGTCTGTTCTATTTAATCATGGTTCTTGGATCTTCATGCAACATGACAATAAAAACAGAGGAAATGGAAATGGATTCTACCACCACCAAAAGCCTTTAAAAATACATTCTCGGTGTCTTGCTGCTTTAACCAGGTACAATCTAAAAAGGAAATGTTTCTCTGTGGGATTATAGGAAATGAAATGAAATTATGAGACAGTGATTATGAAATTTGTAGATAATAAAAAATGGATACATGCAATTTAATATGTTTTGTTACAAATACAAGCAGAATAGGCAGGAGACCAAATGCTATGAATCAAGCACATGCCAGACAATTTCTAAAATTATAGTTTTAAAATTGCAGTAAAACAATTGGAAAATTGTGTATTTTTCATTGTGGCCTTCAAGAGACTGCCTTTTCCAGAATTGTTTTACTCTTTTCAACTAGAGAAAGTAATTTTTTTAAAGAAAAACAATCATGAGAAAGGCCTTCAATCTTAATTTCTGTTACTTGCAATGTAATTATTATTATTATATAAACATTTATCAAGGATATTCCCATGTTACTTTTCAGAATTAATCTACTTGGTTACAAGACAAATCCTAAGGTTTTTCTCCCTGAGAAATTCACATGCCATGTTAAATTACTCTGGTGGGCATAAAGGCCACTTCAGATTTTAGAGAACATTTCTGGTTAACACTAGCCAGAATTTGACAATCACAAACAATGTTTTCAAATTCAAGTTGGTGTTAACTGGAAATGTCAGTGGCTCTGGGCTCAGAGGAAATATTTAACCACAGAAAAGCCACTGGCTGTTCTTAAGGAATAATATGGAACAGGGCAGTGGTGGTATTCAATTTTTTTTAACTACTGGTTCTGTGGGCGTGGCTTAGTGGGCGTGGTGTGGCTTGGTGGATGTAGCATGGCTTGGTGTGCGTGGCAGGGGAAGGATATTGTAAAATCCCCATTTCCACCCCACTCCAGGGGAAGGATACTATAAAATCCCCATTTCCTACCCACCCCACTAACCTGCTTTCCAGCTCTGTTCTCCTGCATAGGGCAACAAAAACTGGGACTCCGATTAGCTGGGACTCGGGACAGAGGCAGTGAATAGATGGGGGAGGGGTCAACCAGAGGTGGTATTTACTGGTTCTCCGAACTACTCAAAATTTCTGCTACCAGTTCTCCAGAACCTGTCAGAACTGGCTGAATGCCACCTGTGGAACAGGGGTGTCAAACTCACATCATCATTGCAGCATCACATGATATATCAGGACTTTTTCCCCCTTCGCTAAACCGGGCATGGGTGTGGCCAATGTATGACGCATCTGGCCCATGGGCCAGGAGTTTGACAGCCCTGATATGGAATGAGAGTGTTGGTAGTTTACTTTGCCATGGTAACCAGTTTCAGATCCTATTTGCTTTACATTTACTTCTATTGAGTATCAAAATTGATAAGAGAAATCAATTATATACTTCTGAACAACAAAGTCACTGTGAAGCTAATGAATATTACAGTGAGTGTAATATTTTGAACTGCATTTACTGCATAAGTCAGCAATATGCAGCAAAAACTACCAGCTTGAAATTCTAGGATTAATAATCAAATTGGTCCTTTGGAATGATAAACCTGCCATGTTGCAGTCTATGAATTAAATACTGTGTACGATAGCTTTCATATATAATATTTAAAATATTACGTGGTTTGGTTTCTTGGACTAAAACTGTTTTACTTAAAAATAAAATGGTGAATGATAGCAATAATATATATTTTTATTTTCTGCCATATTTATTAAAATTAAGTCAATATAGAATAATTATCTGTCCAAAATTTTACATACAGTATGTTGAATTTGTGCTCTTTTAATAATTGTCTTTGGCACTTATTTAATTTCCCAAACTAATTTTTCCTGGAACTGATATTTTATGATAGCACAGAATTTATGTACAGTAGTGGAAATTGAGAATCCATGATTTAGTTAATTTCCTTTATTTTTGTATGGGTTCAATATGATGAATATCCATACTGAGCCCATATCTGATATCCAGATATTCAAAAAATAGCCATTTCCAGATATAGCATGAAACCTATAAAAAAAGTAGGCAGGCAAGCTAGTGTATGTTGCTCATTTCTTTATTGCCTTGGATGTTCCAGCATTATAACATTCCCAAGTCTCCAGTCTTTGCTTTGCTACTTATTTCTGGTGAAACATTCCTCTTATCAGTCTGGGCAGACCTTCCAGATATTAAGCAACCCTAGAATGATGGTTTTACTGTCCAGGCAATGACTCTTTGGTTCTTGTTATTTTGATTTCCTGAAGCTTTGCCGAGAATTATAATTCATTTCATCCTGGACTCCTGCCTAGGTGAATCATAGATTCTTTCCTACTTGAAATAATTTTACTAGAACTGGATTTGTTGAAGACCATTTCCCCCTTACATTTCTCAGTTTTAGATATTTGGAAACTATTGGCAAAAATGTTGGTCTTCATCAGGGATGGGATTCAAAAATTTTAGCTGGCTGCTGGGTGGGTGTGGCCATGGTGGATGTGGCCGAGACGGCCTCCTGCACCATGGGGGGAGGGAGGTTTGCTTTCCCTGAGCTCCGGAGATTTTCCTCAAGCCTCCAGGAGGGTGAAAACAGACTCCCCAGGATCCAGGGGCTCTCTGGAAGCCGGAAACAGCCCTGTTTCCAGCCTTCCCAAACTTCTAAGCGGAAGCCCGCTTTTTGCCCTCCCCAAGTCTCCACATGCACCCTGCACTTACTTGAATCTAAAACGGACTGCATGGAGACTTCTGAGCGGGGAGGGGAGGGATGAGCAGGGCCATCCAGAAGTGGGGTTTGGGGGTTCTCCAAACTGTGCAGAATCTTAGCTAGAGGCTCTCCTGAACTCCTGTGAACCCCCAGCAACCTACCCCAGTCTTCATCCTGCTTGGGTTTTAGGGCTTTCTGGATCTGAGACTTTAATATGTTTGGTACTGAATCGGTGCACGGCCCTAAACAGATCTGACTTGCAAACTGAAGGTCTTCCTGGACTCATAATTCTTTCCAGTTGCGCTTGTTCTTGGATTGTGAGACTTTGCTCACAGGTATTCATACCCTGGTCAGGAAATACTTTATAATTGTAATGCACTCTACATGGAGCTGCCCTTGAACAGTACTTGGAAGCTTCAACTGGTGCAAAGTGCAGTAGCGTGGGCTTTTATATATGCCCCTAAGAGGGTAGATGTTACATCTTTGCTTTGTGAGCTGTATTGATTGCTAGTTTGTTGCTGGATCAAATTCTAGGTGCTGTTTTTGAGCTTTAAAGCCCTAGATGGCATGAGTCCAAGTTATCTGATGGATTGCCTCTTCCAAATTACATCTGCGCATCCAATCAGCAGGAGATCAGGAGGTCTAGTGCATTCAATCAGGTCTAGCACCAGTTTGTGGATTCAGTCTCCAAGAGTCCCATTTGATGGTACCTAAGAGGTAAGACTTTTCAACCATAGTTCCTGCCCTCTGGAACATCATCCCTCTTGAGGCAAAGTTAATTGCACACTTAATGACTTCCAGAAAACCCTTAAAACATGTGGTTTATTTTTTTTTCAACAGGCCTGGGGAACTCCTGGAAATAATGAATCCATGTACTGGTTGTATTATGCATGATATTTCCCCACTTGTGGATTTGCTTTGATCTATTATTACTCTTTAATTGTTTTTAATTGGTTTTAGTAGGTTTTAATAGTAGGTTTTATTGTATGCCACCCAGTCATTTTGTGTGAGATAGGCAGCCATATAAAGATGACAAATGGATAAATAAATGGCTTCTCTTTGTTAGTGAAATGAATAACTATGTAGTTTTGGTTGAACATAAGCTCAGATTTAAGATTGCTGTCAACTTCTGAAAAACTAAATTCAAGCAAGTTTTCTCTAAATTTAGCTTTAATTTATTAGAATGTAACAACTCAAAAATTATTTTCCTGTTCTAAAGTCATCTTTATCAGTTTTCCTTTTAAAAATCTTGCTATTGGCCAAATTTTCCCAATCTTGTTAGAGTGAGCACTAAGATTGAGAAGAAATATTCTTGGAGTACAGCCTCAATGACTGCTGAGAAACACTGTTGGAAAATGCAATTTTAATCATTACATTTGGAATTCACATTTTTCTTTCTGCACTCTTAGTACACTAGAGGTCACTGTGATATCATTGCAAGGCTACTGAAGAAGGGATCTTAAATGTTTGGAGCCACTGCCTCCTGGTAGTTTCAGTTGTTTATAATAATTTATTAAGATTTTAAAGAAATGGAACAAGCTATATTTTACTTCTCTATTTTTAAAGAATGTCAATAGTTATTTTGATTTGCATATTAACATATCAGGGAAAATATTGTAACTGTTTGCTGGCAGGGACCAAGAGTGTTTTTCTTCAATGAATCCATAAACTTAATTTGGTATTATTTTTGGTAAATGAGACCCATTGATTCCAGTTGGGCTAAATCACTCTTTTAGAAACAAGTACACAGATCTCCCAGGCTCAGACAAGGGAGGACAAATCTGTGTCATGTTACCTAAATCATTTCAGAGTGGTATTTTATGGAAACATTCAGGGGAAAAAACCCACAATATTGCTTTTTTTACTCAGAAAAAAAATATAGGTCCCTTTCCCCCTATATCACAATTATTATTAAACCAAGGCACACAATCAAGGCAGTTATCTAATTGCATGGATTATACGCCCCTATATTTATAATATATTTACATCATTATATATAATTTATATATATCTTTATAAAAAGCAAACTTTTACAAAAAATACTTGGTACAAATTGCAGGCAGCAAGCAACAAGTAAACCTATAAGCAGCTGTGGCAGCAGAGGATGGAGGAAACCCAGGCCAAATTATGAAATAATTCTTCAAGGAGCAAAAAAGCACCAAGAAGGGAACTAAAGTCTTCATGCACCTGATGTTAGTTGGCATTCCCAATATCATATGAGTAGACAGGATGCTGGATACCTATGTTTCCGAGAGGTGTACATCCTGAAGAGCTTCTGTTTATTACTATAAAGCTTACTAGGAGTGAGGGGAAATAGAGGATCATATTACTAAGTATACCAGGTGATGAAAAGAGTTAGGTTTTCCATGTGAGCCAAACCAGTCTTGCTTTTATTTTCAATCAACAAACAAAACATTCATAAAATTATTATTAAATTTATATTAAACAAGTTATAATAATGTTGAAATATTACCTTCAAAAGTCGTTAAGGATTTATATTCCCTGAATGTGTGACTATAGTATGACTACTATAATGTGGGAATTTATAAATACTTGTTTAGCATAGAAACTAACTTTCCGAACAGCACAACATTCATTTCTCTATTGACCTCTGAGGAACATATAACCTATTTATGCTTTCAATATAAATCCTACAAAGGAAATGAATTTATTCAGACTATATAGACATTTTAATGTGCTTAAAATTGGGTATTAAATTAACCTATTAGTGTCTTACTATATGTATAATAAATAATACATTCCCAAAATAGATGGGATATTTATAAATAAGCACTATTTTGTTAGAAAAGGAAATGATTTTTATAGTCATAAATATGTAACATGCAGTAAAATAGGAGAAAACCTTAAAATCTTACATAAAAATGTAAGATTTCAGATAAGCCTGTAATATTAATTAATATTGGTATCTTATTGAAATATTACACTTATCTTTTGAAAACAGTTATTCATGTGACAAGTTGCTTTGTTAATGTAGCTTATCATAAAGCTATATCCACATGTTTAATTAATCTTTTAAAATACTTAATTTGTATATTGATACCAATAGAGTACATTTGAAATGCTAATAGACAATGCCACTATAATACTCCAGTGAACCAACAGTTTTAGTTTTGGAAGATGACCATTAAAATTCCTGTTATGTTATTTATATTCACCATAAGGCTGCTGGTGGCAAGGAATTGTTAATTCAGATTGCCCTGTTTAAGACAGTTGTGCATTAAATGAGAAAATAACTATATCTGTGCATAATGAGATTAACTACATGAAACGAAAAGACAAAATAGAGGGAATACCCACTAAACAGAGTGCTATACCTGAATTGTGATCATGTTGACCTACACCTAAAATAAAAAAGGCAATTTATTTTATTGAAATTGGTTTATTTAATGAATATATAGGTATGTTTGTATGATAAAGATTTGAAGAAAATTCTGTTGATAAAGTTACTGCTCTGAGATGGAATGCCAATTGGAAAAAAAGGAAAGAAAAAGTTTAAATATTTGAAATGCCAGTATTATAAAGACTATATTGAACAATTAATGAAAATCTTATTTGTAAATTCAGTTTTGAAAGGTATTGTATTTGTTAAGAATTATTGGCAATATTTTTCTTACACATAGGCAATTAAATTTCCTGGGAACCATTGCACAATTTCTTTTTATTGACAATGTTCGGACAATTAACGAACCATATACAACCACTACTGTCTTCAGTCTAATATATTTAATACTGCTATGAGACATTCTAGCCAACTTTAGATGTATATGCAAGATTTTGACTTGCAATGGCAGTTGGGATCAGAATAAATGTCATTAAGGGATGCAGTCACAAAGCATGACTGCAATGCTCAGCAATGGCAATCCTGGCTATCTCAGTCATCATTGATGGAATCCTGGTTGTTAGGTGAGACAACTTCCTACCAGAAAATTAATGGAGCAGGTGGCAGTAAGTTGCAAGGAAGGCCCTACAGGCAGGTAAATAGCTGCTGTTGGGTGGCAGGGAGAGTCAAGAAGGATGGTAAGACACAGGGAGGGTACACAAGAGATGTCAAGTGGGTTGGAGGGAGTGTGAGGAAGGTGCAATAAAGGTTGAGGAGTATGCCTGGGGGTGTGCGAGTGGTGAAGAGGACATGAGCACAGAGGAGCAGCAGGAGTGTTTGCGAGTTTGAATATGTGACTTTCTCTGCTGGCTTTCCCACTGACTGGTTATAAATGCAGAGGTTATAAATGGCAATCACATGATTGTGGGGTGCATGTCAACTGGTTGTAAATGTGAATAGGTTGCCAAACACCTAGATCATAATCATGTGACTGTAGGGGTGCTCAAATGGGTGGAATTATAAGGATTGGTGTAACAACCAATTCGTTCAGCGCTGAAATAACCTCAAACAGTTGCTGAAGGTCAAGGACTATCTATATTTGTATTTTAGGAGAAAAATAATGATGTGAGGAAAAATTGATGTGAGGAAAAGAGAAGAAGATTAACAAATACCTAGAATGCCTATTTAACTATAGATTTTAGGAGAGAAATCTCAGGCCAAGAAGGATGAGTACTGTGTAGGAATGTTCAATCAATCTAGCCAAGTACTTCTATCACCCTACATACATGTTCAAAGTCAAATGAGACAGTGACTTAAGTTTCATACATACTTTTAAAAGAACAAGGCCAATTCATAGAAATAATTTTTATTTCTGGCCATTAATTACATTTAAAAAGAATGTATTTATCAGAAGGCAACATAACAAAGATGGTTATCAAATTTATAGTCTGCTTATGTAGTAATCTTCCAGGGATACTTGTCCAATCATGCTGGAAATAATATGATGATCTAAATGAGATTTTTATGATCTGTTGCTGCTGCCACAAAACCCCCGAGATATTTTGACTTACAATTCACGTAGTGCATCAGCAGCAGATCAAAGCTTGAGAGATACTTGGTTGGAGAAAGATGGACTAAATGGAAGTGGATACAACTATGTACCCTCTAAAAATTTTGCAAGTCTCATTTGTTCCAGCCAGCATGATTAATGACATGGTATGAGGAAACGTATAACTAATCATTTGGAGGGCATTGGATTGCTCAAATCTCAGGTAGTCACATTATATAGAAAGACTGAATCAAATCAAAATTCTTCCTATAGTTTAGCTGCTGTATAATAAATGGATCTGGCAGATCCTGATTATTTGATTGAACTTGAGCAGCTGAGGACAACGGCAGGATTGACTGCCAGGTAACTAGTTTCTGCAGGCAAAATATTCTATTTCTTTAAATAATGACAAATGTATATGTAGAAGATCTGGTAAATGATTCAAAGGTACATCAAAATAAAGATAAAAAGCTACTGGTATGTAACTATCATATGTATCTTGCCCCCCACCTCCATGTATGTATGTATGTATGTATGTATGTGTGTGTGTGTGTGTGTGTGTGTATGTATATATATATATATATATATATATATATATATATATATATATATATATATATGTGTGTGTGTGTGTGTGTGTGTGTGTGTGTGTGTGTGTGTGTGTGTGTGTGCTGTTCAGCTTCCTTCGGGTATTATCCCACGTCATTGTAGTTCTGTTAAAGTTGTAGCAACGTTTCAGCAGAATCTCATCTGCCATCCTCAGGCTTCTGTATGGATGTGGGTCTTACAGCTCCTGGTTTTTAAATTTGAGGCTGGTCCATTCTGATTGGCTGGGAGCCTGGACCTGTTTCATTGGACTTGGAGTTTGATTGATTGGTGTTCCTGGTTTCTTCTGTCTGTTTTGTGGCTTTGATTGGCTGGCAACAGTCTGTTCTTGTGTTGGAGGCTTTCAGTGCAGGTTGGCTCCGTGTGAAGGGACGGCTGCTCTTCATTAGCAAGCTGGGTTTCACCTGGGTGCCTGGTGGGGGGGTTAGGTTGGAGCTATCAGAGGGAGTCTGTTTTTGCCCAGGTGTTTGTCTGGCTTGTGGCATGGAGATCTTTCTATTTGAGAGTGCAGGCTTCCAAATGATTGACAGTCTGGTGGAATCATCTCTTCTATTCATGCTGTCAGGTCTTTTTTCAATCTCTATGGCTTCTCTGATGATTCTGTGGCTGGGGTTTTCTATAGTGGCCAGGGTTTTAGTGCCATTGAAGTTGATGTTGTGACCTGTGGTTTTCATGTGTTGGACTAGTGAGGAGGTGTGTTCCAGCTTTTTTACTGCATTTTTGTGTTCCTCTAGGCAGGTACTTATTCTTCTATTGGTCTGTCCAATGTATGTGGCCGGGCATGATGTACAGGGAATTTCGTATATGCCTTGGTTTTCCAGGTCAATTTTGTCTTTGGGGTTCCTCAGGATGGCTGCTATTTTTTTGTCTGTTTTGAAGGCAGTCTTGATGTGATGCCTGTGTAGTATCTTACTGATTTTATCTGTGGTACCTCTTATGTAGGGCAGGACAGCTGTTCCATGGATCTGTTGGTCTTCTAGGTCTCTGTTATGTCTTGGTGTGTTTTTGTGGATCAAGTTGGTGATTTTGTTTTTGTGGAAGCCATTGGCTGTCAATACTTCAGTCAGGGTGCCTAGTTCAGTCTTTATATGTGTCTTGTCTGCCAGGCATTTGGTTCTGGTAATTAGTGTTTTCGCTACGGAATTTATCTGTGCTGGGTGGTGGTGGGATTGGGCGTTGAGGTAGCGGTTGGTGTGTGTTTTCTTTTGGTATATGGTGTGTCCCAGTGTGCCATCTGTTCTTTTGTAGATTAGTACATCTAGGAATGGTAGTTGTTTGTTTATTTCCGTTTCCATGGTGAACTTGATTTTGGGGTGTGTGTTGTTTAGGTGTGTTAGGAAATTGTTTAGGTTTTCTTTTCCATGGGGCCAAATCACAAATGTGTCATCGATGTATCTTAGCCATAGTTTGGGTTTGTGGGTGGCATTAGCCAGGGCTCTGGATTCGAATTCTTCCATGAACAGGTTTGCAATGACGGGTGACAGTGGTGATCCCATAGGGGCTCCTTCAATTTGCTTGTATTTTTGTCCTTTGTATATGAAATATGTGTTGGTTAGGCAGTGTTCTGTTAGTTCCATGAGGTCTTTGGCTGGTTGGTATTTATTTTTGATGATTTCAAGAGTTTCTTTTATTGGGACTTGAGTGAATAGTGAAACCACGTCGAAACTTACAAGCAGATCTTCTTGTTCTACGTGTAGATCTTTGATCATTTCTAAGAAGTGGTATGAGTTTTTTACATATGAAGCTGCGGTTTCAGCATGGGGCTGTAGTTGTTTTGCTAAGTATTTAGCTAGGTTTTGTAATGGCGCTCCTATGGAGCTGACTATGGGTCTGAGAGGTATGCCTTCTTTGTGTATTTTTGGAAGGCCGTATAATTTGGGGCATCTAGAAGATTTTTCTCTTGGGATGATCGTCTGTTGGATTTCTTTGCTTATGTGGCTGGTTATAATTTTCTTCTTGGTTGATTTTTCTAGATATGTGGTTGGGTCTGTATTTATAGGTTTGTATGTGGAGTCTTGGAGTAGGTCTGTCAGTTTTGTTTCATAGTCTTTTCTGTCCATTACTACTGTGGCATTTCCTTTGTCTGCTGGGAGTATTATGATATTATTATCATTTTTCAGGGTTTGTAACGCTCTGAATTCATCTTTTTGCAAATTATTTTTGGGTGGTTTCGTTGTGCATAAGATGTGAGTAACCTGGTGTCTTATTCTGTCAGCTTCATCTGTATTTAATTTGGTTAGGCTGGATTCTACTGCATATATGATGGATTCTGTTGGGATTTTTTTGGGTGCTATGGCATAATTGAATCCTTTGGATAGGACATCTGTTTCTGTTTTGTTGAGTTCTCTGTTGGAAACGTTGTATACTAGTTGTTTCAGGTGTTGTGGTGGGTTATTGGGAATTTTCTTGTCATTTTCTAATTTTTTCAGTTTTTTTGAGAGTTTATCATTTTTATAAGTATTTTCAGTTTCAGCTCTCCAAGTTGTAAGTTGTTTGATCTTATCCCAAAGCAGAGGGTGGATTTTGCTGCTCAATTCCAGGTGTAGTGCTAGCAAATCTTTGTTTAACTGATCTAATTGGAATCTTTTACTGTGAACTTCATTTCTGAGTAGAGATATCTCTGTCCTTTTCAGGATACGTTTGGTAGCTGCTGTGTTCTTATGAAATGTTAATTTGAAGCAGGTTGGTGTTACATTGTTGTCTCTGCAGCTGCATAGGAATTTTAGGTCACATAGTATTCCTGCTCTTTTAACTTCCAGTTTCTCATAGCTTCTGATCTGGCTGTTTAACATCAACTTCAATGGCACTAAAACCCTGGCCACTATAGAAAACCCCAGCCACAGAATCATCAGAGAAGCCATAGAGATTGAAAAAAGACCTGACAGCATCAATAGAAGAGATGATTCCACCAGACTGTCAATCATTTGGAAGCCTGCACTCTCAAATAGAAAGATCTCCATGCCACAAGCCAGGCAAACACCTGGGCAAAAACAGACTCCCTCTGATAGTTCCAACCTAACCCCCCCACCAGGCACCCAGGTGAAACCCAGCTTGCTAATAAATAGCAGCCGTCCCTTCACACGGAGCCAAGCTGCACTAAAAGCCTCCAACACAAGAACAGACTGTTGCCAGCCAATCAAAGCCACAAAACAGACAGAAGAAACCAGGAACACCAATCAATCAAACTCCAAGTCCAATGAAACAGGTCCAGGCTCCCAACCAATCAAAATGGACCAGCCTCAAATTTAAAACCAGGAGCTGTAAGACCCATATCCACACAGAAGCCTGAAGATGGCAGATGAGATTCTGCTGAAACATTGCTACAACTTTAACAGAACTCCAATGACGTGGGATAATACCCGAAGGAAGCTAAACAGCACACATGTAAGTACCCGCGAAAACCTAAGAAAACATATATATATATATATATATATATATATATATATATATATATATTCATCTTTTCAGCTTTAGGTGGTTTAATTCAGAGGTAGAATTTATTTGCTTTATATTTTTATTCTAGGAACTTAAGGAGGTATGTATATTCCTCTCAAATTTTTATCCTCACCACAGTTTATCTGGTTAATTAAACTAAAAGATAGTGACTTTTTCAAAATAATCCTGCTTGCTTTCTAGATGAACTGGGATTTAAATGTGGGTATCCTCATCCTGGCTCAATCTTATAATCTCTGTAGTATATTGCTTTTTAGTCATTCTTCCAACAGATCAACTACACCAGTAGAATATATGATAGAAATGACTAACCTTAACTGATTGCAAAGGCTGGTTACTGACTAACCCTAACTGTTTGCAAAGGCAGATTACTATGGGCAGGTCCTTTCACTGAATGTAGCCCATAATATTTTTAATGAATCAAAACTATTGTTTAAGCATATATTACACTGATTTTATTTTCAAAGTTCTTTACAAAAGTAGAGTAGAAATATTTGTTCAATTAGTCAAAATATTCTGATTAATTTAAAATCCTCTCTATCTCAACAGATATGGAAAGCTACTTAATCCTTAATTATCTAACAAGCTATGGCTACATTCTGTCATTTTCTTGCTTCTTAACAAAATAACTTTTGGGGTTTTATTTTGAGCGCCAATTTGTCTGCTTCAGAATAATGATCTATCTAGGAAAACTTTTCCCCCTTTCTTCTAATTGGATTTAAGCACAGCCTTTAATTATTTTGCGGTATAATAATATATTTTCATTCCCAAAGTAGTATAAAAATTTCCAAAATAACATTTAAGTTTTTAAACAATATGCATAAAAACACTACAAACCTGCTTGATGCTTCCCCTTGTTCTTTCCTTCATGAGTCAGATAAAAGAAGAGAGAGGGTTTTGGGGAGGAAAAAAATTTGTTATGCTGGCAGTACCCATCACGATGTGGTTACAAATATTATTAAATAATTATTAAGCTGCAATTGGATTTGTTAATTACATAAATGTTTAAAAATTATATAAGCAAATATTTTTAAAAAGGCAAGCACAAACATCCAAGCATGGATTTATAGTGACGTTAAAAAAAAAAAATGCTATGTTAATGCATGCTCAACATGCTTATTATACAGGTTTAGAGAAAGAGTTGACAAAGCATTTATCAGGGTCATATACAAATAACAAAGAACTGTTGGCTATCTGCAGTAATGAAATAGAATTAATTTAATTATGGAGACTGGGGATGTCTTACAAAAGGACCAATTGCATTTCTTTTTGGCCATAACTATCTTGTAATATGTAGATCTGTGGCTTAATTATTTATAAGAACTGAAAACTGATATGGCCAAAATTACACCCTTACTGCTTAGTATGGGTCATTGATGCCTAATACAATTGCTTCGCTACACAAATTTATTCCAAAATTTAACCCAACTGCTCTTTCTACTACAGAAAGTACTAAACATGCAAAATACTGGGCTAAGTTTTAAGGATAAGAGACCTCTATTATTGTTAAAGCTGTATATGTATCTCTTTCAAACAGTTTTGTTACCAAAATTTGGAGAAACATGCATCATGACTATTATATTTAATGTAACATTTTTGCAAAAGTAGGAAATTAATACATATTTGTTGGTTATATTCTACCACAAGACGTAGTGGGAAATCACAATAACTTGTTGCCTAGCTAAGAACAATAGACTGGACAATAAAGATTTTGCTTCCTGAACACTTTTGGGTGTGATCTTATAAATCTACTAATTACAAAAATAAGCTATAATTTAACTTTTCATGTACAATTTTATAAAAAAATATTCTGTTTTTATACAATGGCCATGCTGCACATGTGAAAGAAACATACAAAAACATGGAACAGTGTTGAAGCACATCCAGTATACCAACAAGTACCACTGGTATATCTTGTGGGGACCTAAGTTAGTGGCTCTGTTGCTTTAGAATGTAGTTCAGATATACCAAGTACTGTTGGGAATGGAATAGCCATGCAAGAGAGTTGCATTACATTAAAAAGAAATGGCCACTCTGAAAGAATTTTGTTCCAGGACAGAAGAATGTGACACATGAACCACTTGTTCACCTGACAAAAATATTTTTCCTCTGCTTTACACAAAATATGGACTGATGAAAAAATTTATGAAATCGATGAACAAGGCAGGTGAAGGTTTTCATTATTTGAGATAGATGTTTGCAACAATAATTAATGGCAAGAATAAGGAAGGCAGGAAATTGGTCCCCAGATCAAATACAATATCAATGACAAGTGCTGTGAAGATCTAGTGGGGCCAGAGAAATTGCCTGGAAAACATTCAAAGATGTCACTGATAATTTTCTTGGCATTCATTCAGTTGGTTGACAAACTTCACACAGCATACAAGTTTATGAAGTGCAACATGTCACTGAAGATTAATTTTTTGCATTCACACTTGGACTTCTTTTTGAAAAATCTGCTGAATTCTTTCAGCATGTTGGAAACATTATGAGATTAAATACATTACAGTAATTAAAAGTTAATTTCATATCTTGGGATTCCTACATGATACAGTCATTCTGAAATTATATTTGTGTTCAGTTTGAGGGACTCTATTATAAACAAAAGTTTTTTAAGGAAGCAAAATTTTTGAAAAAAAGGAAACTAATGTATATTTGTTGATCACACTCTATCACAAGGTGCAATGAGAAGTTCACCTTGACTTGTTACCTAGCTAAGAACAGTATTTGAAGAACTAGTAAACATCTATCTGTGCTCCAATTCATCGTGGCAATGCAAAATCACACATTTCCCTTTTACTGAAAATGATTGTTTCCCAAAAATCATATGATTAACTCTGACTGAAATTGGTAAACACTCATTATGAGTTTCATCACTAGCATCCTCCTACATGTTTCTCATAGAAAGAGGAAATATATGACTCTAAAGGACAATACAGATAGTAAGGTGATATTTAAGCTTCTTTAAAAAAAGCACAACATAGTGTATTGCGGTGGGAGTAGCAGTAGAGTTTTGTGTTGAAATAATCAACTGCTTGTATATCTAAACTTTTTTTTTGTCTAAATGCTACAAACCAAAGGTTGTGTTAGTGTAGATTAATATGATACTTTGACCTTAATTGAGGAACATTGATTTGCACAGTGGAAAATTCAAGATGCAAAGTGTGAAAAAAACAGCAACCCTGTTTCCTCTTTCATTTATAAGCAGAATTAGTATGAGCAAGCAATGGAAGTCAGTATAAATAGTGTACATCCAAAAATTCATATACATCCCTAACTATGTGAAGTGAGATGAATTAACTGAACCCAATACCTGCCTAGATGGTGTTTAAAGGTTAGGTTTCACAAGAATTTGAAGACTCCAAAATTATCTATTGTTTAATTATAAAATTTGTTAAGAAGCAAAATAAAATAGAAATTAGATTGATCTTATTTGGAAGATGTGTATGTGTCCCAGTTTGCTACCTGAGTTCCTCAGTGAAAGAAAATAAAAGGAAATGAGTGGGGAAAAGGGAAAGTAGAAAGACAAGACAAAAACCACAGACTGATTTGTATAATCTCAAAACCAGATATCAAATACAACACCAGCTGCCATATTTTTACCTACTTTGTAGGGCTGCAGGTATGTAAGGCCTTCAAATGAGGCTTCCAGGTAGCAATGGAAACCGATTTCTCATCAGCTGCATAACTACGCCATACACACTACGTGCAGATATATGATAAAAGAAAAAGGCAAACAAAAATGGAGAAGCATATTAGTAAACCAATACATGTATTGTTTTTTGTAGCATTCATAGTACTGATACATGCCTGAGGGATGGAAGACTATATTCATAATATCTCCAGGTAGCTGTCAGGTTTGTTCGTCTTGAATCAGTAGAATAAAACCGCCAAGTAGCCTGATTTGAGGAAACAACAGAAAGTACAACAGATCTGACAATATATGAAATGAAGCACTATTAATAGGATGGAAAATTTGGATTTTGTTCAAACTGGATATAATTGGCTTAATTAATTTGGAAGGGCTGTGCTTGTATAATGTAATGAAGATTTGAAAATTAAGGATTTAAATATAGATGAAAACAATAAACAAGGAAGTCTTAGTTATATATTGCTAGCAATCTTGCACAGCAAAATCTTTAAGAAAATATTTTTCATGAGTGTAATTGGACTTTTTGTTTTTTTACTATTCTTCACATTGGCAACAGTACATTCTAGTAATAAGCTGTATCTGCATGAAATGAGTAACAACGAAAGATAAATTAGGTAGATTATTAGCACACACAATTTCCTTTTTAAGGGTTATGTTCCAAAGTTTTGATGTACTTTTATGTCCACTTGTCAAATGCCCATGGTATTTCGTTGCTGATTTTCTGACATAGTTACTTGTTTCAAAGGTGCTTTTTCAAAAAGCAACTGGACTATGTTTTTTTTTCCTTTTCTCTTAAGGAAGAAGAAGATGTTTTGCTTCTCAACTAAGAAACTTCATTAGTACTGATAAAGCTTCTTGGATGAGAAGTGAAATGTCTTCTTCTTCAAGGGAAAAAAAAAACATGGTCCAGTTGCCTTTTGAAAAAAAAAACATCTTTGAAATAACTATGACCTAGATGACTGAGAATCTCCACAGACATCTTAGTTACTTATTTTATAGTACATTGCTTCGCTATAGCTTATGTGGACTGTAAGCAGTTTGCAATGACAAGATTAGAAATGTAAAAATCAATCACTTCAGGCCAAAACTCAGTGTGCTATGGTAGCCCTTCCATAATATGTCAACAAAAATCATGCCATCCATCAAATACCCAATTAAAAATGGAGGGAGTTGTACAACTTGCCTTGTGATGTAACCAGAACAATCTGGAACTGAACACATTTAAAACTGTAGAAATGGTGGTAGACTTTAGAAGAAACCCTCCCATACTACCACCTCTTACAATACTAGACAACACAGTATCAACAGTAGAGACCTTCACATTTCTAGGTTCTATTATATCACATGACCTAAAATGGACACCTAACATCAAAAACATCATCAAAAAACACAACAAAGAATGTTCTTTCTGCGCCAACTCAGAAAGCTCAAACTGCCCAAGGAGCTGCTGATCCAGTTCTACAGAGGAATTATTGAGTCTATCATTTGCACTTCTAAAACTGGTTTGGTTCTACAACCCAACAGAACAGACACAGACTTCAGAGGATAATTAGGACTGCAGAAAAAAATAATTACTACCCACCTCCCTTCCATCAAGGACCTATATACTGCACGAGTCAAAAAGAGGGCTATGAAAATATTTACAGACCCCTCACATCCCGGACATAAACTGTTTCAATTCCTTCCCTCAAAACGACGCTATAGAGTACTGCACAACAGAACAACTGGACACAAGAACAGTTTTTTCCCAAACGCCATAACTCTGCTAAAACAAATAATTCCCTCAACACTGTCCAATTATTTACAAAGTCTGCACTACTATTACTATTAACCTTCTCATCACTCCTTATCACCCATCCCTTCCTACTTGAGACTGTATGGCTGTAACTTTGTCACGTGTATCCTTATGATCTATATTGATGGTTTCCTAGTATGATTTGATTGCTTATTGTACCCTATGACTATTATTAAGTGTTGTACCTTATGATTCTTGACTATTGATGAATGTATCTTTTTTTTAATGTATACTGAGAGCATACATAAGACAAATTCCTTGTGTGTCCAACCACTCTTGGCCAATAAAGAATTCTATCCTATCCTATCCTATCCTATCCTATCCTATCCTATCTTATCCTATCCTATCCTATCCTATCCTATCCTATCCTATCCTATCCTATC